>OV121076.1:26210898-26640043 GCA_921293005.1 Nemoura dubitans
TTCCATGTAGATTAACTTCCTTATGAGGTCGGCTGTTTTTCTGACCAAGCCACCTATCTAAGCCGGTCAGTAAACTCGTCGGTTTGGTAAGCCGGGTGATGGGGAGGAAGTGTACTAACGCGCCGCACAGTGCTTCTTTGCCCTGGGCGTTGAGGTGTAATCCATCGTCGCTAATATGTCTATAGAATATTTTTTTGTCAAGAAAGTTTATTCTGATGTTAGCGCAGCATTTGTCCTGGACTGAATTTATTGTTTTGTGAATTAGTAGATTGATTTGCTTGATGTAAGGGTTTTGATCCACCTGCCAGTATTGGAACCTTCTTCTAATTACATTGCTGATAATAAGCTTGCATTTCCTACTGATCGGTACCAGCTTGGTGATAGATGCTTGTATTTCATGTAGCGGCGTTTCCAGGTCATTTGATCCCCCAATAATGATGAGCCAGTCCTTACCTCCAAGTTTCTTTGCTGCCTCGGTGGCTCTTTCCACTATCGTTGCCAAGTTCACCCCTGGCTTGAAGTATACATTTACTTGGTAGTCCTGCCCTAATTTTTCCCTTAGTATTTGTTCCAAGCCACGGCCATGGCTGTCGGTGACTACCACCACACGAATAGGTTTGTTTGGATTCGTGGAGTCAATGTTCTGTGACGTCATCTGTGTCGTCCTCTGTGTCACTATTTCTTCTTTACCATCCATATACTTCACTGCTGTCTCATTCTTGTCCTTCTCTTTGTCTGTGTAATCTTTGGTGCAATTCTTTGGTTGATCTTTTTGGTGTGGATCTTTGGTAGCGCGTACAGCTTGGCTGTATTTTAGTCTACGGTCATGACTAAGGTTTGGCGGGGACTCGAACTGCTGGACCATGTTTGCTACATTATTTCTCGACGCTGGTGAGTTTATCTGTAGATTTTTCTGTGGTTGTGTTGACCTTTCTGTTTTTAGTAGGTCGATTATTGCTTCTAGGTTACTTATTCTTTTATCTTTCTCTAGTAACAGTTTGTCTTTTTCGTCTATCAACGCTTGATAATGCGATATAGTGTTTTGCTCACCGATGTTGTCAGTGTGGTCACGCCCCTCTTTGTTCGCTTGTTCATATTTTTTATGTTTTCCTTTAATTTCAGTCCGAAGACGCTCGAGTAATTCTTCCTTTCTTCCCGTCTTCACCAGTCCCACTCTTTCACACTCTTTCCGTAAATCCTGCACACTAAACTCCTCTAGTAATTTAGGTTTATTGAGGAGCGGTTCCTCGCCTGCTACATCTGGATCCGCCATCTTGAAGCATCTTGAAGCGTTCAGGAAGCGTACCCCATCGGCCCCCAAGGCGTCAACTACATCAACATGCCGACCGGGTTCTACACAGTGCTCAACTTGATTAAGACGTTGCTCAAAGAAAAGCTTCGGAAACGAGTAAGTATCGTTGTCTTGTTCTAAGTGCTGTAATCCAGTGTTTAGAGAGTAGAATATGCCCGCCAATGACAGACTGCTTCAAAGTTGATTTTTAATCAACTAGGGCTTCGCGAACGCAACTTGTGTTGCGTTGAAGATGAGCGTAGGTAGCGGTTTGTTTAGCGGATGAAAAGGTGCAGGCAGAACTCCTATGGAAACCATAGAGCCCCATTCCAGATAATTGCCTTCTCGAAAATTCTGATCACTGTAATATTTAAACGATTGTGACTTCCCTTTGTTTCTCTCTAGAGCTGTCAGGTAGCCAAAATATTATTATTTTGAGCTAATTGAGTAATTTGAACAAAATTGATGAGCGTAGCGAGCGAAGCGAGCGGAGCGAAATCTTCAATTCACTACCCCCAAAAAAGTCACTTGTGTATGTTTTTCTTTTTTGTTTTTGTTTGTGTGCGCTCTTAGACCAAACGCCTTAACCGATTTGAAAGAAAATTTCTGAGTACCTACATTTGTTCTCAACTTAGACCCCCTGCGTTTCTGGAAAATATCGTTTCAAAATATTTTTAATAAATACATTTTTACGAAATTTTTCGATTTTTTCAAACTTTTGAATCTCTGTAAATTTCAAATTTCGAAACATTACTTCTAAACATGTTGACCTTATACATATTTATCATGCCTGCAAATCTTAGGTCGTTAGGTCTTTCCAATTGGTTTTTATTAGCATTTGTGTAGTGTTTTTCCGTGATTTTCGGTACTTTTTGACGCCTGAATCAATTTCCTTCGTCACCTTGGTGACCAGGCTTTGTTGAATTGAAGTTTGTCCAAGGCAATGATTTGACAGATATATCAGAAATAAGTAATTCTCATTTATAGAAGTAGTTGAAGTAAATTCGCACTAGATATATATATATATATATATATATATATATATATATATATATATATATATATATATATATATATATATATATATATATATATATATATATATATATATATATATATATATATATATATATATATATATATATATATATATATATATATATATATATATATATATATATGAGCGTAGGTTGCGGTTTGTATACATCAGATAAAAAGGTGGAGGCCGAAAGCCTATGAAACCATGGAGCACCAAGCCAGACCATTGCCCTCTTGAAAACTATGATCACTCGACATTTTAGACGATTATGACCTTCCTTTGTTTATCTCTAAACCTGCCTGATATCTAAAACGTGCTTATTTTGAGCTAATTGAGTAATTTTAACATATATACACGAATGTGAATTACGCCCTGGATTCTTATTATATTATTAGATATATATCTAATTCGAATTTACTTCAATTACTTCCATAAATGAGAATTACTTATTTCTCATATAGCTGTCAAATAATTGCCTTGGACAATCATCAAGTCAAACAGGAGCTCCGCTCCTGCTTGTTTTTTTTCTGGCCTTGGAGCAAAGACAATGTTGCACTTGTTGAATTAACATATTATTATCTACCTATGTCAGTAAGGGCCAGTTTTACCAAGTTTGCCAACTCTAGTTGGAATCTCAACTAGGAGTTGAAAGATTTGGTAAAACAGGGCATTAGTGTAGTACATGAAATATGTGGCTAGGGGATGAGGTGTAGAATATAATTTGACTGAAGTCAAATTATGTAAGCTTAAGCTCAGTAAATTGTGTATCGTTATATTTCATGGAACCTGAATCGGGCCTGAAAATATAATTTTCTTAGAACCGGAACCTGAGCCACTAACGTTATTTTCTAATTTATCCCAAAAATTGTTTTGATATGATTTTTTTCATTGTTCAGAATTAGAACCGGAACCAAAAATATATACTTTTTCTTTCATGGGACTAGACCTGCAATTTGAACTATTAGTTATGCAGATGCTTATGATTATGTAAGGAACAGTTGGTAGATACAGCTACGTTACTTACAACTTTTCAAAACCCGGGACCTTACTTTCAAAAATTTAAGGAACTAAACTAGTACAATTAAATAGTAACACTTTTTAAGCCCTTAAAGCTGGGACCGAAAGATTCCAAAGCACAGTGTGTATTGTGCAACCGTCTCGTTTCCAGCTGGTTCTCGGCCTCTCAGAGAGTGTTCCGATGCGGACGGTCACCGACGATCCCAGCCCCATGGCGCTTCAAAGCTTGCAAAAAACATTGTGTGTACTGGCTATATCAGTAAACCTGATGGCAATGAGCAGGGTTGGATTGGGGGGAAAAACCGGACCGGGCATTTTTAATGAAACCAGCCTCCCCCCCCCCCCCCCCCCCCCCGCCCCGCCAAGGCCAAACAAATTTTGAGTTAAAGGTTTTCATTGGATTGGAGCAAATATAAGCGTTTGCGGTAAATTTGGGGTTTGAAAATGGGTAGGTCAGAACAGCATATTTCATGATTGATTTAATGCTTCAAGAAGGTCGCTTGCTAGGCTTTACACAACCAGTGGCAGACTGGCTTCAAAACCCCGGTGTGTTGTTTGAAAATTAGGCGCGTCATTGCAAAAGGCATATAATAGCCATTATCCCATAAAGATTTTTTAAAGCTTCAAAATTTATTTAGGTGTCATTCAATTAACCACCAATGTACAATACATTGTGCCGTTGGCGAAAATTGTATGGTCCAATATTTTGTGTGAAATGCATGCTTATAGTTATGGCTTTGGGACCCTTAACTCATTTCTACCAGCAGTTGGTCCTCGAGAAAGATGCAAATCCACTCCACTTATTAACGTGAAATGGAGTATAAACTGAAACAAAACACCGCTACTCGCAAACAAATACAATCTATAGTCTTAACTCTTTTGCGTGCTACAAATGTGAGGAAGAGGTATACAATATTTTAAATAATTTTTACTATTCAATCCAGTTACAGTACACAATTTAATGTGTTTGCTGCAAATGCTGATCATAAATCAGTTTGAATCATCATTTTAGGACTGTATTTGCTTCTGGTAGATGCGCAAGTATAATTGCTTTGTGAACGTTGGTAAAAATGTAAAACACCTTTTTTTTGTCAAAAAAACTCAAAAGAAAGAGTTTTGTTATCAGCCAAATAAAATACAGACTTTTAGTTTGTGTAAAACATAACATACAATTAATTACTAATCGATTCAATAATCAGGCTAATTTGAGATTTTTACAACTGTACCACCATTCACCAAGAGATTTAACGGTTCACGACCGGAGACCTTTACTTGGGAACCCTATAGCGGAACAATGGGACGGCCTGGGAATGTAGAAACCTCTGGCTCCTGCCTACCAGCAGGGGAGTCTCTTTGACAGTAAAACACCGCTAGTTTCGATCACTGCTCCGGTACGGGATAGGCAACTAGTATGCCGTGCCAGCTCTCACTGCTTTCAACATGTATGTTGCCGTTTTTACATTATCTTAAAACTGGATAAACATTTAAACAAACACACAAGGGGATTATTTTACCACTTCCAAAGTTCAATTTACTTATTTAGAATGTACTAGTAAATATGTAATCTTTCAAATAGCAATACATAACGACATACTCATGGTTATAGAGTTGATCTGACCGATGATCACAGCTGGTAACGCCTATACTTTAACGTTGCATGGGAAACATACAGAGTTGAGCTAGTTGCGTATCCCGGCTAGCAATGGTCGAAGCCGCTAGCGTTCGAGGCAACGAAACGGTGGCTTATGGCCAGGGCTAGGTGATTCAGCAGAGGTTTACGCGGGAACTTCTCCTGGCCACAAATATTGAGTTGCAGTTTTGGAAAAAAATACATGTGTTCCTAAAGAGTTGTTTGGTGTCGGATGGTGTGGGAAAATTTTGTACTTCAAAAATTTTCAGCGGTGTTAATTTTCGAAAAGTGCCTAAAATGATATTTTTTGCGGAGTGTTTGCGACTAAAGTGTTCATTTCTCAAAATTATAAAATACCATCAGATATCAATTGATTCTTTCAACAACTATGGGTTTTTTTTCCAGATTTTTCCCTTCATATTTGTGGTTGTCAGAAGGTCCCTCTTGAACCCTTGCACCGAGCGCAAAAGTTGCTTGAAAGTCGCCCCTTTGGACGGCAGCAGATACTGCATGCATTGCTCGATGGAGGCGAGTGAATGAGTAACCAATAGGAAGCCGCGAGGTAATCCATTTCAAGGGTCTACGACTCTGGTGGACTCTTGTGTTTATAATAGGATAAGAACGCAGGATCGTGGTACGATAGACAAATGAACACAACGAATACCGACCAAACATTGCGACTTTTTGTAGTGTAAAGTTACGTCATCTATAATTTACGAATTATTACACTTGTATTCCAGCATATTATATACCAGAGTGAATGCTCGAGTAGTCTGCATTTGCTCTCATCATTGTCATCACAATATGTTTAAACTGTCCAGAGCTCAAGAATGTAATGCTACTCATTTGGTCGCATCGGCGTGCGGCAGATACGGAGCATGCCGTTCTCAGATTTCAACCCCACATATTTTTTAAATATCCTGAAATATATTGAAGGATTTTCATTTCCCTAAGAAAATGATGAGATTTTTACATGAAGAAGATAATTTATTTCAATCTTGAACTGTGATTTCGGAGAAACTGCAACCAAGCATGTAGATATAGTCACAGCATAATGACTCAGCGCAGGCCGTCTGATAGCATAGCCAGTATCGGGCGGCGTGGGTCCTGTGTCAAAGGAATGTGCTGGGACGCGGTGCCGCGGCTAATGCAACAGGCAACTGGGTACCTACGCAATATTATTGTTGTGTTTGGTACACTACACGTGGCGGGGAGTATGCTTGCTATTCGAGTCAGTACGTGCACGCGAGTGGTAGCGAAATCCTATATACAAAATCGCCCGTCTGAGTCTTGTGCGTAACATGCAAAATAAAGAGTGTGTTTACACGGCGAAAGAAAATTCTGCCATAGCAGCCCGTAGCAGCGAGCATTTACTGTTTTGTCTGCGATTTTCCTCTCATTATAAGCGAGACAGCCGACGAATCAAGATGTAGGTTATTAGTCTGTTCCCTTGTGCGTGTTATGTACTGATCCGATTTAGTAAGAATGGGACGAAAGGGGAGTCATTTGAAACTATCTGGAAAGCGAAAATCTAAGAGGAATGTTGCAATACAACACGGATGAACTAAACCTTATTTCACGGTAAGAAGGAGCGAGTGTCTTCTCATCTTCCTCGTAGACTCCGACACTCTGCTGCTATAGACAAAATCAAAGTGTTTGAAAACTGCCCATGAAGCCTTTTGTCTGGCTCAAAACATGGCTTGTGAGTTTTGAAACTCAGCTAATGTCTAGTAGCAGAGGGCTCACGAGGTAGGAGCAAATACACTCCTCTTCTTGACGTGAAATGGAGTATACATTTCTCCAGCGAATGGCTCGCGCATATATTCCAGCCGATATTTAATCTTTTTAGAGTACCGAAAAGAGGTGCCAGAACGGCGTTCCGGTGCGTTCCGGCACAAAAAAAGCACAGCTTATGACAGTGTTTTGAACTTTTAATTGGCCGATATATATGTAACCAGTAGATACTAGGTATCGAACCAAATTATTAGTGTGTAGTAATGCTCGCTGACTGACGCTGACTGACAAACGCTCGCTGACATTTGGCGCGACGCGTTTCTCGTTGCTAGTTATCAATTTGAGGCAGCATAATTCATAAACTGTTTATATAAACAAGATGCTCATAAAAAGCTGCTACCGGATTATCAAACAAGATTGTTTTGGAAATGTAGGTATGAATTGTATCACTGTCTTTTGCTCGTCTCGTATCGAATCTAGAGATGCGATTCAAGCGGATCTCTCATCAGTTTTCAGAGAGGAATCGATTGATGTAATTGAGAAACTCGAATTCGAAAACAAGTAACACTTACAAACTCTAATCTCTCGCTAATTGGGCTTTCAACAATAGCGGCTTTCAAGAACAGTAATCGTCCAGTTAGCTGTCTAGTATTTGTTGCGATGATATCAAATGAGTTGCGGCATTGGCACAAGCCAAAGGACTGCGTTATCATACCCACTTCCAAGGAGTCTTTGTCCAGTAGCGGCGAATGTCTCGGCAGTGGGTTGTATGGGTATTATGGGTTGAAGCGAAATGAACTAGCTACTAATGACCTAATCGCCAAACAATAACATGAACATACATTCTTCCTCGAATGTCTGGTCATAGTATGTCATAGTCGGTAGACCAATCAAAACCCATGTTATGAATTTGGACCAATCATTTAATTTGAAACTTTCTGTGACTAGAAAGAAGAAGATAACAATATCATTCCCTCTCTTACACAGCGTTACGCCCCTACGTATACTAACCGGGCGAAACTAGCTTGGCGCTTGGACTTGCTCCGATCGTTGGCAAAATTCTTAACGTGAAAAGCAGTTTAGTATTCTCGGCGACGTTGACGTCGAGGCTATAGTATGGCAACTAGTCCACTTGCGATCTAGTCAGGAATCGGCTGTTCGAACTGTGGATTTCGAGCCGGGGGTTTAATGAGAGCAGTCAAAGTAGGTTTCCGTGTAGGTATTATACTCATGTTGGTGGAAGGAATTGAAATTAAAATAGGTACCTACATACTTATCCAACTGCAGCCGCTAGTGTAAATATCTATACTCGTGGAGGTTGTATTAAATTATTTCTTAATAGACAATCTAGATATAATATACTCTATTACTTTAAGGTCATACCATAATAAACTGTGCCATTCATTACTACCTACCAATAATAATAATTACTTCACTAAAACTAGGTTATTATCACAATTTAGGTCCTTTTCTAGCACCTAGAATGGCTGATAAAATATTCTTTATAATATGTCTAACTCTGAACCAAACCCTGGTAAAAAAAAAAACACAGAAAACATGTTTTTTGATTGACATAACGAACGATCGGTTATCAATTTCTAGCCCAATACAATAATTGCAGGTTTATTTCCAGCTTCCTATTGTCTGGGGTGAGCACACCCCCTTGAACACTTGCTAGTTCAACAAGCTTTTCACATAAAGAACTATATACTTACATCAGTCGGATCAAAATCTCATATGGGTGCCTCTCAGTGGCCTTTTCACACAAAAATAACAAAAACTGGACTAGGCATATCGATGACAACAACGGAAACACAACCTATGTGCTCTGTTGTCAATCGACCCATTTGATAGTTTTCTCACAGCAAATGTAATGTTTCAACGTACACTCGAATGCATTTAATATTACTCGTGTGATGTAAGCATGTAAGGTTCCATAAAGTTATACAAGTTATTATTGTTGCCTGGCTGTGCTTTCAAATGCTCTATCTGATACCGAGCCTGCATCCGTCGAATCTTAGCACAATCGAGTGCCTGGAAGGGAAATAATTAATATTGGAATTTTGGACAAACTTGCCACTATAGAGTAACTACCCCCTAGGTATTGTAGATACAATAATAATAATATAATGTTCTTGTAGTTGTAGCATCGTTGTAGCAAATGCGGCTGGACACATACATGATGGACGCAGGGGGTTATGGTTAGGTTATGTCATTGAGTACCGATTCTAAGGAAGCTCTGAAAGAAAATATTTTAATGTAGACAGTGTTTCCAAAAATGGTAAGAATCTTGTCACACTAAATTTAGAGTTATTCGCATTTATGTTGTAAACTAGCAGTATGGGCCCGTGCTACGCAAGTAGAGTGTTCTGCGGGTGAGGGCAAGAGTTGTAGGTAGAAGGGGTCCCACCCCCTAAAATCTACCCGTGCCATTGAAGACTAAAAAAATATATATTTTTCAAGAATTCAAGAACTTTTTCTGCACAATGCCCTCTAATACAACCCGGAACAAACTCACCATTATCAAGAACACAAAGAAATTGTTAAAGTTTTTCTCTCAATTCATTTTAAAAAATTACAATGAGTGAAAAACACAAATTAATTAAATACCCCGTTTAAAAAAAAAGTCCAAAAAAATACTGCGAGGCTTCAGCGCACATTTTCTGTTTGACGGCAAGCTCCATTAGTGACGTCAGCGGGTATAAGACTCTGTCTGCAGTGGCAGCACGCTCGCTGCCAGTTGACGCGGCTGCTTCCAGCCAGGCCAGTACGCTGCCGCGATTCCTCCTTGCGAGTCAGATTAGCTTTTCTCTGCATTATTTTCATCTCATACGTGTGAATGTTGTCGTGGCTTTCAATTTAGTTCGTTTTGTCTTACGTATGCTATTTGATCAGTGAGGCGAGCCGACTGCAGAATAATGGTGAAGCAGTGTGTTGTATATCAGTCCTTCAACAGGGGAGGCCCAATATCTTTCCACAAATTTCCGGACAAGAATACATTTCCGCAAGTATATCGGCAATGGCTGCATAAAATTAATCGGAAAGATTTTGTTCCAAACAAATACTCGGCTGTTTGTTCCGTACACTTTCTGGAAGATGATTTTGAAATTCGCAACAAACTACGTCTGCAATTGATGGGGGATGCAGTAAAATCCATGCCTATTTTGAAGAAAACGGCTGTCCCGTCGTTGCTGATGACTGGTACATCACACTCAAATATTGGTCCTCCACCGACAAAACGTCCAAAACCCCTGTTTTTTTATCAATAAGGAGAGAGAGGAGTTGTTGAATTATGTCCCAGAGGATTTTAACGAGCCGTCAACGAGCAAATCGCACGCGAAACCGCGAGCCAAGTCCATCACTGCAACTGCGACAAGCCAAGCACAGTGCGATCCATTTTCGCGTGAAATAAGCACGCAATGCGAACTAGGCAAAGAGACGTTGCGTAAATCTTGCTTCGAAAAAGAAAAGAGTACCAGTGACACGGATTCGAGTGATAGTGAATCGCCGAACTTGGACGAATCTTTCAGACTGAATAGTGAGGAGGACGATGATAGTGATGTGAGGTTCATCTAATTTCACCCATGCTCCTGGCCTCCACGTGCCAATTTTAGTTAATCTTTGATAAGACGACTCCTGGGGCGCCAGCTTTCTTGCAGTGGTGTGCATATTGCACCATAGTTGCGCAATTCGTAATCTCTGGTAGCCGACGATCGCGGAGGGGGAGCCTGCCGACGCTTGCAGTTTGGTCCGGTCCTATACTCCATCCTGAACTGCCGAGGTCCTGATTTTTGAAATGTTAAATTTAGTAGAAATATAACTAGATATTTGTAAGTTAGAGAGTAGAGCACCATCCAGATTCCATCGTCAGCAGAAATTCTTTCCGACCATATATGGTAATTTCAAGAAACGCGAGTCCTAATTGGCCGGCAAGATCACGCGGTATGCCTGGAGGGGAATCGCCTGGAGGTCCGCCTGGAGGAACTGGGACCAGAAGACCAGAAGGGCCGGAAGCGCCGAGCGAGGAAGACGTCAGAGGTGCGCCATACGCCTCGTACCGAAGGTTGATCTGGACGCTTCGTCGACGCCTTTACCGGACCGTGACCACTTCGACGCCAAGCCCGACGCCCAAGTCCGACGCTACGTCGACGGCCGTGCCTATCGCTGGGTCCACTTCGACGGGACCGCAACGCCGCTACTGCACGAACGTCGCCCTCGTCCAGTCCGACGCTACGTCGACGGCCGTGCCTATCGCTGGGTCCACTTCGACGGGACCGCAACGCCCGCTACTGCACGAACGTCGCGCTCGTCCAGTCCGACGCTACGTCGACGGCCGTGCCTATATCGCTGGGTCCACTTCGACGGTACCGCAACGCCGCTACTGCACGAACGTCGCCCTCGTCCAGTCCGACGCTACGTCGACGGCCGTGCCTATCGCTGGGTCCACTTCGACGGGACCGCAACGCCCGCTACTGCACGAACGTCGCCCTCGTCCAGTCCGACGCTACGTCGACGGCCGTGCCGACGGCCATTTGGACGCTTCTCCGGACTCCCAGACGACGCTTGCCGCCTGAACGCGAGACTGCGACGCTTGTAGCACTTAAGTACTTTATTTATGATTACTCTGGCCAGAGACAATAGCTAGTGAGGGATCTAGGAGGAATTTGTATCTTGTTCAAATGATAGAGTAAATTTGTATCTTTTAGCGATTAGATTGTGTTCAGTTTAGAGTAGAGTCCTCGTATCCTACCCTCACCCTTTGAAGGACCGTAACCGTGGGCGTCGTCGGGTCGGCCGAGAGACCGTGGGCTAGGCGCGGAACAGGTACGTGGAAGCTTACAGTGACTCTGAGACTTCGGAGACAGACGACGAGACGTGTGAGACAAGTGACACTGACCACAATGTTTTCCTCGTGTTTTGGAAAAGCCTGTCTTTGCTGTTTGCGATGTGCCACATTTTCGGAGGGTCAGTTAGCGAAGTGATTAAAACATGCCGAGGATCCCTGCTAACAGTGAAAACAGTTTGCTGCGAGGGACACAATTACACTTGGCTGTCGCAATCGAAAGACCGAAACACTGCGATAGGCGCTTTAAACATTGTCGCTGCTGTGTACACGTGCGGACTAAGTTTTACGGCATTTAAATCTTTTGCTTCGGCACTAAAGCTGCATATTATGTCGTCATCCACATATTTTAGGCTTGTCCAAGCATACGTGAAACCAGCTATTGTAAACACATGGTCATCACAGCGTGAAATCGAACTGTATAACTTGAGTTCGACAAGCGAGGACATTTGGCTGTCCGGTGACGGTCAGTATGACTCTCCTGGCTACTGTGGAAAGTTCGTTACTTACTCTATAATGGATGTTAGACCGAATCGGATCATAGATTTCAAAGTGATGCAACGAAAACAAACAGCTGGAGACTTGGAAAAGGCTGCTTGCGCTGCACTCTTGAAGGAGAGTAGTGTCATCGAGATAAAGTTGTTTATAACTGACAGACACAGAGGGGTTGGTCTTTTGATGCGTACAGACCACCCAAGCATACGACATGAGTTCGACGTGTGGCATACGGCAACATATGGCATACAGACAACAAACGTGATACTCCCGATTCGAGCAGGTGTAAGAAAACCAAATGCAGCGAACCCGAAGGTAATCTATCACTCAAATTTCACATCTCCGTGTGTCACGACTAACGTGGTGACTATCAAAATGCTTCTTTTTCGCGCTTTCCTATAAAAAATATTCTGGCTCCTCGCCGGCTGCAGTGTTGAACCCGACGTAAATTCCACTCTCTTCTGGGAATGTATTTCGAATTGCATTCACGACGCAGGACGGAACAACAATACGCCTATTTTTGCCTAAAGCAGTCCATGAATTTACCCAGGAAATAAATGATTTATATGCCAAATGCCGCCAAACTTTATTTGAGGGGCAGTGCATTTTAGCCTTAGTGTCTTTACAAGCCGTGTACATAATCAGTTTATGCCTTGTAATGTTTAGCACATGAATGTTTTTTGTTTTGGCATCGAATGAGCCGTGCTCTGTAACACACTCTCCTTCCTGACACAACGCTCGTATTTGCGATGGCTCTTTACAACAATGCGATTCTACGTCGCGGTCCATAGAAACGCAGTGTCCACACGTACACCACGTGGTGTTTCCTGCCCGCCCTACAAATGACACTTTTCTTCTCCTTTCATCGGCTTGCTTAACAACATTTTCATCGATCTCTTTCTGTGAAAAATTTGGGTCTAAACTATAAGGTCTTGCCATTATCAGCTCGCTGAACGAAACAATGAGCCGCTATCGCGAGCGCGTCAACCCGACCAACTGCGACTGACTCGGCAGCGAGCGTGCTGCCAGTGCAGGCAGAGTCTTATACCCGCTGACGTCACTAATGGAGCTTGCCGTCAAACAGAAAATGTGCGCTGAAGCCTCGCAGTATTTTTTTGGATTTTTTTTTTAAACGGGGTATTTAATTAATTTGTGTTCTTCACACATAGTAATCTTGTAAAAGCGATTTGAGGTAATTCCTTTAAGAAGGGACCAACGCGTGACTTTACTGTCTTGGAACTAATGCTACTGGGGATCTACCACACGCCAAGTAGATGTGACCAAGAAATGAAAATTGTGCATTAGGTATGCGACATCCTATTGCTTTTTTCAAATATTCGAGTTCATATCCAAAATTGTCAGTCGATTTCTTCGCCACCAGTGAGCAAAAAATTAAAAAAATCTGAGGGCGAATCACAGAACGAAATCTTAGCGTAAACAGCTCACTTATCTTAAAGTTACGCAAAGCTTCTGTAATTTTCTCCCTGATCGGTATGGTACGTGAGAGTGACAATATCAGGCTGGGCGATTGTATACAAACCCCGCACCAGTCCGATTCATTTTTTCCGCTGAATCCGGCTGTCCTAGGTTGCCAGGCTGGGAAATGATTGGGGCACGCGCTCCCCCGCACTAATTACATATATTATATCGTATAGTCTACCAAAAGTCGCACGAAAGTGATTTTTTAAACTCTTGCTTTCACATTTCACTTTAATATAATTATTAAAAAATTTGGGTTCGACTTCAGTATTAATAATATAAGCACGTTTAAGTAAAATCTTTGCCAGCTTATCGCATTGGTTTGCTTCGTATCTCGTTATTTAGTGATTTTATCAATACCTTAACCTAGTCCCGCGTTATTGCTAGACATGGCTTCATTTTCTACAACATCACGCTTATAAATCCAAAATCGATTTACAAAAAAAAAGTTATTTTTAAATCCCGTAATGTATTGCGCGCGGCGAGCAATCGTTCCAGGAGGAATCTTACTTCAGTCCTTATATAAGTAGCAGTCGAGCTGAATGTTTCTGAAGTGTCCAAAAGAACACTCCGAATCACTCCGAAACTTTCGACACATTCTAGCCCTAAATAGGTGCAGCATTTCACAAAGTTATGATTATTGACGAAGGCATCAAGAAGGCATCAAAAACTTCACAATTACAACAATTTATATTTTTAAATTTAGAAGCTTACCAATACCAATTATGTAGCACATCAGTTAATGGCGTACGGCCAAGTTATTTAATTCGTAATATGGAACAGTTGCAAACAGTTGCAAACGAACACGTGTACTAATCCAAGTTTTCTGTGCAAAAACTGTTACATCATCTGAATTCACTCATCAATGGTAAGAGCTAGAAACCATTCTCAATGAATTTTCTATGGCTATAGAATTACAAATATATAGGGAGTCCACAATGTTTCCGCCTACATTTAGCTGTTATATTCCTCTTCGAATATAATCCGCTTATCGCAGCTTTAAGATAAAGTTACTCGCGTTATCGCATTTGCAGCAAGTTAAAAGAATCAACATCTTGGAGATGAATGCAACAAAAACTTTCCATGTATCGCGATGTCAGCATAAACACATGCGGTCAAAGTTGACAAACATACATTTTAAAGTTTTTGGTGTGATAATTTATACGACAGGATTCGATATCGACAGTCGATTTTCATCGATGTTGATTCAAAGTTTACGTGCACCAAATGGCCATTCTACAAGACTTTCTGACTTTCAAAAGTGGAGTCATACGAATTCATCCGTGCTCTGAACTTCTGGCTCGGCTATAATCCTCTGTGACATAACTAAAGAAACGCAACAAAATGACTGTTGTTGACATTTCGGTAGAGGGTGATCACCAACATTTTACTGGTGCAGACCCTTACGCGAAAGGAAAAATGAGGGTCGAAATTTGCTCCAAAATCTATGAAAAAACTGTGCATGGCGAAAGAGTGCGCGCATGGTAATGAAATCGCGCTTTTCCAATACAGAACGAATGAATATCGATTAACAGTCGATGCTTAGAGCTCATTTAGGCTATTTTTGAAAGGGTGTACCTGATACATTTTTGTAAAAATCGAATTAAGGAGGTCGCAAGACCAAAGATAATATACTCTTCCTTCATCTATACTGATATATTGAAATTAAAGATTGGATTACTTTTAGGGGTTAATTTCTCCTTTCGCGTGGACCTTTGCATTCAACGTTTCTGTGGGGGTTATCTGACGGATTATCTGACTGGAGCACCCTTAAAAATGATATGAAGATTGTTCATTATTTTAATAGTGTTATACTTATACACCCACTTTTATAGCATGAGGCAGACCACCACTTCCATTATTACATACGAATTACCAGGGAATTACCAGTGTCATTGGAGGTATGGTGCACGGGGAAGTACTTTACTATGAATATGTAAGTGTTTTTCAATGTGGAACTGTTTGGGTACGTTTTGTTTGTTTGAAAGATTTTTATTTAGCACAGTTGCTATTCAAAATACATTATATTATATTATCCGATTATCCGCTAACAAATTCACTGCACATTTCAATTTTAAATTTATTTAACATTTCCTTTTTAAAATTTATCATTGATTTCGTATTCCTAATTGTAGCCGCTAATTTGTTGTAATCACTTAAACCTTTCGTCAGTATACTATTTAACTTAACAGACTGGATAAATATATTTTTCCTCTTTCTAGTATTATGATTATGTACACTGTCCACAATAATTATCTTATTCTTTAAATATTCAGGTGCCAACCCTAACATAATTTTGTGTATAAAAACTGATACACTTAATTCTATTTTATGTTTAATACTTAAAAAATCCAACCTTTTCCTCATATCTGTGACTGATGTTGATCTCCTTTCTTTAAGAATAATCCTCATCGCCCTATTATTTAGTTTTTGCAATCTCATAACATCGCATTGCTTTAGATTGTAAAAAATGGTATTGCAATACAAAAAGTGAGGTTCTACTATAGTCATGTACATAAGTTTTCTTGTCCATGTAGACATACACTTTCCCACTCTTGACAAGTAACCAAATTTTTTACTTATTTTATTACATACATAATCCAGATTTTTTTTTAAACTTAAGCTATTGTCAATAATTACTCTCAAGTATTTAATTTCGTTAAGAGCCGATTTTACAATATTAGTAACTCCAGAGTTACGTACTCGAGTTACCCATAATCCGGGATTAGGCAATTTTTTGCATTTTACAAAACAGTTAATCCTCGAGTTAGAGCCAAACTCCAGAGTTATGATAACTCCGGATATTTGCTGGGATCAGAGACATAACCCGAGATCAAGATGGCGACCATTTCTTCATATCAGCAGTTTCATACTAGTTCGTTTATAATTAAAAAGTCTACATCGTTAATCGTTTACAATTAAAGTGTGTAAAAAGAACGGCTCAGTTTATTGTGGAAGACGAAGAACCACAGCTGTTCTTTTCTTGTTTGAAAACAACCGCCCATTTCGAGTGACAGCTCAGTGTTCCGAGTTCGCTGTCAAACATTGCGCCTGCAAGTTGCTGCTGCAAATACGTGAAAAGAAGGTAAATATAATGAAAAACGTTTATTTTGTGTGTTCAATCCTAGCTATGATATCATTATGAAATAGATTTTAACAAGTCACTCTATAAAAAACACACGAATTGCAAAATTAGGTTTGGTTTCACATTTGAATGACAACCAACATTTTGGACGTTTTAAGGTTAAAGATTGATAGGTAAGGTAAAATGATTGGTAAAAATATCTCCTCATAGCTATATGGACTATCAAATGGTAACTCTATAAGATTTTTGATCTTTCAGATGATAAACCATAATCTGTTAGTCCTCACCGATGAGGAGTCGGATGAAGACGATGTCGCCATGGCCAACATCGCAGCCCACGGCAGAGCGGCAAAAACCATTCGCCCGAGGCCTGACCACTGGACTATCTGGACGGACAAAGAGTTTTTTATGCGCTTCAGGATGACAAGACCTACTGTCCTGGAGCTGTTCAACCAAGTTGAAGACGATATCAAGTCCCCCACTGACCAAAATGATGCGGTATCGCCAATGAACCGCCTATTACTAACATTGCGATTCTTTGCATGTGGGTCAATGCTTATTGTAGCAGGTGATTTTGCAGGTATATCTATCTCTACTGCATGCACAATTGTTCATAAAGTATCTGGTGCAATCGCCAGGCTCAGCCCGGAAATCATTCGCTTTCCTGAAACTCCCGAAGAGTTGGCAGATGTGAAGCGTGGTTTTTATCGGGCAGCCAGATTTCCTCGCGTCATTGGGGCTATAGATTGCACACATGTGAAAATTCAGTCTGTTGGTAAGTTTGCACGTTTTTGGATTGTGGTTTGTTGTGTTATTTTCTACCCAGGATGGCATGGCACGTATTTAACTACTGTTCATCCCATACATTTTCTTTTACTGATTCCCAAAATAATTGCCTGTTTTTAGGTGGTGACCAAGCTGAAACGTTCAGAAACCGCAAGGTTTTTTTTTCTGTCAATGTGCAAACAATTTGTGCAGCAAATCTGCGAATATTAGACATAGTTGCACGTTGGCCCGGCTCCTGCCATGATCGTACCATTTTCAATAACAGTCGCATAAAAGCATGCTTTGATAACGGTGACATGGGGGATGGATTGCTTGTTGGTGATTCGGGGTATACCTTGAGCCAATACATGATGACACCACTGAGAAATCCTGTAACTCCAGCTGAACAACTTTTTAACGAGGCACAAATCCGGACAAGAAATGCCGTCGAACGCCAATATGGCGTTTGGAAAAGGCGGTTTCCTATTTTGTCTTTGGGAATGAGGGTGAACCTTGACCATGCTCTGACCATCATTGTAGCAACCGCTGTTTTACATAATATGGCATGCGATGCGGTTGAAGGTGAGCCGCCTCAAGATCCTGAACTTGGACTAGTTTTGAACCTGGAAGAAGACCAGATGCAGGTGGCTCCAATCCAAATTGATCTACATGCAGATATAACAGTACAGCAAACTCTCATTCATACTCACTTTCAGGAACTTCTAAATCAGCTTCAAAATTGAAAAACAGTCAACTCACTCTGCTAACGTATTTATTGCCTGGAATAAAACCATGTGACAATATATTTTTAATCTAGTATTTATTTGTTTTTGCTTTCTGAGAATTTGATTTTGATACAAAAATGATTTTGCAAGCTAATTTAGTTACTTTTTTTTGCCATTTTGCTCCAGAACTCTATTTTGCAGTTTTTGATTTTCTATTTTCAAATCTAGGAGCTGCAGCTCCCTTTCACGAAGCTGTTCTTTGAAAATTCTGTCTTCTTCATCCAGCTCTAGTTGTTTATTAGCTAATAGCTGTCCTTTATGTTTCATTTAAAGAAGTTGTATTTGTCTTTTATGAACTTCTTCTTTCATGGCTATTTCCTTTTTAATTAGTTCTAGTTGCAGGTCAGCCAAATTTTTTTTCGACTCGGCTAGTAAAGCATATTTTGCGTTTGTCGCTGATGCTGGCTTGGATGCATTGAATCTTTGCAGGCTGGGCCGGTTCTTGTTGAATTTGAATGGCGCTGGTTTGTTACTAGCGCCTCCTAGGACAGTTGTGGAAAATACAAAATGATTGTTTTTACTTTTCCTTTTTACAATGCCTGTACTAGATTCTAGAATGGTGTTGGTAGTATTGCATGCTTGAATTATGTACCTGGGCCGGTTTTACACTCGGCAGAAGAACTTGGTGTGGAGCGGACAGAATCTGTGTGTGAGACCGAGCAGGAAAATGGTGATGAAAGCTTCGCTGAAAGACAAAAAGGTATTACATCATATTATTACTACACAATTCTTTGCATTGCATGTAAAACTATGAACATATTCTATTTTTGTAGATATACTTCTAGACCACATCCTAGTGTTTCCAAGATAAAAATAATATTTTCTGAGTAGGTACCTACTAATTTAAAATTTTCTTTGTATTTTGGGAAGTACCCACTAACTAGTAATGTACCTCTTTGCACTAAAGCAACATGCTTTGGTTGACGGACCATATCCACATTGTAGTGCCCCCAGTCTGTATCTGGTGGTTGTGGTGCCGCACTGATTTCTTCAGGAACCAGATCTATCGGTAGCTCTTCTATTATTATTGGCTTTTCAACCCGGAAAATGGTTTGGTCATGTACAAACAAAAGAAATTGTGATATTTTTAAATAAATTGTACATATATTTGGTAAAAACTGAATTGAATTCTCTATCTTTCTACTATAATAACTGATGTTGAATAAGTACCTCCTCGAGCTCCATATCCATGTTAGAAGAATCTCTGGATTCTACGTCCCAATCCTGTTTTGGCCGTTTTTTCCCAACGGGCCTGTCGCCGTCATTAGCGTTGAAAAGCCCTTCAGCCGACAGCAAAACCAGTTCGTCCATATCGTCGAGATGAGGGTAAGTCTCTATGTCGGTAGCTGGGCCTCCGCCGGTTGCATACTGTGATTGTCGTACCTTTGCTTTGAAAGTGCGATACTCTTTCTTCATGTTCTTGAACTTTAGACGAAGGGCACTAGCTGTCCTTGCGCCAGATGCCGATTCACAATTGAACTCTTCAGCGAGTTTCTCCCACCCTTCGTTCTGTTAAAATGATTTCAATTAATTTTTTTCCTGGGTTTTTGTTACAGAGAAAATTGCAAGTTGGTTCAAATTGACTAGAATATTGCACCTACCTTTTGAATTGTAGTTACTTTGTCGGTTTTCTTGCACTCAATGATCCCAGCATGTTTTTTTACGCATTTCATCAATCTTTTTTGGTCTTCAAACGAGAAATTTATCGCGCGCTTCTTCTTGCCAGCTTCCGCCATTTTTTAAATAATGACAATGCTGACAACATAACTACGCCAAAATTTAGTACCAACCTTTGAAAAGTTAGAGGGGAAATGCTGGTGATTTTTTAAACTCTGGAGTCAGCTAACTCGGGCCCAAATATGATTGTAAAATGCAGATTTCCTTGATCCGGTACTAAGTTTTAATCCGGAGTTGCGTAACTCGAGGATTAAGTAAAATATTGTAAAATCGGCTCTAACAGTGTCAATAAGTGTGTCATTTATCATTAATTTCTTATCTATAAAGGTGTCACTCACATTAGCCCTAATGATCGGCTTGATAACCATTCCCTTAGACTTACTAACATTTAACTTTAATCTATTTACATTAATCCATTTACAAATGCTGTCCAATTCTTTGTTCATTTCCTCAATTCCATCCTCTACACTTTCACTTTCACAGTACAACAACATGTCGTCAGCAAATAGATGTACCAACGGGATAAGATATAGGTTGATAGGCAACTGCCACATATTTCTATACGCCATTCGCAGCACGAGAATCACTTTCATGTAAATTAACCAACTTCGGCCTCACAAGATCCTAATCATGAAATCAGACAATAATTGCGTTGACAACGGAGCCCATATACCACATTCCCAATAAAATCAGCATGTTAAATAGTTATGTTTGCCACATAATGTAATTTGGTGTATCTTATTTAATGATTAGGCACGCGATTGTTACTGTTTTCGTTTTAGCTGATTGATATAATATGCTTGCATCTTATTATGTAAATGTAATTATACTCACTCTTCATGTGTAAGAAATGAAATCTGGTTTGGTTCCTTGACTCTTATCTCGAAATGATGCATCTGCTCGTGTTTGAATTGGCGCATGGGGTCGGCAATTTCCATGCCCGAATTTCGTTAAAACTAGACATACCAAATTTCAGGCGGCTGTTTATACTTCTATCACTGCTTCGGTACGGGATAGGCAACTAGTATGCCGTGCAAGCCCGCACTGCATTCACGATGTATGTTGCCAATACTGGATAAACATTAAAACAAACGCACGAGGGGATTATTTAGCTACTTCTAAAATTGATTTTACTTATTGAGAATGGACTAGCAAATATTTCACATTTTCAATAGCAATACATAAGGACATAATCATGGTTATATAGAGTTGATCTGACCGAAGATGACAGCTGGTAAGGCCTATACTTTAACGTTAAATGGGATTGGGATACATACAGCGTGAGCTAATTGCATACCCCGGCTAGCTATGGTCGAAAATAACCCCTGGAACCTGGAACTTTATAAACTCGCCATATACACATGACAATAATCATAAGGCAATAGGTTCACTTCATATACTGTCAGGTGTGTAGTGTGTTTGTGCAGAAAGCTCCTAGCTCGGGAATTAAATGATGCAACTTTTTCTGATTATTATGGCGCTTAGCAGATTGAGATTGCGATTATTTGTGTGATTATTGGTTCCGAGTTTTTAGCATTCCTTTTCTGCGGAGGCTCTACGACACTTTATCCAAAAGAGCTGTTAATTAATGTATAAATGTATCAATTAATGTATTTGCTAGCAAATTTACATTTACCCTTTTGGGGGTGTTGGGGGGGGGGGGGGCGTGGCAAGTTCCTTCACTTGCCCACCCTCAATTTCCGGGCGCCCATGTTGCTGCTGCATCAGCTCTCCCACAACGATACCATCATTGGCCGAGCCGAGCGGGCACTATAAAACAAATGGCTCGCTTGTATGTTATGGGATCGCTGCATAGCTCAAAATCGCAGAACTTAAAAGCTGTAACGTCTTTATTTGTCAATCGATTTTGGAGTTATACACTTGATGTTGTAGCAAATGAAGGCTTCTAGCAATAATTTTGATATTAACAATTTGTTACCAAGAGTGTGCTTTTCAGTAGACGCAGGTTTCGTCGCGATCGGACAAACGGTGTGTGAAAAGCTGCCTGCAGAGGAGAGGCTTGCACAAACTCAATCTCTTATTGTTTACCATGCCATTGGAAGTGCATCGATTTTCTGTTGATCCAGTGAGAGTCTCACTACATACATCTTATAGATAGTTGTTTGTCTCACTGTGAGACAAACAACTATCTATAAGATGTATGTTGTCTTGCTCCGAATAACGACCCAGCGCACGTAAAATTATTGATATCAACAGTGCCCGATTTATACCATTGGCGCCCCTAGGCTAGTAAAATATAGTACATAATTTGTGTTTTAAGAAATACGAACTGGAAGAAATGTTAAATCCAACATGTTTTAAAGTTATAATATTTACCAGTCGATGACAGGCGGAGCTGGAAAAACCAACAAATGCGATGCCGATGCACTGTCTTGACAACGCACTAGAGGCTACAGGTTCGCACTACACTTTACAGTGTCTTTCATTAGGATCTAACTTATTCAAAGAATCGCTCTCCATTGGCATTATGGCCAATCATTGGTATTTTTTCTATTAGATGTGCATTTGTCGCTTTCTGTTCCTCTATGTTTTTCCTGCTCGTAGACTCACTCAGTTTCCGCGATTTGCTCCTATTTTTTAAATAAATGTATCACACTTTTGAAATCACTTCACACCCTATACAATCGATCTATCGATCAAGACGCGACACAGGCACCAGAGGCCACGGAACTAATTTTGCTGACAATGTCCAGAATCAGGTCGCGCCACCAACACAACCATCACCATCACAGCGAAAGCGGCTACCTACTGACCATGTGTTATGATTGCCATGTTATTTACCTACTATAAAATACATTACTGGGAATTAATATCGAGAGGAAAACTTGGAAGCCAAAGTTTCGACGCTGGTATCTTCGAATCTCGAGATCACTTCCTAAAACCCATAAGCCGGGTAGAACATTGTTGTCGTGTGCCATGGCAAAGCCGTACTATATGTCGGAACTCGGAATTGTTCAAATTTGCCTAGAATCAACGGTTGTATTTTGCTTGAAATTGCTACCATTGTGCTAGCCCTGATTATTGTAAAACATTGCAGTTCAATAAAACTTGACATCCTGGGTTCTCTTTACTGTAGAGAACATTAAAAGATTTATATTTTTTCCCCCTAAAGTCTAAACTATGAACAGCTACACCTTAGCGGCGTCTTTACTGGCGCCCCCCTCGGACGCGGCGCCCCTAGGCTCAGCCTCGTCAGCCTAGTCGTAAATCTGACACTGGAACCTAAAGAGACTATTATTTCTGTACATGTATGTACTAATGTGATGAGAAACATGTTATGAAATAATGAGTTTCCCAGCAAAAACGTCACCATGTAAGAATTTTTGCTATAAGAAGAAGATTTTGCAAGATTGTATTATTTAAATGTTACTATTTACAGGTCCTGCTACAGTCGATTAGATTATTTTTATTTCAATACATTAGCCATATACTTAGATATAACGTTATATTATTATATTATTGTGGATACTCACCCTTCAATTTTTCGATTTATTATAATAATTTATGTTTCATTCGATTAATCCTTCCAATAACGTCATATTTTCAGATAAAGTACATACATTTTAGTTACCTTACAAACAGTCAGTTCACTAAAAAACATAAAGTAAAAAGCAGTAATTAGTAGCACTTATTTATACTTTTGTGACGGATTACAAACGTTTTAAGCGCGCAAACCGTTGTTGACAAACTATGGCCATTTGAAGCCATTTGAAGTCATTCAAACCAGAGCAAAACCGCATTACACTACACCAAACTATGGTCTAAATACTAAAATAGGTACTGATCTTCCGGGCTCAGAACTCGTTAGTCTATTCACAAAGTGAGAAATGTTTAAAATATTGTTTTACTGTCCCGAAATTTAGTGTGTCACTATCACATTTCGCAATAACAGTAATAATAATAGTTTATTGTCAATGTTGGAAATTATACATGTTATTTGATAGTCCAATATTAAATAATAATATTATGTTACATTCTTCCTTCTCCTTGTTGAAATTCTTCAACTGAATAAAAACAATTACCTAGTTATTCAATACTCTTTTAGCTGGTTTGGTCCTTGATTTTATTGCTAGGTAGTCATTTGATTCGCACAGACAGGGCGTTGTACAATTTACTTCCACTATAAACTTAATGGGTATTTTCTGGTAATGGTTAAGGTTGGAGTCGCAAATCAGCTTTGGTTATCGAGTTACGAGGGCTGTGATCATGTACAGTTTCATTTTTTAATACCATTTGCCTGTTATCTAAAACTTATGATACGGTATAATTCTAAAATTAATTAAAAATATCCTACATGAATCCAGTATTCGCTTCATAGGTGTGCAGATAATTTCTAGCTTTTCAAGTGGCAATTAGGTGGGCTGTTGTTGCGAATCATGTTCATCTTGACGGGTTTCGACAGTGCCACCCGTCTTGACTCGACCACTGGCCGTGTTGCCAACAAGGGTACAAATGTACAGGTACCCCCATCTATCAGGTAAACAACATAAATTCGGCATTCGACAACGCAGCCAAATCAATCATTCGGACAGGTAACACGTTTCAGCGGCAAACATTTATAGGTTTACAAGTGGCCGGACAATGGCTCATTGTTCGGAGTTTAGGGCGCATGGGTTTGAGCTCGCTCGTGCCATTTGCATTACTATAGCCCGTCTCTGGAGAACGAATAATCTCTTCGTCTGTGGAGTGCCGCTCCATACGATCACACCGTATTGAAGACTTGAATCAAACCGAAGTAAATGAGCTTTATGTGTTGAAATTCTCCATGTGCAATATATATATTTTTTAAATTAAAAAGCAAACCGAGAAAACTTTAGTTCATACTGACTCCTAAAGGGTACTCAGTCGAAACAGTTATTTAGCATTGACCGCAGTTAAATAGTTTATGAAAATAGACAGAAAGAATTATTCTTCACCCCAACTACACATGTTTGACGTTTCAGCCCAATATAATATATGTGTTTCAGCTAGAAATAAGTCTCACAAACTTGTCTGGACCTGGTGGTAATTATTTTGCCGATTTATTTACACTAATAACCTACTGGGGGCCAAGTCACGAACATCTCACTGTACCTACCCCCTTGGCCCGGGAATAACTTCAAACCACCAAAGCGTAAAAAACCATTTAGATAAGCACACCGTTATGTTGATGTCGCCCAAAATGATTGAATAATTTCTTAAAACTAAATTGAGTGGACATGGGGATAATTAACATTAAACTGCGAGAAGAAAATTTAAATTCTGCCAAGTTGTACTCGCCACATGGTGGGTATAGAGAGGGCTAGGAAATTGTCATCCGTTTTACTCAGGAAATATAATATAATATATCTCCAAGTTGAATAGACTGAAAAATATGTTCACTTTATTAATTTGAGGGCGAATAGTTATTTCTTCGACCGTAAGTAATTAATGTGAAAAATGAACAAAATTGCAAATGCAAATTTAAGATATATTATATTGATATCGTTTCTAGGTAGAGATATTTTCTTTGCTGAAAGACAATACATTCATTTCAAAGAGACCAGCAACTTAAGTGCTGCTTAAAATCACAGACATATACGCTTCTTTATTCTTCCGATGAAATAACCGATACATTCGAATTAAATTAAGTAGGTGCCTATAAATATGTTACATATACCTAGTAGGTATAGTGACGTGGTACGCATTGCCGAATATATTCATCGAACAATGATGCATTTTAAGGTTTCAATCGTAGTCGTAAAGTATAGTTTTCACGGCAATTGTCAAATGTTACACAGAGATTTCGACGGAACGTAATAATTGTAATTGCTATAATTCATAAATTATTTTCATAGGCATTCCTTCGATCACATCAGCAGAGTGTGTGGTAGCTGTACAGTAGCGTTCGTTTGCACGGCCATTCTGTGAACTATAACTGTCAATATTGCGTCTTTTCTCGTTTAACCGGTAGACACTGAACACGCTTCAAAGAGCTCATGCAGCGCTCGCCGCGATTAGCATCGCATTTTGCATTACACCCAAATGGTTGTTGTTTCATTCTACGACCTCTGAGAGGTAGGCTGCTTGTTTGACCAAGGAAATGAGAATCCCCTCTCTAATTTGACATTTACCAGGCGTTTACCAATCGAGGGATAGTTTCGACATTGTTTGGTATTAGCCAATGGTTAATTTGTAAAAAAAATAGGTGGGTAAGCTCTCGTAAAAAAAAAAACGTTATTTCTTTAAACTACGGAAAATGATGTGGGAACGCAAAATACACCGTCGGCTTATAGGTACCTACAAATGAACATCATTTATTTGCAGAAAATACATAAATTTTTACATTTTTTGCCCTTTGCATAATTGAAGCATGTTGTGCTATTACTCATCACAAAAAAAACAATATTCATAACTTTAAAAAAAAAACATTGAGTGCCGAAACTATTAATAAGTTCACAATTACAATTTTGTTTTGGTATGTGCCATTTTGTGGATTCATTGTCTACAAGACTGATCAAAAACAAAGATCAACATCGAAAGCCAGATGTATATGAAAATCAGGATATGAAAATTGCGAAAAAACACCATGATTTGATTTGGACACTTTTACAATAAATTCCAAATTACTTTCACATTTGTATCAATGGGATTCTTTTCGGCCCTGGCTTTGCTGTCTAGGTCGTTTGCTGAATGATGGCCCTTAGCAAGCCAAGATTTTACGTAGGGTAAAGGGACAAATTGGGTCAAAGGTGGTCCAGTTAGCTTGATGAAAAGTAGCGAAGAAATGGTTGTTGTTGAAAGAGATGCCCGTGCCGAAGTACAGATCAGATTCATTTGCGAGAACCCGCGTTCTGCCTCTGCACTCGAAATTGCAATGCTGTTAATGCATTTCAAAAGCTCTTTAATTAGTGGTGCATGTTGCTTTCCCTTTGTTTCTTTGAAAATACGGAAGTCTTTAATGGTTTCCCTTGATTTAATTGCAAATCTCGTACACAAGCGTTCGACTTCTTCTTCGCCAAAACACGCTGTTGGCTCGTCTGGCCAGTATTCGGGGCTAAGAACTTTTATTTCAGATACAATTTCATCATAATCTTTTGCATTCTGCAGTGGATCGTTTCTGCCAGCAGCAGAGCTTCGTACAGTCATCAGCCTGGAGCGCAAGTTAGCAGCCAAACTGGCGTAGAACTGCCCAGCATGGATAGGGGATTCATGCCTTGCTGCAGTTGGAGTAAGGGCGACTCCCTTAAACAGCAATGAATCACACGCAGCGTTCGCTTCTTTGGCGTGTTTTCCTGCGCATCAACCCTGGTTTCGAAAACACTAATTTGACGACAAACGGCGCGATGAGCTTCGATGATATTCAAATCTCTCTTCTGGAATTCAAGCGACAGTTCAGACAACTCCAGCAGCGCGTCTTTCATTAAACCCAGGCTCACCACGAAAGATTTTGATGTCAGCTTGGCACGCAAACCCAAATACGTTTTCCTTTGCTTATCATCTCTATTTCTATCTTGCGAAGCGGTTTCAAAATGTGCAGCCAACGCTGCATAATTGTTCCAAACCGCGTCGACTGTGCGAAAGCTAGAAGCGACCCATCGCGTATCCAGGACCCGGCCGATCGTTAAAAATTGTAGCTCTAGCGATGATGCGATATTTTTTAGTTCAATTCGATTTTTGTTCGATTGGTTGTACAGCGCATATAGCTTGTCTAGGAAAATCTTGAAGTGATTGAGAAATCCAATATCTTTAACAACGTCGTTTACTGCTAATTCAAGTCTGTGGGCACAGCAGTGCCAAGTGATGATATTCGGATATTTGTTTTCCAGCATTTTTGCAAGACCGTTTTTCCTCCCCAGCATCACAGACGCGCCGTCACATGTCAACCCCACTAGGCAAATGGCAAGAATGTCGTGTGTAAGCCCAAGCGTATTCAAGCTTCTCAGTAGAGAGGCCAAAATGCCTTCTGATGTAAAATCTTCTAGCTCGACCAAGTCAATGAATACATTGACGGGGGCTGACATTTCATCAAGCTGGACTCTTAAGAATACAATAAGAGCGCTGTACTTGTTTTCCGCGGTCGCTTCATCTATGATCAATCCTATCTTAGGTTTTGTCCGACAAATTTGTTCGAAGAAACGTTTTCGCATATCATGCGCGATGTGCTCCATGATGTGGGAGCATGCTACATTTGAGTGGAGAATTCTGCCCATGTCAATCCCATTTAATATTTGTACATCAATTTCCGTTTCGAAATTTAAAAATGGACGGTTTAATTTGGCTTGCTTGTATGCAGTCCGAAATACCCTTTCCGTTGTAGCATGGTAGTGCTTTAAACCCTCTGCAATGCTTGATTCTAAAACATTCCTCTCTTGCATCAACAAAATATCTACGACGGCTAGATGGGCTTTGGAGGCTCTGTGTTTACATATCTTCGTTCGCAGAGACTTTTGAAGCTGTTCCCTTGATGACCCGTTTGAGGTCACTGTACTTCGGATCCATTCATCAGCCAATTTCATCCCTGCAGTTCTAGAAGCTCCAAGACTACTAACTTTTTTACAAAGGGAGCAGGAAAGAAACTTCCCGTGAACCTCAAGCCAAGGATATTTCTCAATAAACTCAGCTTTCTGGTTGACGTTCCACCCATTAGGCAAAGCATTTTCGTCGATGACATCTTCGCTTTCGCCTGCGCCTTCGCCTTCTGCCAATGCGTCGTTGTCGTCGCTACCTAATTATAAATTAATATATTGTAAAATATTTGCAATATTATGGCATTTTTTAAAAATCAACAGCTCTTCTTCTTTAGGTACCTAGTGCATGTGAAAGAATAAAGTATTTCTTACCAGCTACAGTCGTAGTTGTACTCGTACTCTCGGCAACATCTTCCGCGACCCTAACAAAGTCGTCGGGGTCGGAGTTCACCGACCTTTCTCTCTCGGTGTCACTTGTACTGGACTTAGGCTTTAGTGTCGTAAAAAAGGATGTTATTTTTGTTATTTTTTGCGGCCCTGGGTCCTTCCCTTCGTTAGCACGCTTTCCTAGCAGCATAATTATTATAATTGTAACTATATTATTATGTATACTATTTCGGCACTCATACATGTGTTGCAACTGAAGAGCCGAGCTGGACTGCGATTTTTTTTATCTACAAGAGAATAATGAGCTGTCTTGGCCAGGGCAAAATCATACATGTTACACATTTTACCTATAATGTCTCATTCGGTAACTAGAAAAAATCCACTCAAATGCTTCGTATGTCTTTGTTCCATACTGTCGCATTGCTTTGTCGGCGCCAGCTATTCTGCTTTTTCGCTGCCCAATATGTTCCGCAACTTTGACCACAATACTATTTGAGGAAAACACCCGTTCCAGGGATGCGGAACTAGATGGACAGGAATGCAGATCGGCCATGAGCTTGCAAAATTCTTCGGGAAAAGATTTTGATTTTGCAGTTTTAATGGCCATAATTTTCCACCATTTAGCGGATGTGTATTTCTCTACTATGCAGGGTACAAGGTGGGTACATGTCTGAGTCAGAAATTAAAAACCCCATTACATAGGCAAGGTAAACGGGGTATTTATCACCTATCCATTTTCCGCATCTCTTTCTTGATCTGCCTATAGCAATTTTCCTTAGTACTTGGGATCGATTAAGTATGCTAAGAAGTGGTTTGGCTCCATAGCTTGATCAAAGCGCTTTTTGATATCAGCAGAGTAGGGGAAGTCGGTACATAGTGGGACATGGTACATAGTGGGACATTGGGTGTGCCCACTTTGTTTGGTAGATACTTTTTTTTTGAGTGAGAAAATAGTGTCCTCATGTTGAACTTCACCATCTCGACGTATTTAAAGGTTTGTTTGTATTTGAACTTCTTGAGATACACAGCTAGTAACAAATGTTTAACTCATTCTATAAGATTTAACAAAATCTCTTTTTGTGATAAGTTGTTGCAAGTTTTAAGTAATCAAATTTCTAACTATTTGGTTATAGTAATCATTTCAATGAGCATGAAGTAGGTTCCTTGGGAAGTGCTTTTTTTGTATACCAACTTCAGAAAAAAATTCCCTAAATAAATTTGGTGAACGGTTCATACTGGGACAGCCAAAATGGTTCATAGTGGGACATGTCCCACTATGAACCGTTACACAACATATTTCCATTTTCCTTGTTTGTTAACTTTAGAATGACCATACACTTGCTAAAAGCTGCTTTTTTATTTATAAACATAGGTATATACGTTTTTAATTTATTTCCAAAAAAATATGAAGTACCATTAAATGCATAATTTCCCTCCTCAGTCCGATAAAGATGCCGAGATTTGCACGAGCTAAGATGACTGACCCAGATTTCCCAGGAGATGGCTATGAAGGAAGCCATTGGGAAGATCGTCACAGAAAATTTATCTCTGCGGGCTGCGTCAGAGAAATTTGGTGTGAGCAAGTCCGCCTTGCACAGAAAGCTAACCACCTATAGGAAACTCCCAGATGACGAAAAACAGTCCTTTGTTTATGGAAGAGCATTTGGATACAAAGATGTCTTTAACGAAACAGAAGAGAGCCTGCTCTTAAGCTACTTTTTGCAGTCGGCTGACATCTGTTATGGTCTCTCGCAAAAGGAATCGTGCAAGCTAGCATACGAGTTTGCCATTGCAAACAAGAAAATAATTCCTACATCCTGGAACGAAAAAAAATGTGCTGGCTTAGAATGGCTTGAAGGATTCAAACATAGGCACCCAATAATCAGTCTTCGAAAGCCAGAAGCTACCAGTCTATCAAGAATGACCAGCTTCAACAAGCACAACGTTGATTTTTTTTCACAAATTTGAGACGCGTCCTTGAGAGAGAAAAGTTCACACCTGCCAGAATATTCAACGTAGATGAAACCGGAACAACCACGGTCCAGATACCCGGAAAAATCCTGACTAGGCGGGGGCAAAAGCAGGTAGGCAAAGTGGTGTCAGGGGAGAGGGGGACCCTCGTCACCACGTGTGCCACGATATGTGCTGATGGTACGTTCATTCCACCAGTGATGGTGTTCCCACGCAAGCGTTTCAAGAATAGCATGTTATTGGGTGCATTCCCTGGAACTCTAGGCCAGGTATCACCAAAAGGATGGATGCAGATGGAGAACTTTGATGTTTACATGAAACATTTCATCAAATGCACTAGAGCTTCCAAATACAACACAATGTTGTTAATTTTAGACAACCATGGAAGCCATCTGAGAATTGTGTCGCTTCAGTTGGCTAAGGAAAATGGTGTTGTCATACTGACTTCACCACCCCACTTCAGTAACAGAATGCAACCACTGGACATCGGGTGATATGGTCCGTTTAAGACGTACTACAACCAAGCAATTGACACCTGGATGGTAAACCATCCTGCTACCACTATGACTATTTACGAAATAGCATCCATCGTCAACTCGGCATATCCACGGACCTTCACTGCTACAAACATCGTAAGCAGTTTCAGAAAAACAGGGATTTGTCCTTTTAATCCAGATACTTTCAGTGATCAGGATTTTTTGAGAGCATATGTCACCGACCGTCCTGAGGAAGATCGGCATGATAGTACAGTGGTGCAAGAGCAACCACTAGAAGAGATGCCCCTGGAACCAGTTGCTGGGCTATCGGAAACAATAGCTTCACACTCAAACAAGATTGTATCACCTCAAGACATAAGGCCTTTTCCAAAAGCTGGCCCTCGGAAAACTGCAAAGAAAAATGGCAGAAAGAAAAGATCATCGGAAGTGATCACTGACACCCCTGTCAAGAATCGCCTTGAAGTGGAGAATATGAAGAAAGTAATGAAAACAAAGGAAAAAGAAATCAGAAAAAAAGCAATAGAAAAGAAAAAGACTAACAGGATGCTGTTTTGTAAGATAAAACTTGAGCATGCCAAGAAAAAGCCAAAACAAGCTGTATCAGAAACCGAGAGCGAACCCGAGGCCACTGTTTTAACCTTATCTGAAGAAGAAGAAGAAGAAGAAGAAGAAAAAGAAAAAGAAGAAGAAGAGCTTTTGATAGACAGTAACATGACAACAGCTATTGGAGACTTTATCATCGCACGCTACACGAACAAGCGCAGTGAGCAGCACTTTGTAGGTTGCATCGCATCGATTAATGGAAATGAAGCAACATGCAAAGTGTATTTCCTGAAGCGAGGTCTGGGCTGGAAGTTTACCTACCCAGAGATAGAGGACGAGGATAATGTCCCAATAGAGGACATCATCAAGAAGCTGCCAAAACCAGCTGAAGTGAAAGGAACGGCTCGGGCCGCCATGCAAATAGACTTTAACTTCGACTTTTCAAAATACAAACTTGCTTAGGTAATTGATGAGCGTAGCGAGCGAAGCGAGCGGAGCGAAATCTTCAATTTCACTTACCCCAAAAAAAAGTCACGTGTGTATGTTTTTTTTTTTTGTGTGTGTTTGTGCGCGCTCTACAGACCAAACGCCTGAACCGACATGGATGCAAATTTCTGAGTATCTACCTCTGTTCTCAACTTAGACCCCCTGCGTTTTTGAAAAAGATCGGTTCAGTAAATTTTTTATAAATCAATTTTTACGAAATTTTTCGATTTTTTCAGAATTTTGAACCCCTTGTAAATTTCTAAGTTCTTAACATAACTTCACCAAAACTTCTAAACATGTTGGCCTTATACATATTTATCATGCCTGCAAATCCGGTAGGTTTTTCCAATTAGTTTTTATTAGCATTTTTGTGGTGTTTTTTTCGTGATTTGACGGCTGATTCAATACGAGTCCGGTTTCCTTCGTTTCCTTGGTTACCAGCTTTGTTGACCTCGAAAAGAAACAAAGGAACGTCAGAATCCGTATACATTTTCAAGTGATCAGAATTTTCGAGAAGGCAATGGTCAGGTTTGGTGCTCCATGGTTTTCTTGTGACTGCTGCCTGCACCTTTTAATCCGCTATACACAATCCGCTACCTACGCTCATCTTCAACGCAACACAAATTGCGTTCGCGAAGCCCTAGTAAAATGTAAAAAAAAAACTGTCATCTATGTATTTTCTATTACTATACCAACCATAATTCTGTAAAAATATTGGACTGTCCCAATGTGTACCAGCAGTGTCCCATTATGGACCGGACTACGGTCTATAGTGGGACAATGGTGCATAGTGGGACAGTCCAATTAATTCCTTATCTACTATTAATAAAATTTTTATAAAAATATGTATTGTGTTCTACTTCTTTGCGGGAAAATTCTGGCTATTCCAGATTCAAAAGAAACTGCAGAATAAACAAGATATGGGTGAATATCACAAAAGTGGAACTTTCTAAAAAATGGAAGGGAGGCGAAGCTGGAAAAATGTGCATCCGAACCGGGATACGAACCCGGGACCTCCTGCTTGCCGGGCAGGTGCTCTACCAACTGAGCTATTCGGTCACACATTCTCCCTGCTTCGCCGGGTGGGACAAGGGGGATCTCCGGGGAGATGAGAGGCCGAGCGACCCGTACATGGGACGGGTAAACGGACTCGGCCCCAGGACGGCGATGGCGCAATCACTAGACCCTTTGTCCCGTTCTCAGACGAAGAGACACGAGGTGGATGAGAGGAAATTGTTACTGGTTAAAGCAGTTACCAGTATGCAATTGATGGAAGGGAGGCGAAGCTGGAAAAATGTGCACCCGAACCGGGATACGAACCCGGGACGAGACAGGTCCGAGACAGGGGCCGAGTCCGTTGACCCGTCCCATGTACGGGTCGCTCGGCCTCTCATCTCCCAGGAGATCCCCCTTGTCCCACCCGGCGAAGCAGGGAGAATGTGTGACCGAATAGCTCAGTTGGTAGAGCACCTGCCCGGCAAGCAGGAGGTCCCGGGCATGGCCGATTAATAAAACCGATCATGGAAGGCCATCAAAATAAAATTCTTGCATGCGGTGGTTGCATGGAATGGGATTTCCTATTTTCCCCTGGATGGCAGCCCTTGAATACGTCAAAGTGTCGGGCAATGCTGGCCATTTGAATTTTGTGTGTCCACTTGTGACCATCACGCTGATGGTGTAATCATCTCCAGAAATCTCCGTGATTTCTCCAGGGTAGACGACGCCTTCATATTCCGTCGCAACCCAATTGCCTACTGCCAGACCTTCTAAGGACGAAAGAAATTCAATAAAAACCCTTCAATAATTAATACATTTGAGCGAATTCAAGGAAAAGCTATAGCTGCATACCTTCGTCAGGTTGCACAGATTCCATTGGCTGTTCCCCTTCGGAATCTTCGAAAGGTTCGACGCGAACGTATTGACGACTTCCAAGACCGTAGTGGATGCAGGGTTCACCTGGTCCACAAACAAAGCAGCTCAGCGCCCTGAAGCTGAGAGTCTGGTTACTTGCCAGCCATGAAAGTTGGTGAACCTTCATTGTTCCTTTAAACGGCAGTACTTGGGTTGGATCTTCCGCCAAGGCCTTTTCCTTTTCGGCAATATTCACACCAGAAATGGTGAAGAGCTTGATTGCCTCAAAGTTACTTTGCATAAGGTCCACAAATGTTTCAAAGTTTGGGATGTTACGTCCCATCGCCACGAGGCGGTCGGCCGTACGTTTGATTGTGCCGCCAATGCCATCGGGGGCACCCTTGCCGTGGCCCGCTTCGGAGTAATTCCAGGTTGCGCACTTAAGAAATGGGAAACTGCTGTGAATGTGGTCGGTCAGGATGTGAAACATGGTTTTGTTTCTATACTGAGTTGCCGGACCGTCACTTACAAAATGTATTGAATCAATTTCAGGAAACTGGTCCTTTATGGATTTGAGGATCGGGTCCAGGTGGGCCCATATGGCACTTGGTCCATGGTTTAAGGAGTCAGAAAACGAACAGAATGAAAAACATTTCACTACATTCACTACTCGGACATAAGTAACTACAGTGTGGAGCGTTATGTGTTGCCGCGATCCACCAAAGTGTAGCGATTGCACTTTTTGGCTGTATTTGCAGCAATAGTTTTCGCTGAAGTCCATGTGAATAATGGCTTCAGTGCACGATAAACTTTCTTTTAGCTCTTTCATGGAGTAGAATTGATGAACCTTGTTTCCCTGATGGTCCATGAACCTTTTTAATGAACTCTCGAGCTTGTTTACAAGGTCGCCCACAATGCAGTGTGTATCGACAAGTTTAACTTTTTTGGCAATTTTTTGTTTGCCACTCTTGTCTGTGTATTTGTCTGGAACCGTTGTCCATTGGGAGAACGAAGTCTCGTCGCTAGTTTCAAACTTTTCATAGCCTACGTTCTGATGTTCACAAGTCTCGCATTTTCCAAACAGGCATCTTTCGCTGTCAGACTTGCAGCATAGGTCTTGCAGCAGTGCTAAGCTACTTGTTACTTGAAGAACTTTTAAGCTATGCAGCTTCTTTACTGTGTACTCAAAGTTGCTACACGTGATGCAAAGGCACGTTTCCCTGTTATTGACATTGGGTTGTACCACCCAAAAAGGCTTGAATCGACAGAAGGTGGTATAGCTGACACGAGATAGCGGATTGATATCGTTGAACTTCTTGTGCAGTTCCTTTAGGGGCATAGATAGTAGCCTCTTCTGACGCTTGATAGTCTCCCTTGTGATGTAGTCCTTTTTCCCTGGACACATACGACTACTCGAGTCCAAAATTAGAAATTCTTCCACGGCTTTTTTCATCCCAGTTGATTTTTTTGTTCTGGTCAGACATTGAGAAAGACTTGTTCTTTTCATGTTGGCCCACAGTCTTTTATATTTCACAAAAATATTCCCTTTTAAAATCTTGTACTTCTGCATGAAGCCTCCTCCCAGAATAATTTTCATGAAAGAATGCCGAGATATTTCATTGGATGAATTCATCCCGGTGGCAACACCACTCTCCAGAACAGCACCCATTAAGAGGTGTCTTCTTACTGTTGGATTAACCTATGAAAGTAGATAAAACAAAATTATCAATAAAACATCTCCTAGTACCATGGTATTAAAGGTTGGCACTACATCTCATTGTTATTTACCTTTCTTGAAGAAACAAGCAATTTAACCTTTGATCGTGGAGTCAACTCGTTGCCTTTGGGCGTATTAACTGTCGGTATAGCCCTTAGTAGCTTTTTCTTGTATCTTTCAGCCAGCCGTTTACTAAGCGCCAGCTGCCGCTTTAAAGACAAGTTGTCTCGTACAAGCTGTGACCGATTCTTGAGGACTTTTTTCCTGCCTAGAATTTTCTGAATGTTTGGTCTGCATGGCGTTTCTGTAGGGTGTTGCGCAAGTGACGGTGTAGGCTCCTGGTGCACATCATCGTCGCTTCCTGAAGATGAGCTATCCGATGGGGTGTTTGCGCTTAGCATCTCTAACGTCCCCGCTAGTAATCGTTTCTTGGATCGAGAACGTTGGGCATTACATCGCCACTGCTTGCGTTTTGCACGCTTCGCTCGCAACGTTAATGTTTCGATGGGCTTAATTAAACCTCTTTGCTTTTTACTGAGGTATCTCAGTCTCTCTTTTTCCTGCTGCTTGGCATAAGCCACCGGATCAGACTTAATTTTTGCTCGTTTCTTCTGCTCGATGATCATTTTAAGTTTCTTTCGATCAGAGTCACTTAGTTTAGCCATTGTTGTTCCTTTTTATATCTGTTGACCCAAGATATAATGTGAATTTTGTCGTTATTTTAAATTGCTCGTTAATAAATGCTTATTGGACATGTATTATACGAAAATAAATCACAAGAAATCATTCCCATGGTCAACTGTCATTCCCATGCTCTTTAAAATCTGAGAATATCCATGGGAATGACAATTTCCAAATGGAATGGGAATGACAAATTCATGCTTCTTAGGTGATTGCGCCAATTCGGAAAAATATTTTGAGGTTAGATTTTAACAGCACATTGTGAACTACATAGAACACACATAACAATAAAAAAAATTAGATTTTAATCAATCCAAAGTCTTCTTACGCCATGCTTGGTAATGACATCACATTAAAATACGGACCTGAAATGCGGCGAATCATAATTTTTTTCTTCTAATTTTCACTTGAAAAACACCGACTGCAGGATCCATCAGCTGACAAGTCACGAGTGACAACTTCATAAAAATTGACAGATCGAAAATGTTTAAACTTTACGAGATATTTGATGAAATCCAGTTGGCCATGGGAATGACCGAAAGACAAAGGGACAAAGTTTAAGGGCTGTTATTTGGTCTGAAAAAATGTATTTGAATCATAAAAACAATTTCACTGTGTTCAGCAAGTCTTTTTGAACAAGGGAACTCGGTTTCAATGCTGAATTCGAATTATATTGGTTTCAGCACTTAGTTGTTCTTAGAAAAATGTAAATCGGGACAGCCATGGGAATGACTTTTGGGGCCCTAAATCTTTTTTAGCAGGTGCAATTTTGGGCTGGGGGGCACAATGCACAATGGCCACAAATAGGCGGCAACATTTCACAGATGCCCATATTTTTGTATTTTCAACATTTTGAAAACTAGTGCTTATTATGTAGCAGGGACAAGAAAGTTCCACTTTTGTGAATATTCACCCATATGATGAAAATAATAAATCCGTCCCACTATGAACCGCCCTCCCCTACACAAACAGGTCGTCATTTTTTAACAACTCCGACCAGATCTCACGTATTGTGACGTTCCTGTCATAGCCTTCGCTGCCTCCCTGAGTTCCTCGTCCGATGCAACCTGCTCGACTTCGATGGCATCGTTCATGCCAGCGTGAGTCGCATACTGCATCCGAAAACATGGGAGCACGGATTCACCTTTGCGAGATCTCCAGTTCCCCTCAGTTGTCTGGGCCCTGATCGATATTTCATTTTTATTAATGTCGAGGACGACTTGATTTTCTGTCATCCAATCCATCCCTAGCAAGATCAAACTCACCAGATCTTTGTCTACTAGACATATCAGTTCCGTGCTTACTTCACCTATGGTTTCTGATAATCAGAGCTGCTTGTTAATAACGTGTCTCTTCTTTGAAGTGGCCGTCCAAATTTTAACTTATAGGTACAACTGGCAAGTTCAACGGTCTATCTCTACTTGCTTTAAGTTCCAAAAACAAACGTTCTGAAATGTATGTCACTTCACTCCCTGTATCGATTAACGCCTCCACGACTGTCACCTAGATTTATAGTGATTTCCGGACATTGAATATATCTCCTCTCTGGCAATATCTCGGTCTCTTCGAGTAAGAACTCATGGGGTTTATGCCCGGTCGTCCCCTCCACTTGAACGGTTCGCATGACTACATTTCCCCGGCCTAAATCTGGTCCCAATGCTACTGCGTCAACGGCGGCGGCCTGACGCTAGTTTTTTAATGGCATTTCGCCATTATTTCCCGGGTCCTCAGTGTCCTCCGTTCCCTTCCCCTCACCATAGATCCTCGGATCTGTCCTTCCAATGGCCGCGTTCCCATCTCTATTCCATTGCATTGCGCGGACGTTCTTGTCCCCAGGATCTCCAAAAGTTCGGTTCCTAACGTCTCCTGACGGTGGCAGACCTCCTGGCAGATATTTGGGCGGATACCCTTTCCCCCCAGATGGCACGAATCCGTGCCCATGGTTGGGCAGATAGCCTCGATTGACCGGCGGTTGATAGGTTGCACCAGTGGGCGGTCGATAATTGTTAAAATAGTTACCGCGTCCCTTATTTCCTCGCTAACTTTTGCGTTGCACCCGTGCCTGGGTACCGGTGGCGATACCCCCTCTGAATTGACCTCTGAACCTGAGCCTGTCCCCTGAATCTATCCTTTCAATATCTGTGAATCCTCATTTTCCAAAGTGCTGAGCGTATTTTTAAGCTGATCCGTGCTTGTCACGGTGGATAGCAGCAGATTCCTCAGCTCATCATTGAATTTACGAATTAGCCGTTTGCCAAGGTAGTTGTGTTACTTATTGTTATCTTCTTCCACATTTGCTCATATTTAAATAGCCTCTATAATAGCCAATAGCCTCCAAATCTGATTCAGAATCAGGCTCCACGCGCTGTTCGGTATCACTTTCATTAGCACAGCTACCCGGAATGTTTTTCCCATGCATTATGCATATTTTTGTGTGCGTTATCACCATATAGCAATGGGTTCTGATCAAGAGATAGATACATTGAATGTTAGGTACTAGATAATATTTCACTCACAAAATGTCCGTGTACTATATACACTATCGCCGGTGTAATTTCGATGGGCACCCACTTGGCGATGGGCACCCACGACTAGAGAGCAGCAGATCCACACGAAGTCATTTTTTGTCTGCCCCAACAGGATTGAAATCACGTGACATAAATTTACACTCTGTTTGGAGTTTCATGTATATCGATAGGAGTTAACATTGTGATGCCATTGTGATGCCATTGCAACACCGGCAAACATGCGACCATAAGGCACTTTGATATCACACGGATGCGAGTGAAATGTTACTCCTTTCAAAAAATTTCACTCTTAAGATTTTGTACCCTGTTGGATCTCCGATGAATCCTGTTTTGAGTTCAAAAATGGTATCTCCCGATTCCCGACCATTTCAACTCCACTCTAATATTATTTTTGAGTGTGTACTAGTATAGTTAAATTTCAACTCTATGGTAGCCATTTGTCATGTTTTGTATCACCGATAGTTTAGAAGATAACATTTTCTTTCTATATATTATTTTACTTTGGTTCAACCTGTTCTAAAAATAATAATATTATTATTTTCGTGTATATGCTTACCTACTACATTATTTGAATTAATGTTACCGGTAATATTCTTCACGTATGTAACTAATGTAAACTAACTAATGTACAATAACTTGATAAAATAAAATACCAATTTGAGCATTAATTATGATGTGTTAATTATTTTAAATGCTTATTAACAATGAATTACGAGATGAAATGATAATGTGAGTACAATTACTTCTTGAAACTGTCCACGTAAAATTTTCCGCCCATTTCGCAAAAATTTCCTTCACCATTATTACGTACTGTTTTCGCCTATTTTCCATCGCCAGTTTTTTTTATTATCGCACAATGCGATCGATAGATGTTCGCAGAGTTTTGTGCCGCCAGCATTTTGACCCGGTATTAACAGGCGATAGGACCTCGCCGATTGTGTTTACTGGGAGGCGACGATATCGGCGTTGATCCGAGGGTGGTACTTGCATGAGATTGGAGAGATGTTCGAGAAATGTTTTAATATTCGAATTACAATGATATCCATTGTAAAGTGATAAGATCTATCAGATCCAATGAAAATCAACGACATCTAATGAAATGCAACGAGATCCACTCAGTTTTCTCTGCCTTGTAATGTGTAAAACACATTAGAACTCCTTGCTGCAGCTGCGCCTCTCCTCGGTAAAATTACGATGAGATCCAACGAGTTGGCAACGAGATCCAATGAAATGCAACGAGATACACTCAGTTTTCTCTACCTAGCAAAACACATTGGAACTGCATGCAAACTCCTTGCCACTGCTTGCCACTCCTCGGTAAAAGTACGATGAGATCCAACGAGTTGGCAACGAGATCCAATGAAATGCAACGAGATCCACTCAGTTTTCTCTGCCTAGTTAAACACATTGGAACTGCATGCAAACTCCTTGCCACTGCTTGCCACTCCTCGGTAAAAGTACGATGAGATCCAACGAGTTGGCAACGAGATCCAATGAAATGCAACGAGATCCACTCAGTTTTCTCTACCTAGTTAAACACATTGGAACTGCATGCAAACTCCTTGCCACTGCTTGCCACTCCTCGGTAAAAGTACGATGAGATCCAACGAGTTGGCAACGAGATCCAATGAAATGCAACACATTTTAGTGGATGTACCCATATGTAGACAGTTGGCTCCGAAAGTCAATCTTATCCAAAAAGTTAAGACTTCAACTCAAATAGATGAATTAATTTATTCCTACAGGCATTAAAAAAACAAATCTCATTTGCATTTTCTTGAGAATAATACTTTGTAATATATAGTTTCCTCTTACACACGCTTATATTTAAATGTCCAGGTTGGGCGCCATACTAATAATTAACTTTAAATAAAAACATGACATGGGCACTGATAGTAATACAAAAATCTACACGCTTAAATTGTACAGTGAAAAAAAAACATACATAAAATCCTCGCTGGTCCCTATGCTCCTAAGGTAAACGGATCCGGAAATAAAATACAAATGAAAAATACTCAAGTACAAGGGTGTCTGTCTGATCAAGCTTCGCGATGACGCAGCTGTTATCGCTTTTGTCACGCCGTTGTTGAGTTGTCCCCCTCCTTGCGTTCAGTCTCCGTTCGGCGTCTTTAAATTGTCCTATGAGAAGCTGACCGCTTCCCTACTATGTAGCTGGCGGCAGACACCTACCTAGGGTATGTTTTACCTATCGAACTATGTGGGCGCAATTCACACGAGTAACTGGCCCTTCGGCACACGCTTCCACGTAGAAAAACACAAAAAATACGATTAATTGAACTGAATGTATGGCCTTCCGTTCCCGCGGTCTATACCCAGTCGTCGGTGAACAGCCATATTCAAACAAGAACACAAAATGTTAAGTTCGTAGATATTCCTCGAGCGGTCTTAATGGTACTTAAAACACACACTTCGAAATAGACAATTGAAAATCGATCACACGAAAGCGCTCGTTCAGAATCACAGACTGAATATAAAAACTCTAACATTGACAAAATACGACTGCAAAAGAAACAAACTCTGAAATACAATTGCACACAAAAAAATCCACGCACGCGTGTCTCTACGAGAACGAATCTCTCCGCAAAGGTGATAGTGAGCCTTGCGCGGCCGGCACCGAATTGCCCACCGATCTCAATACACCTTGCCAGGTAACGTCGGGTCGCGTTACGCGACCCTTCTCGATCATTTGATACTAGATCATTCGGCGAGTGCCGCGAACCTTCGAGAGCCGGCACTCGACGACTAGCTACATATACAGGGCGACGGACAGTCGAGCGAGGCGGGTTATCTAACCGTGACACCACACCCCTCTCAACACAAGCATACGTGGCTAATCTGGTGTTGGCTTCAGGTCCTGGACGTGCCAATTTCCCAGGGTCTTCTTGCGGTCGTCGTCGAGTTCGTATACTTTTGACGAAATCTTCCTCCTCATGGAGTAGGGGCCTACATCCTTCGGAGCAAGTTTGACCGTGCACTTATTAGCGGCGCTGGATTAGACGAAGTTTCGTTTGAAGACCCGGTTGGCCACCTTGTACTCCATCGGTCTTCCACGCAGGTTATATCTTGCAGTGATTTCCCGGTACGCTCTCTGCATCCGAGCCTGGACGTCTTCTTGAAGCCGTTGTAGTTCCACGGTGTGCTGTGCATATTCCCCGCGGTCCGCGCACCCCGGAACGTTGTCCTTGGCGTTTGGGACCTCGTGGGCCTTTCCGGAAAGATGTACCTCTCTTCCTAAGTTGAGGAATCCGTCTCCACTTCTCAAAATTCAGGGGCGAATTGGTGACTTGTTCAACCATCTTCTTGCACCACCGGTCAACAACGTTTGCAGGCTCGATGGATACCAGATCACAATTGAATAGCGCATCCTGTTCCTCGGCTGTTGATTCGGAATCCTCTGGTACCGCCCTAGTTAAAGCATCGGGCCCCAAGTGTTCTTTCCTCTTCCGATGGATGACTTCGAAGTCGCACTGCTGCAACCGTAACGCCCAACGGCCCAGTTTTCCGCCTGGGTCCCGCAAATGATGGAGCCATAGCAACGAATAATGATCCGTGATGACCTTGAACGAATTACCTTCTAAATATGGACGATTCTTCTCGACGGCCCATATTACAGCCAGGCATTCCCTTTCTGTGGCTGGCAGTTTTTTTTTCTTGTTTGGTGAGGGTCCGGCTTTCATAACCGACGACTCGATCTTCTCCTTCGTCCTTCTGGGAGAGTAACCACCCTTATCCGAAGGCGGAAGCGTCTGTCTGGAGGATAAAGGTTTTAGAGAAATCGGGGCGTGTCATCACGGGTGCCTCGACTAACCTCGCCTTCAAAACTTGGAATGATTCTTCCGTCTTCTCGTCCCACACAAATTTCTTCTTCGGACTCGTGAGCGTCGTGATCGGGGCAATGATAGAGGAAAAGCCGTTCTCAAAACGTCGGTACCATGACGTCATTCCAACGAACCACCGTACCTCTTGCACGTTGGTAGGTCTAGGGTAGTTTAAAGTGGCAGCCACATTCTCTGGGTCAACATGAAGTCCAGACGAGTTTACGACATAACCCAAATATTTTGGTTCTTCTCAGCAAAATATACACTTGGATTTGGTTTACCGTGAGCCCGGCATTGAAAACCTCTTGAAGGCCTGCAAGTGTTCCTTTAACAATAATTATGTCGGAATGACGGAGTGGTTCAGAGCCATGGTAAGATGATGGTAAAGTGTTCGGAAATGCTCTGATTATACTGATTTGCGGTCCTAAAAAGAACCTAGGTCGACGTTTCGTCGGCGTTGGCGCCGACGTCTTTAGGACTTGTGTGTTCTGCACTCGTTATCGTCTTATAGTCGGTGTTGGTGACCGAGATGAAATCTCGGGCACCTAGCCGATGGTGTTGAAAGATTTTCCGCGTTAAGCGCTATTCTTAGCTTAGCGGGGTTAAATGTTCATGTGGGGGTTGGATTTTCTTGAAAACCAGCTAGCTGGCGACGCTAGAGGTGCAGGGCAGCGTGAGGCCTCGGGAACTTGTCGTGAGGCATGGTGACGTAGGCCGCCTGGCCGGCTATCAGTGGGTTCTTGTGGGAAGAAATTCCGTCAAAGAAGTCAACGTTTAGCCGGTTCAGGAAGTCCTCCAGGGTTTCGATTCCGAGCTCTCGGTGCATGTCTGCTGTGCCAGCGAATTGCGGAAGGCCGGCGACTGCGCGGAGTTCTCTGTTCTGTACACGTTGCAGCCTCTCGAAGAAACTGAACTTGCACGAGCACCAAACCGGTTACGCGTATGCGATCGTCGCATATATATATATATATATCTATATATATATATATATATATATATATATATATATATATATATATATATATATATATATATATATATATATATATATATATATATATATATATATATATATATATATATATATATATATATATATATATATATATATATATATATATATATATATATATATATATATATATATATATATATATATATATATATATATATATATATATATATATATATATATATATATATATATATATATATATATATATATATATATATATATATATATATATATATATATATATATATATATATATATATATATATATATATATATATATATATATATATATATATATATATATATATACATATATATATATACATAGTATTACATCGTATATATATATATATATATATATATATATATATATATATATATATATATATATATATATATATATATATATATATATATATATATATATATATATATATATATATATATATATATATATATATATATATATATATATATATATATATATATATATATATATATATATATATATATATATATATATATATATATATATATATATACATATATATATATACATCGTATTTCAAACGATGAACTGAAGTGACCCGTAAGCAATATCCGCTTTATACTGTAGCGTACTCCTAGCACGTTTGAATGCACTACGAGATATTTGAGTTCAAATCGTGGATGACACTTATTAAATTCTGGACTGAGGATACTACCTCATTTTCCTTAACGGCCATGCCATGAACAGTGCAGGCCGACTATTTTTCGGGGAAGGTGGTGGGGGTTTTGGTGCAGTTTTACAAACAAGATGTGCCCCATTAACAGGCGCGGACTGAAGGGTATAACAGTGGTCAGCACACACTATCGCAGGGGCCTAGTGCTGTTCTCGAGCTGCATGGACGGGGTGGGGGGGGGGGGGGGGGATAAAGCGCAAACAAATTGAATAAAGGAACGAAATGTATCAATTTGATAATTGTACCTCTTGCAACACTCATAGTCATAAGCGCCCCAATCTGTCATTAATTTCATATTCTAACAAAAACAAACCCAATCAATAACAGTGCGAGTTCCCCAACGTCAGCAATCGAGTGGAAAGAGGTGAGGTTGAAAAAGACGTGATCAAACTATATAGTTTTCTGTCATCTTTTACAACGTGAAATCAGTCACACTATGCGAGGCCCACGGGCTTTGCAAGCGCTGCCCCATGAACGCAAGTCCCCAGGTAGGCCTCTGGCACCGAAGCGTTCGGTTAGCACGTTGTCTGTTGGTCGGCGTAGCACTACCCGGGGGGTTGCGAGTTCGAGTGCGCGCGGACGACGGATTTTATATTTCAAAGAAACATTATTTCTACATTTCGACATCTTCTGATCTGTGTAACGAAATTCAAAATTTTAATAAAGTGATCATCGGTTTTTTTTTCAATTTATTCAATACCTGCTCTCAAATTGATCAATATCCGCTAGGTTTCGCAAGAATTTGCCAGCATCCCATAGCTAACGGATCGCACGATGGGCTGCTGGTAAGGAAGTTCAAGTTCAAATCCCGATTCGGTGAACTATTTTCGATTCAAGATTTGTTTTGCATTTTTCGTCAAAGTTTGAGAAGTTTGTTCGTATCGTCGTTCAAGGTCCCAAAGTGTAAATAGTTATTTTTTCTGAGGCAATGTCGACTACTTAATTTTTCACACTATACGCAGCAGATACCTCGCTCATTATGGCATCCGTGGATGGTTAGGAGAATCACTCTGTGATTTTTTCGTTAGTCACCGTTTTGGTGTCCACCATTTTGGCACAGTCCTTTACGGAGTTACGGTTTTTGAGAGGTGTCAGTTTTTATTAAATCGACTCTCATTTCAAGTAGTTTCTTTGTTAAAGGGTGGTGGAAAACCAGTTTGGTACATTGACTTTGAAACAGTATAGAAATAATAAAGAATTTGTCCTGTTGAATTCTCTTGGTTTTCTTTGACTTTGAAAATTTGGAGGTCATTAGTGGGGAGGCTTTAAGCTTCTACGCACTCACCGTGCGTAGCACGGGCTCATACTGCTAGTATATTATACAACACTAATCTAAAACGATCTACGTTTCTAGCTGTTAAACTAAAACTACTAATATTTATTTACAGCACTTATATTAGTTTGGCAGACAGTGGCTTCTTGCTATATGTACATTGGCATAACCTTATCATAATGAAATGTGTCAGTTGATTGGGATTTTATTCAATACAGTGCAAAGAGATCACGATTGTATACTTTAACAGAGCAAGTGTATTCCTAGGTCGCTTGTAGCGCAGGACATCATCCGCAGCGTAGTCGGCCAGCAACGACACAAGCGGATTGGGGACAGCGGTCAGGTCCCGGCAGAACTTCTCAGCGAGCTTTCACGCCGTCTCCCGGAAAGACTCGAGTTTCGCGTCTCGGTGTAGGTCCGCGCTCCAAACGAACCACGGCGCCTTGGCTGCAGTGCGCAGCGCCTTGTTTTGGACTCGCTGCAGCGGGTCCAATGCACTGTCCGCGGCGCACCCCCAGATCGGAACTGCGAAGGTCATGATTGGCAGGACCATAGCCTTGAACAGAAGGATACCATTAGCGAAGCTCAGCTTGTTTTTCCTGTTGAGGAGCGACCCAAGTAACCCCAGCCTCGAGTTGGCACAGCAGGCGAGGTTGGCAATGTTAGGTCGCCAAGTGAGAGTCTTGTCCAGGACCCTATTCTGTAACTTTTTCCAAGTGAGATGACAAGAAATGAGAGTGACAACTCCAAGGTCGTCTATGTTTTCATATGGAACAAGTGAAGGTTCTCGCTCTCATTTAATTTCATCTCCCATCTGAAAAGTTACAGAATAGGGGTCCAGGGTGACTCCCAGGTATTTTGCCTCGCTGACCCAGGGTATGACGTCGTCAAACAGTTCGAGCTCGTTGACTTGTTCGCCTTTGTGGTTTTCCGTCTCGTGAAGATGATGGCGTTACTCTTATCCACGTTTGCTTTTACTCTCCAGTCTTCGCACCATTTTTCGAAGGCGGTCAGTGCGGTTTGCAGATATTTGCACGCCTGTTGTGCTTGCCAGGATTGCGCGACGAGAGCCGTGTCATCAGCGTAGATTCCCCGTAGCACGTAGGGCGTCAGGGGCATGTCGTTGATGTACAGACTGAAGAGCAGCGGCCCCAGCAGTACCCCTGAGGCACGCCTGCCTCGATGCTCCTCGACGTTGAGATGGCTGTCTGGTGGTGGACTTCGAACGAGCGGCGGTCCATGTAAGACGCAACTAGGCGGATCAGGTAGCCTGGGATGTTGAGGTGGATCATCTTGGCCAACAATCCTTCTTGCCATACTCGATCAAAAGCTTGCGCCACGTCGAGGAAAACGGCTGCTGTGACTGTTCTCGTTGAACCCTTTGGTGATGGTTTCTGTTACCCGAAGGACTTGGTGGTTTGATGAGTGTTTTCTTCGGAAGCCGAACTGCTCGTCAATTAGGATGTTGTGTTCTTCGAGGAAAAGGGAGAGTCTTGTGACGATGATTCTTTCAGCAATATTGGATATGCCTGAGAGGAGACTGATTGGTCGGTAGTTCTGCGGGAATGAGTGGTCCTTGTGATGTTTAGGTACTCGTAACTCGTAATTACGAGACTGAATTCTCGTAATTCGGCAACGCCTTATATAAGCGGTCCCGGAGAGCAAAGCGGTGATTGACTGCTCTCTACGGTACTCGATGGTATTTTCTTGGAAGAGAAGGCGCGGCCGACCTCAGCTGTTGTGTGCTTCAGGAGCAGCCTGCCCTTGGTGTTGGTGGACAGGCTGTTCCATGCCGGCCACGATGGTCGCGTGTGGCGAGTCGAGCAGGGCCTCGATGTCGCCGGGTGCCAGCGGGGTGTTGGGTGCTGAGTAAGCGGCGAACACACGGACCGGTCCTGTAGAAGATCGAAGTGTCACGCCTGTGGCTTCGAGTCTCGCAAGTGTCGGCAGAGGGATATCCTCGTGGACCAAGGTGGACCGGACGATGACTGCTGTGCCACCGATAGCAATGTCACCCGGGCGGTCAGTGCGATGTATGGTCAAGTTGGCCAGTCGCAGCCTGTGATGGGCCCTGAGATGCGTCTCGTTGACCAAGGCCACATCGTATTCTTCGGTCTCGAGCAGGTCATGGAGCTCGGTTTTCCTGGCTAGGACGCCGTTGGCATTCCAGTCGAGGATCTTAATCAACTTAGTTGCCGTTTGAAGTGGGCAGCGATCATGGCCGGTAAGATGTTGTTGATCATCATCAGGATCTGGTTTGTGATAAGTTTAATGAGCGACGCGTAGCTGCTCAAAAGGCTTGATTCTTCCGGGCCTTGCGCGATCGTGACGGCGACGGCCGGTTGTTCGGGCCGTCGGGTCGACTTCTCGCATGCCGGGGGTGGCGGTAGCGGCTTGTGGTGGTGGCTTCTCGGCGAGTCTTTTGCGAAGCTCGGGCCAGCTCTCCTTATAGGCAGGCGAGGGCATCTCGAGCCTGGGACGCTGAGTGCTTAGTCACCTGGGCACCTCGTCTTCTTGAGACCGCTTTGGCGGCGATGGAGTCGCCATTGCCCGCTTCAAATACGGGCAGCCGCGATAGCACGCGGCATGCGTGCCCTTACAGTTGGAGCAGGTCGGCTCCTCGTCCCTCGTCCTCGGACACGATTTGACGGCGTGGTCCCTGGTCTTCTTCTTTACAATGGCGAAGGAATGGTATGGCACTTTTGCGGCCGTTAGGTGGCTTGTGACCGCCCTGTAGTCTGCGATGGTCCGCAGCTGCAGTTTGGTGTTCGAGCCGGTTGGTTTAAGAAAATATGTTTTGTCATTTACATGGTCGTTGATCATCTTGATCAGTGAACCCAGTGACCTTGCCCAGGTTAGCATCAGAGCCGGGATGCGATAGCTTTTTGGCGCGGCTTCGGCGTTGGGGTCGTCTGCCGGGTGGCTCGTGTTGCCAGCGAGGGCATCGAAATTGTTTGCCGTCGGGGCGGCCGGCGTCTCCTTGACGGGCTTGTTTTTCGCCGTGTGGCGAGCGGCAGGTGTGACAAATCCATCTGTCGACGCTGTCGCAGTTGCTGTTCGTGATCGCGTCAGGATGGCCGATTTTTTTGTTCTATGAAACGAATCTAAGGATCTAACGAATCTAACGATTCTAAGGAATCTATGACGTGCGTACATGCAGGGGAGTCATGCAAGGATCAACTGTATCGGATAGGTAGGATGCATTGTCCAGCTTGTTGGCTGTTATAATGCTGTCATGCTTGGTGTTTAGTTGGTTGAGCATTCCAAGATGGAATCGAGAAGAGAAAAACCAGAAGTAAAAAGACCGCCACGAAAGAAGATGTGACGGCCAAAACTCTGCCGTACCATACAAATAGAGAAGAGCAGGTTTGATTCCCACTAGAGGTGAGTCTGCTAAATCTGCGATAGGGCTATCAATTAGTCTACGTGGGAGTAGGATTGAATTTAAGCTTGTTAGGGATAGCTAGCTATGGAAGGAGCGATTCCGTTTGGATGTCCACATGAGATAGCAATGGTCGTACAGTTTGTGAGGGGCGATTTGGTGTCGGACTTGTAGCAGAAAAGAGTCTGAGAATGCATAAATGCGTAAGATGGTAATGAGATGCCTACCCGCCGTGCTAGCCACGGTTCCGAAGCTTCCTACCTAGCTGTTTGGATTTAGTTTCCTATATTATATCAGATATTTTATCAGAAGAAGCAGAAGTAACATCTGGAGTTCCTCAAGGGAGTGTGCTGGGTCCTTTACTTTTTGATATTTATATAGATGACCTGGGTAAAAATGCAAAATCAAAAATTCGATTGTTTGCTGATGATAGTGTTTTGTATAAAGAGATAAAGAATGGAAAGGATATAGAATTATTACAGGACGATCTGAATGCTATTAATGAATGGGTTGTAACTAATAAAATGGGACTAAATGTGGAAAAATGTAAAGTAATGAATTTTGGTAGAGTATTAAAAGATAATGAAGGAAATTACGACATATTTCAAAGAAAACTGGAACTAGTTACAAATTATAAATACTTAGGAGTAGTATTTAATAAAGATTTAGAATGGAAACAGCAAGTAGAGAGAATAACCAAGAAAGGAATCACAGCACTAAATTTCACTATGAGACAGCTAAAAGGGATGAATGTCAAAGTAAAAGAAAAAGCATACATGGTATTAGTCAGGCCGATAATCGAATATGGAGCATCAGTGTGGAACCCGTACAAGGAAAATGAAATAACGCAAATTGAGAAAGTTCAGAGAATGGCGGCAAGAAGAGTGACTGGCAGAGTGAAGAAAACAAGATTAATAACAAATTCAAAGGGAAGAACGGAGAATATTTTTGAAAAACCATCGGACATGATTAAAGAATTGGGTTGGGAACCCTTGGAAAAACGAAGGAAAATAGATACACTCAGCAGTTTTTACAGAGTACTGAGAGGAAATGGAGGTTGGGAAGAGTTAAGCAAAAAAGTAAAGATGGTTGACCGGAGAAATAGATGTAGAACGGATCATGAATGGAAAATAGTGTTGAAGACTGCCAAGAAAGATATAGGAAAGTATTCGTTTCTGAACAGAGCTGGACGAGAATGGAATGGATTAGAAAAGGGAATAGTTGAAGAAGATTACAAGAGCGTGAAGAGTTTCAAAAAAAAAATTATTAGAATTTTGGTTATGATTGGAATGTTGTATTTTGATTTGTACATATTTAATTTTGTTTAGTGAAAGCTAAAACTATTATTAAGGAACCTGCCACCTATACTTGTATAATTTGCAGTGTGAAATAAATATAAAATAATATAAATATATTCTCCGCTACTTGAAGTATAGGGGGGTCGTACTGTGTGTTAAAGATAGGATGGCCGCTGTAGTCTTCTGTGAAGGCTTCGTCTCGGCGGAGCTGAGACGATGGCGTTCGGAGGGCAGGGGTTGCCCCCTTTTTCTCCGGTCGGCGGGTTGGCTGTTCGGCTTGTGGTGTTCTGGTGGTTGTGGTTGTGGTGCTGATGTTGGCGCATCTGCTTCTTGGTCCGGCTAGGCCGTTAATAGTGACCTATTACATGACTGGTCGCTGCCTGCCCCGCTAGGCCGTTAGTGGCAGTGTGATGGTGGTTTGGCGTCGGGAGGTTGTTTGTTGCGACTTGGAGGTGGACGACATCGCGTGGATTGGAAGTCTAAGACACAAGCAAGCTGGGCTCGACCTGGACAGAGTTCATGGGGCGTGGGACCTTGTTGTGTGGAGTGGAGGTGTGTAGGAGTTGAGCACGGATGAGCGGGTTGGGGTTGGTGGAGAGTTGGGAGAAGAACTTCGTGTTTAGGGCCAGCACGAAGGCCCCCATCATCTCGACCTCCAGGTCGCGGTGCAGGGCGGCTGTCCGGACGTATATGAGCAGGCGAGCGGCGGCCTTAAGACAGCGGTTCTGCGCCACTTGCAGTCTGGCGAGCTGCTCTTGGCGGCACGATCCCCACACGGGCGAGCCGTATGTGATGCTGGGTCGGATGATCACCTTGTAGAGGCGCACCTTGGCCTCCAGCGTCATGTGCTCGTTCCGGAAGAGCGGGCGGAGCATGGCCAGCTTGCCTTGGACCGTGCGGAGCGTCGCGTCAATGTGTGGCGTCCAGGTGACCGTGTGGTCGAGCACTAACCCAAGGTATTTGGATGTGTTGGTCCAGGCGAGCTGCTGTCCAAGCATGGAGATGTCTGGCGGATGGACACTTTTGACCCTGCGAGTGAACCGTTGTCTTGGTGGTGTTTATGCCGATTCGCCAGTCTGAGTACCACTCGGCTAGTGCGTCCAGGGCCGGCTGCAGGTGGCTCTCCAGGTGACTCCGCGACTGGAAAAGAAGAGCTGCATCGTCTGCGTATAGCGCCTGTTCAGACCCGTGTGTGGTCACAGGCACGTCGTTCGTGTAGACGTTGAACAGGAACGGTGCTATGATGCTTCCCTGCGGGACACCGGCTACGATTGGTCGCGTCGTGGAGTGCTCGCCGCGCACTGTCACGTGGAAGCGACGTCCCCCGAGGTAGCTGGCCATGAGGTTGACCAGGTAGGGCGGGAAGTTGGCTTGGGCCAACTTGTGGACTAGGCCGATGTGCCACACCCTGTCGAACGCCTTGGCGACGTCGAGTAATATGGCCGCGCTGTGTCGGTTCCGGTTGAAGCCGTCGGTGTTGCGGTTTACCACCCGGAGCAGCTGGTGATTTGTGCCGTGCTTGGCACGGAAGCCGAACTGTTGGTCAATAACAGTCTTCTCCCGATCGCTGTGCCCCGTGAGGCGACTCAGAATCGCGCGCTCCAGTAGTTTGGGGAGGCCAGAGAGGAGGCTGATCGGACGCCAGTTGGCCGGATCTCGCAGCGGTTTTCCCGGCTTCGGGAAGGCCACGATTTTCGGGTCCTTCCAGGGGCGTGGACATGGGCCGACTGGCGATTCCCGTCCAGGTAGATGCCCACCTGGGATGTCACTTGAGCGGTGATGCTGCTGGCAGGGTTTGGTGTGAACTGTGCCTGCAAGGAGTCGGCGAGGACCTCGGCTTTGTCCTTGGCGCTGCAGGCGAGGTGCGTCTTGCCCTGCATGGGCGGACTCGGGATGGGCCTTCGCAGGAGACGGCGTGTCATCTGCCAGATGGAGTTGTCTTCGAATTGCAGCTCTCCAACAGCTTCGTCCCATCGCTGGTTACGGAAGTCGTGGAGGATAGCGTCCAGAGTCTTCTGCAGTGACTGCCAGATGTCACGGAGGTCTGGCGTTCTGGAGCGCTGCCAACGTCGCTTGGCTCGATTCTTCTCAAGAATGAGCTGCAGAATGTGCGGTGGGAGGTCGAACCGGTCGATCCTGCGCTGGCTCGACAGTGGCACACTGGCGGCGATGGCGGCCTGGATGGCTTCAGTGATTTTGGAGACGGCCTCGTCGAGGTCATCTGCGGTGACGATTGGCGTAGACGCAATGGTCGGTTCCAGCGACTGCTGGAATAGTGACCAGTCGGCCTGTTTCCAATTTTGCCTCTTGTTCGGTAGGGCGAGGTACATATCAGCACCGACGGTGACGAGCACAGGGTTGTGGTCGGAGGAGAGTGCCGGCAGAGTCTCCATGTCGAGCGAGTGGGTCAAGTTCTTGGAGATGATGATGTCCAGGCCAGATGGCCTGTGGCGGGCCTGGACTGGCACGCGGGTCGGCTAGGTTGGGCCGCTGATGGTAAAGTCTTCCCGCATGCTCTGCGCTCGAAGCTTCCGGCCGGCTGGGTTGGTCGTTTGACAGTTCCAGTCGGGGTGCTTGGCATTCAGATCTCCTGCCACAAGAGTCGGTTGCCCGGAGTCGAGTGGGGCCTCGATGTCCAGCTCGACAATGGGCCAACTGGGAGGCGAGTACACAGCAATCACACGCAGAAGGCCTGTGGCTGTGTGCAGGAGTACTCCAGTGGCCTCCAAACGGTGAAGTTTCGGCAGCTCGATCTCCTCGTGCTCCAGGGAGTTGTGCACGATGACCGCGGTCCCACCGTGCGAGTTGCCCCCCGGGCGGTCGGTGCGGTATTCGGAGTGGTTTGCGAGGCGCAACTGATGTCCCGGCTGCAGGTGCGTTTCACAAACGAGTGCCACACGGCTCTTTATGGACTCCATGAGTGCCAGAAGCTCAGCGGTTTTAAACCGGATACCATTGACATTCCAGTTTATGATGTTGGTTCTGGAGTGCCTAGGGTGTGGCAACATGTGTGGGGTCGTTACTGGCTTTGATGAGGTAGTGCAGTGTTTGCGAAATGAGCGCTAGGTTTTCATTGTTCCGCTGGATCATGGCGGTGATCGCTGGAGAAGTGCAATCATTGATTCAGCCGCAGATTGGTTTTCAGGCTGGTTTGATGCCTGGGCGCTGGGGCTGGTGATGGTCTCGGGTACCGGCGTAGTTTTTGCTGCGACGGTAGCAGTAGCGTATGGATATCCTGGTGTGGTGGTACGTGGTGGCATCTCCAGTCGTGGGCGCATGGTGCTGCGCCGGCTGACATCTAGGGCTTGCGCTGTTGCTGTGGGGCGAGCCCATCCCTTGGGTTCGGTTTCCGTTTTGGTGTACGTCTGTTTGGCACGCTTTAAATATTCACACCCCCTGTAGCTTGCCGGATGTGCGCCGTCCTTACAGTTGCAGCACTTTGGCTCAATTGTGCCGCGAGGTGTCGGGCATTTGGCCACCACGTGGCTGCCAGCGCAACGAACGCAGCGGGGCGCCTGGTAGCAAAAGGCCGTGGCGTGGCCGACTCGCTGGCATCGGTGGCACTGGATTGGGCCACGTGTGGTTCGTGGAGCCTCCGTGCTCTCCACACAGCGCTGCAGTCTGGTGATGGTCGAGACGTCTTTGGCTGGCTTCCCGGAAGCGATGGCCATGGTGACGGCGAATAGCGGGTAGTCTATCTTGTCCGGTCCATGGTTTCGTCCAAGTTGAACTACTGCCGTTGGCTCGAAGCCATGAGCTTGGAGCTCAGCAATGATGTCGTCTGGAGCAGCTGAGCGGGGCAGTCCTCGGATAATGAAGCGCTGGGAGCGCGTCTTTCTTGCCGCAAACGTGTGGTACTCTATACCAGCTGTAGTAAGGGCGTTTGTAACTGAACGGTAGTCGCCCGGGTTTTTTAGTGTCAACTTACAGTTGACACCGGTCGGCTTTAAAATGTAGTTTTGGTTAGTTACAACCCACGCGGAAGTACATAGGGTCAACTGGGGTATAGATGAGACAATTTTTAAATCTTTTACCATATTTTTTGAACAAATCACAAGGAAGATTTTAAAGTTTGTGTATCTAATAGTTTAGTGTGTGATCTTTCACACGACATATCAAAGTTATTGATTAAGCCTTCCAGAAAGTAAATACAAATTGAAATACTGTCTCATTTTTCCCCAGCAACTGGGGCAAAAATGAGTCACTATTGGGGTAAGAGTGAGACACTGCTCTATCTCTGTAACCACTGGAGATAGAGGAATTCTGAGGTAACAGTGAGACAGGGCAGGGTCGAATTGATACATACAAATTTTTACTCCTTTGGTTTTATTAATTTTATACCAATTCTAGAAGGAAAACAATACCGCTAGGAACATACCGATATAAAACAACTCCTGATATCTTATATTTAAGAATGATTTGACATTGAAGATCTTTTTTTCCCCTAAACATTTGCAGTGTCATTTCTTGACCATTTCAAACAAAGGTAGAAATGAATACAAAACATTATACATAATTAATCAAAATTATATTATATTACGTAGGTAACTAATGATCACATTATGGTAACAGATATGGCAATGGTCTGATCTTTGTCTGACCAACAAAATTTGCACAGACAGAGATATCTGTACCCTATATCAGGCCTGCAGGATATCGACAGGATTAGGGAAAACATACTTAATGCGGTTCCCTGCCGTCTCTATTTCGGGGACGGGAAGCTTGCCGACGACATCGTTCTTGTCGACGGTTGAAACATCTTCGTTTAATCGAAACTCCATCCTTTGCTCGTCTAGAGCAACCATGCCCATTACTTCATGTTCTTTTTCGAAAACTTCTTGTACATTGCAAACGTACCGAAAAAAGCTCGCGTTCTGTTTCCCACTACGGAATTTCACGAGAAGAAAATCACCGCAGAGTATTTCATCTGGGCTCTCCATAGCAAGAGGCTCAAGTTCACAGCTTATGTCATCATCACTAATTTCTACCCATTCATCCGGACTATCGACTGCAGATTCTTCTGACTCGACTTCTATAGTTGCTACTTTGCCTTTCTTCCCTTTGCAGGCAATGCGAGGAGTTTTCTTCCCTTTTGTTTTCTTCCCTTTCTTTTTCTGCATAATTTCTTTTAATTCCACATTTTGAAGGTATTCTGCCGAGGTTATTACTCGAGAGCTAGGATCTATTCTCCTTCTTGATTTCTTGGGCGCTTCTGTTCTTTTGATTTTTTCCAGTAAAAGTGCTTCAAATGAACTACCAGAGGACGATCCCTGTTTTGATGTATCACTACTGCTGTTGGGCGTGCGGAGCTCTGAAGGGGTTCACTTACAGGTGTGGTGGCTGCAGTTATAGTTGAGATCGTCTCCAGCTCTATGCTATTTTCAAAGTCGGTACAAGTTCGGTTTTTAAAAAGATTATATTTTTCAGGGTCGAGACGGTCAAATGGGTACTTATTTCGATTTATGGGATAAATACCTGTAGACAGGAACCCGGCAATGATATTATCCGAGTGGATGCCATCGTTCCAGATTTCACACAGCAAATTCACCAGCTCTGACTTTGACGGCAAACGCTGATTAAGTCGCTGCCATTCAAGCAGCCTTTCGTTCCATTTGTCCTTTAGTCCTTTGAAGCAGCATTTGTCTAACGGCTGCAGGGTTTCAGTCGTATGCGGAGGAAGCTTGATTATTATAACGTTCTCTTCAATGGCTTTCCTGATTGTGACTGCCGTCAAGTGAGTCATATGGCCATCTAATATGAGCAGTAGTGGCCGCTCCTTAATCTCATTGCAAAACTTTACGAAGTAGTCCTCAAATATCGGACTTGTCATATAACCTTTTTCAGCCACAGCGTAAAAGGTACCAGGGAGATCCTTGTCCCCTTTCCATGTGGACCAGAGATTCTGGCCTTCGAAAATAATGAGTGGTGGCAAAAGTACGCCGCTAGCGGAGCAGCAGCCTAATACCGTTGTATTATGTTTCCCAGAGCCTTTTGGATTACACGATGGGCTTTTTGTCCCTTCACTGTCACAAACTTCAATCTAGAAGGATCGGAACATATGTATGTTTCATCTAAATTCTAATCTGTCCTGGGCTTCTTTCTAAGCCTAGTTCGGACACCGTTTTCTCTAATAAATAATACAATTCAAAAATAATGAAGGGATCAGCAGTAGCTCTTCTTCGGCTGGCTTCGAGCGGCTCCAAACACTTGACGGTGAGCTTCTGTCTCTTCTCGAAGCTAACGCACCAGTCATATCCTGGTGTGTCGTCTTTGAATGGGGTAGTGAGCCCGTTGGACTTGACGTAGTCCCGGACAACAAACCGGACCTCCTTCCTCAAGAGGGCAAAGCCCCACTTGGCCATTGTCCGTATATTATCCGCAGCTGTTTTTCCAATTCAGATGAAAGAACGGTTTTCTTTCCTCTTCTGTCTACGGGGCCTCTAGTCAACCGGCGCTGGAGGTATGTTTTGTCGAGACCATACTTTGCAACAGCTTTTCTAATAGACAGTTTTCCTTGTCGCACTTCCTGAACTTCTTTGCAAACATCTTCTTCTGAAAACTTTTTTCCTTTCGGTACATATGTCCGAACCATCTTTGAGCAAGGTGGCTAAAATAAAGGAAGTCCTTTTTAGATTAACTTGCACTTCTTGGTATTGTTACCCTCTAGTTTTCCAAACTTTCCACCTATGCATGCAATAATCTGATAAAATAACAAAAGCATTTTGTAACCACTATTTTGAAGGGGTAAATTGAACTTTGGCCTACATTTTTATTTAAAGAAGACAAATTAGGCACTACCACTTCTCACTCTGCAGCCATGTCTCTTGACTCGTTCTTGCCCCAAGACCATTCTCAGTCTTGCCCCAACAGCTTGCAGCATTCAAATGATGAATGTCCTTGAAAAAAGTTCCTATTTCGCGCGGGATATGTTAGAGTGGTACCGTACCTCCACAACAAGCACCCCATCTAGCAGAAACATCACCAAATAGGTCAGCAACACAAAAAGTTAATGGCACCAAATTCAAAGTTTTTGTGTACGAAAAATGCACTTGGCTAAAGTTCATATTTTTTACCTTTCATAGAGTGTTTTTATGAAAATTCTAGCATATAGGTACACATTGAAAACCAATGGTGAGCAAAGTAGAAAAAAAATTTTTCGGTCCAAAAAATTAGTTGCTGATATCGAAAAATGACTGTCTCATTCTTGCCCCAATTTATGGACTGTCTCATCTATACCCCAGTTGACCCTACACAAATCATATATGAAACATATAAGGAAGGAGCACATTTTTATAAGAAACATAAGTTTCTTATAAGATATTTGTATATTTTCGTATATTTGAGGAGCTTACTTTCAAAACGCAACATGTCCATTGCATTAAGTTCCAAGATAATTAGCATAAACAAGCTGTAAGGTTGTTGCATACATTTAATTGAATCAAGCTATTTAAACAGTTAAAAAATAGTTTTTGAAGATGGATTACCGATATGAGAAACCTAAAAAAAAAATCATGGCTCTAGAATAATTTTTTTTAATTTAGACGTGGTTTTCTGAATTAAAGTGGCGGACAAGTTGCTTTTTGAAAGGAAATACATTCCTAAAATTCGAGTAATACGTGTTATTTGGAACTGCCATGCTTGAGACAAAGATATAAAACATCAGATAATCATTTATAATCTAATTAAAATTTAATGATGAACAAAATAATGTACTTTTTGCGAAATTACATTTTCCCCCTTATCATTGTAAGATTGTGTAGAGACTTTCACACGCTAGGTCCTCTTCTCCACACTGACAGTCCTCGCCATGCTCGGCCTCTTCGCCGTTAGCATCGTTAGCTCTTTGGCCGCTAACTCCTGCGCAGAAAATACAGTTCGGTACCACGCCAGGGTGTTGTCGGCTTCCCAAACCTCCCCGTAATATGCAGACAATAAGGCCTTAACATCTTTTAGCTTTGCTGGCTGAATTGTTCGATGCAGTTTCAAATCTGTCAAACGAACACCGTTGCTGACTGTTTTACCCTTCTTTATCATCGACACGAATGCTTTTCATGGATCGTCTGTCCTGAAATTAAGCTCCATCTATAACATTAAGTTTATCTTCCCATTGCGAAAGATACGTTTTTGTATCATAATGCGTTTCATATCCTTGATTCCATCAGTTTTTTGAAGACGTCTCCTAAAAAGATACAAGAAAATAAACGTATTATCACGGTCTTAAATGCATAATTGCAGGAGTTAACTTCAAAGTTGACTAATAAAAAAAGACGTCTTACCCAAACTTTTATAATCCTGAATCTTCCAGTCAGTTCCAAGGGCTCGGAATTCTCCTGTCTCCTCGTATCTTGCCTTGTAGTCCTCAGGCAGAATTATTACGGGGTGCATTCGAAGATTCTTTTCAACGCGACCAAAGACTTGATCTGCGGGCAGTTAGGAATGGCCGCGTACCGGAAACACTAGGAGAATCTCTTTGATAGATTTTGATGTCGAGCCATGATGCTAACGCATGGACCACATGCGTATTTTTGTTTTGCCCTCCGCAGCCATCGGCAAAAAGGCCTTGGTTGTTTCTGGCTTGAAAGAGTGCTTTCGCAGAAAGTCGGTAACTGCCGAACTGATCTCTATGGCCCCTCTTGGCTTGCCCTCCGTCCACGTATAAAACACTGGACATGTTGTAGATGCTTCTATTACACAAAAAGCGTAATATGAAAACTGTCGTGAATAAAATGCCTTCTTTGATTCGGTAATGGCTGGACTCGTTGTAAATCAAAACAAAAAGTTTCATCTTGATCAGTCTCTTTTTTAAGCATTTTATGGTATTGTTTCGCCCGTCTCTTATGAATAGCCCACAGGCCCCGCTGCACAAGCTTCTTCTGTGTGCCTGGTGCTGACTTGATAGCATTTTTCAATCGGCAGCAGTAACTGCAGATGTCGATCGATTGCAGGCGATCCGAATCCAATGTTGATCTTTGTTTGGAAAATTTTGTTGAAATATGAAAACTTGACAGCAGATTCTGGATGACTCAGATTAAATTTTTTCCACAGTCGTGTAAAATTCAGCTCTGAAGACGCTCTGAACGAACGCTTTTGTTTCTTCCATAGTGGCTCTCCTCTCCCTTTAAATTCCCAAGAAATTCCACGATATTTTCTTTTTTCGGCAACAACTTGGCTGATTTTCTATCCCCTCGCTCACTCCATTCTTGACGGCTTTTGCAACCGTGAGAACTCGTCGGTGAGAAAATGTAAATAGTTGTAAGAAAAATGCGTTGCAAACATTTACAGATCTTTCTCCTACGAACACCTAAAAAGAAAATAAGTTGCTGTAAAAATGGTAGTCGTACCTACCTCCTAGTTATTTCAAAAAATGCCACTGTATTTTAATAACATAAAGCCTTTGTGGCTTTAAACCTTGAACTGATTCAACTGTTAGGCTGAAAATCTAAATCTATAATATGAAACACATCTTAAACCGACAAGCAAATTTTACTTTCACGGTATGATACGTTTAACCCATGTGGTCTTGAAACTGATGACTCGATGAGCTTGCGTTTGCGCTTCGGTGATGTCACCGTTATGCAACTGGATATTTTCTGGTCTTGTTGTACCTTGTTTGCAATCCTGTACATCGCCTCTCTTGCCTTCACCATATGCTCTTTAGTTATGGAACCACACTGAAATCGCTCATCAATGTGATGACATGGATTTGAAAATGCCAAGAGATTTTGGCCAAGAGACATGATATCTGTAAACAACGGCAGAATGAAGGAAAATTCCACACAAATACAGCAATGTTAACACTGTCAACCACTACAGGTGATAAATATTATATTTCATTATATTATGTTTTTTAACAGCGTAAACATGAACACGGGTTTAGGCTTATAACCTCAAAATACGCCCACTTACGGTAATCACAAATTATGCCATACATACCTCGCTTCTTTTTGTTTACCGACATTCCACGTATTCACTGATATTTTCCTTGATCCTCTTTTATTTGTAGACACTCTTACAAGCACTTCGCTTTCCGAATCACTCATTTTCTGCTGTAAAGTAAACAACTACGCAGCCTGGACAGCCATCATGAAATTCGCGCAATGTAGGAAGAGCCTGATTGGTCGAAATGGACATGTTGCGGTTTGATGGCAAAGGGAGCAAGTTTAGGACAAGTTGCTTTTTGATAAAATCCTCCAATGTCAACAAGGAGTTTGAGTGGAACATATTGCGTTTTGAAATAATCCAGAATAGGTAACAGAAAGAACCTGTTTTTTTTTCATGTGCTGCCATCTCTAACTCAATTTGAAAGTTTTTGGACATGTCGCGTTTTGAAAGTAAAATCCTCATTTTCCCTGTGTTTATCATATATTTTCGTTTATGCTTTTTCGTGTGGGAAGGCCGTCGAGGAAGGCGAGTACCGCGGCGTGCGGCTTGTTAGTCTTGAATACGACGGCGGGGACGCGATGCTGGCGCCGTGCCGGTGTCTCGTCCTCGGAACCCGAGTAGGATGACTGATCAGTGTCCATCGGGTGCTGGTCGGAGCCCGATAGTGGCTCGTAGGTATTCGCGGTGGCTATGGGCGTGGCGGAAGTCTTGCCCCGTTTGCGCGGGGTGCGAGTTTTGCGCTTGTCGCGCGTAACAGTTTCGAATGCGCTGTCCTCGTCGGTGCCGGAGGTGACCGGGGTCGATGATTTCACGTCGACAGAACGCTTGCCAAGTTTGGCCTTGGGGGTGACAGAGTTGGGCGCGCCGAGTTTAGCCTTGGCGGTGTCGGTCGCATCGGTAGGCGGTGCTCGGGTTGCTGCGAGCGCGGTCTCGGCTGCGATTTTTTTGGCGGCTGATGATGGAACGATCGCCGGGAAGTTGGCGTTGTCGTATCGTGGGGTGGGCCTCAAGGCCTCGGATGCGTTCGGCGAGGATCGCACGATCCTGGTGACGGCTTTCGGAGGGCAGGGGTTGCCCTCTTTGTCTCCGTTCGGCTGGTTGGTGGTTCGGCTGGTGGTGTTTGGTGGTTGTGGTGCCGAAAGCAGGTGCTGGTGTTGGCGCATCTGCTTCTTGGTCCGGCTAGGCCGTTAGTGACCTATGTAGGACTTTTCGCTGCCTTCCCGGCTAGGCCGTTACTGGCAGTGTGATGATTGTTTGGCGGCTGGAAGAGATTGTTTGCGACTTGGAGGTGGACGACATTGCTTGGAGAGGGAGGTGGAGGCACCAGCAAGCTGGGCTCGACCAGGATGGAGTTCAGAGGGCAAGGGAACTTGTCGTAGGGTGTGGAGGTGTGCAGGAGTTGGGCACGGATTAGCTGGTTGGGGTTGGTGGAGAGCTGGGAGTAGAACTTCGTGTTCAGGGCCAACACGAAGTCCCCCATCATTTCGACCTCCAGGTCGCGGTGCAGGGCGGCTGTCCGGGCGTACACGGGCAGACGGGCGGCGGCCTTCAGGCAGCGGTTCTGCGCCACTTGCAGGCGGGCGTGCTGCGTCTGGCGACACGATCCCCACACGGGCGAGCCGTATGTGATGCTGGGCCGGATGATTGCCTTGTAGAGGCGCAGCTTGGCCTCCAGCGTCATGTGCTCGTTCCGGAAGAGTGGGCAGAGCATGGCCTGCTTTCCCTGGACCGTGCGGAGCGTCGCTTCGATGTGCGGCGTCCAGGTCACCCGGTGGTCGAGCACCAGCCCGAGGTACTTAGACGTGCGGGTCCAGATGAGCTGCTGTCCAAGCAGGGTGATGGTCGGTGGCTGGACAATCCTGCGAGTGAACAGGGTGGCCGTCGTCTTGGCGGCGTTGGCCTGGATCCTCCAGTCCGAGTACCACTCGGATAGGGTGTCCAGGGCCGGTTGCAGGCGTCTTTCCAGGAGTAGGAGATTCCGCGCCTGGAAGAGGAGAGCGGCATCGTCGGCGTACAGCGCCAGTTCGGACCCGTGAGTGGCCACCGGCACGTTGTTCATGTAGGTGCTGAACAGGAACGGCGCAATGATTATGCCCTGTGGCACGCCGGCTGCGATCGGTCGCGTCGTGGAGTGCTCGTCATCTAAAATAAAACGTCATCTAAATCCATCTTAGCGCTGCCGTAAAGAATTCTAGAAGTAGCTATAAATAATCCTCTTGTTTGTTTGTTTGTTTCAATGTTTATCCACTTTCAAGATAACGGGAAAACGGCAACATAGGTAGGTACCTACCTACATCATGAACGGAGTAAGACCTGGCTCGGCATACTATATAGTTGCCTAACTCGTACCGGAGCAGTGATCGGAGCCAATACAAACTGTCAGAGGGTATGTTGGTACGTAGCATGTAGAAAATGCAATCAAGGAAAGGATGTGCAAATAAGTGCGACCACCAAGTGCGTCCCAAAGGTCCAAACCGAACGCTGCAGAATGTAAGCTGAGACAAAACGCACTGCAAGTTTACGTATTCACACTGAACGAGTTATCAATTTAAAATTTTAACCTGCGGTGGTATTTTAACCGGTAAATTTTAACCTGTGACTCGTGGTCACAACCTTGGCGGTCGCATCTTTCGCACCTTGCCTTCGTCTGCCTTGACTCGAGGGTATCCGTACCTGTATCCCGCCAAAGCCTAGTAACCAAGGCATGCTCTGCCTTGTGAGTGCTTTCTGTTGTGCTATTTTAGTGAGTCTGGTGAAAGATCGTGACCACGATATTGTCTGCCCCAATGAAGCGAGAGAATTTGGCGGCGTATATCGCTGGCAAACAAAAGGCTTCCCCATAGTCTCATAAGATAGTAGAATATGATAAAAACACATCAGCTATGACGTTGACTGACAATTTTACTTGAATGAAAAATGGAAATAATTCACCGCCAAGATTGTGACCACGAAAAATATAAATAAATATATATATATATATATATATATATATATATATATATATATATATATATATATATATATATATATATATATATATATATATATATATATATATATATATATATATATATATATATATATATATATATATATATATATATATATATATATATATATATATATATATATATATATAAGTGATTGAAAGTTTTGGCAGTTCAAATTATGTGTTAAAAATGCTTTACGGTTAAAAACTGCAAGGATAAAAACGTTTTGAATATATATTTTTATTCGACGTTTCGCCAAGGAAATGTCTTGGCATCTTCAGGAAAAAGATTTTTTAGAATAAAATGAAAAAACAAGGTAGATACCTAAATAAAAACAGGGTCCCTATGAAATAAAACAACAAAACATACAAGAAACAGAGTCGAAAAAATTCAAAATCAGAAAATGTAAAAAAACCAAAAATTATAACGAAAGCTTTCTTGCTCTGCTCCTTGTAACTCTTGTTGTAGGGACGGTTGCTTGTGTTTTCTTCGGCGACACAAATCTTCGTGTTAATTTTTTCTTTCTGTCCGTTCTTCTTGGTCGATTTAAGAGGTCAGTTCGCTTGTTTTCTGGTGGCGGATTCGGTGGAACTTCAATAGTTTTTATTATAGGGGTCCATGACGCAGGGAGACGCTGGCTGTCATCTCGTTTATTTAAATTTGTAGGTCTTTTCTCAATTTCCAGAGCTTCCCTCATTAATCTGGTCTTCAAATGGTTGGCTATGGCTAGAGGTTTCATTTGGTCGAAGTCAATGACGTGGTTATATTCAAAACGTTTTTATCCTTGCAGTTTTTAACCGTAAAGCATTTTTAACACATAATATGAACTGCCAAAACTTTCAATCACTTATCATTCGCCTCTACGGGGAGGATATTTTTCGCCGGACTCAAGTTTTCAAGAAACTAAGGTGGAAAAAAGAAAAACTGGTATGCGATCTAACTTTCCTTCGACGATGCAGATCTCAAAAGGTACTTCCAAATTTTTTGCGTTTGAAGTACCATAAACGTTCACCGAACACGGAAAGAATCTTGTTTTTGGCTGGACTAGATTTGCTACGTGACGCCATATCTACCACTTATCGATCTCTAGATTTGGTTTCTCAAGAACTCTACGATCTACATGGTAGTTTGAGCTTTGTATTACATTCTGTTATTTTCGACAAACTAGACAATTCTTCATACTCTTGAAGTTCTAGAAATGCCGATGTATCTACACTTCGCTAAAAAGAGAAATTCTATAAACTTCAAAGAGATTTAACGATCATGAATCGTCCAACACATAAGCTAGACACAGACAAAGTTGTAATTAATATGTCTTCGCTTCACCTGAATGACGCAACAAAAAACGTACTATCGAAAGGTCTTAATTTCGCAGTGGCGCCTAACTCACTTCCTATTGAAAAGATTGTTTGCAATGTTGAGACGGCTATTAAATGTCTCCCATTTCATAAAGCAGAAGAAATTAGGCAAGATGTCTCAAAAATTCTTAGACAAGCCAAACTGCCTGCGCCAAATCTCACAAAAGAGGAAAGCATGGCCCTTACAGTACTAAGAAATAATGTTGATGTAATTGTGTTAAATGCAGACAAGGGAAATGCTACTGTTGTTCTAAATACATCAGACTACAAACAAAAAATGGAAGAAATATTACTGGATAGTGCATATCAACCAACTGATAAAAACCCTACTGTATATTTAGAAAAATGTACGAGATCTCTAATAAAAAATTCTCCATTGAGTGAAAGGGACAAGAACTTCCTCATCCCACGAGAAAAATCTAGTAGAGTTCCACGCATTTATGGGCTACCTAAAATACATAAAAAAGATGTCCCACTTCGACCAATTGTGAGTGCAGTAGGGTCTCCTACACAAGCCCTGGCCAAATACCTTGCTAAACACTTGCAACCTTTCGTGGAAGAGGCTCAATCGTACATAAAAAACTCGATTCATTTTGTAGACATCCTGAAAAACATGAAAATAGATAAAGGAGATCTCCTGGTGAGTTTCGATGTTATATCACTTTTTACTAAAATACCCATCGATGAAGCTATGGACATAATCTCCCGGAAGTACAACATCCCAGACTTCATCTCAAAACTCTCCAGGCATTGTATGTCCTCGACATATTTTATCTATGATGGCCAGTATTATAAACAGATTGAAGGAGCTCCAATGGGCTCGCCACTCTCTCCTGTAGTAGCGAATCTGTACATGACAGAGTTTGAAACAAAGGCCCTCGAAACTTCACCCAACTTACCGAAATGTTGGTACCGCTACGTGGACGACACATTCGTTATTTGGCAACATGGTAAAGAAAATTTGTTGCAATTTCTTGCCCATTTAAATCAAATCCATCCGAATATTCAATTCACAATGGAAGTGGAAGATGGTGAACAACTACCATTTCTAGACACATTGGTTATAAAAAGACAAGATGGTACTCTTGGGCACAAGGTTTATCGGAAACCAACACACACAAATACGCAACTTCACACCATCATCCAAACCAGATAAAATCAGTCGCTTTTTCCCTTGCAATTCGATCCCATAGAATTGCAGATGATAAACACATTAAAGAAGAAGCTAAGACACTACATCTAGCCCTACTCCAAAATGGTTTTCCAAACAGAATTTTCCACAAAGCATGGAACCATAAAAAAGATAACTCTAAAGAGAAACAAAAGGAAGAGTGGAAAGAAACCATTTTCTTACCATACATAAGAAACACTACAGATAAAATTGGCCAACTATTACGAAAAGAACGAATAAACACAGTCTTTCAAACGAATTCTAAAATTGAAGATAGGCTACGCCAATTCAAAGACAAAATTCCACTGGAGGGTGGGGGTGTTTATGAAATTCCTTGTGGGGAATGTTCTAGGACATACATAGGACAAACGGGGAGAAATTTTTCGGCTAGAAAAGCAGAACACTTGTTAGCCATAAGGAATTGCACCGAAACATCAGCCCTAGTACAACACGCAAGAGATTTCAACCACGTCATTGACTTCGACCAAATGAAACCTCTAGCCATAGCCAACCATTTGAAGACCAGATTAATGAGGGAAGCTCTGGAAATTGAGAAAAGACCTACAAATTTAAATAAACGAGATGACAGCCAGCGTCTCCCTGCGTCATGGACCCCTATAATAAAAACTATTGAAGTTCCACCGAATCCGCCACCAGAAAACAAGCGAACTGACCTCTTAAATCGACCAAGAAGAACGGACAGAAAGAAAAAATTAACACGAAGATTTGTGTCGCCGAAGAAAACACAAGCAACCGTCCCTACAACAAGAGTTACAAGGAGCAGAGCAAGAAAGCTTTCGTTATAATTTTTGGTTTTTTACATTTTCTGATTTTGAATTTTTTCGACTCTGTTTCTTGTATGTTTTGTTGTTTTATTTCATAGGGACCCTGTTTTTATTTAGGTATCTACCTTGTTTTTTCATTTTATTCTAAAAAATCTTTTTCCTGAAGATGCCAAGACATTTCCTTGGCGAAACGTCGAATAAAAATATATATTCAAAACGTTTTTATCCTTGCAGTTTTTAACCGTAAAGCATTTTTAACACATAATATGAACTGCCAAAACTTTCAATCACTTATATATACACATATATATATATATATATATATATATATATATATATATATATATTAAATTCTTATTATACTATGATTTTTTTTAAGCTCAAAAATAATTTATGATTATTTCCCATTAAACATTTCTTCAAAAAAATCTCCAATTTCAAAAATTTCCAAAAAAATTGGAAATTTTCCTTAATTTATGGTAAATTACTGATAGGAAAGTTTTTTCCCCCTTTTTTTTGTAAATTAAATTAAATTAATAAATCTGTTTCTTGCCCCATTCACATTTTAATTTCCATTAAATAAATAAAATGAATTGCCTGATTAAAGAGTTACCTTGATAGGGTAAATTAAGTAGCTTTGGTTACCTTCATTATAACTAATAGAATTGAACTATCCCTAAAAATTTCAAAAACTTTTGTGCTCCTTACACTAAATTATAACTTTAATTCATAAAAGAAAGATAAGCTAATAAAGCTACTGGGTTCTTACCCCATTTATAGAGGTTTTAATCCTCTTCTCACTAATGGTTAACAATCCCACTAAATTTTTATTTTTATTAACACTAATAGGGGGAACATGAATTTCTACTTCAGCTAATTCATGATTTGGCGCATGAATAGGGTTAGAAATTAATTTACTTTCCTTTATTCCCTTAATAACTAATTCAAAACATTTAATTTCTACTGAAGCTACTTTAAAATATTTTTTAGTTCAAGCTTTAGCTTCAGCCACTTTATTATTAACTGTAATTTTAGGAGCTTTACTTTTAAACCCTTTTTTATCTTCTTCAAGTACTTCCACTATTATGAACACTTTAATTAGTAGATCACTACTTTAAAAAATAGGAGCTGCCCCCTTCCACTTTTGATTTCCGGGGGTTATAGAAGGACTTAGTTGAATAAATGGTTTAATACTTTTAACTTGACAAAAAATTGCTCCTTTAATATTAATTTCTTATTCATTTACATTAAATACATTTTTTTCATTTATTATTATTATTTCTGTTCTTATTGGCTCCCTTGGGGGTTTAAATCGAACTTCAATTCGTAAAATTCTTGCTTATTCCTCTATTAACCACTTAGGGTGACTTTTAGCAGCTATAGCTGCAAGAGAAAGAATCTGGGGACTTTACTTCATTGTTTATACTTTTTTATCATTTGCAATTATTTTCATAGTTAATACTTTCAAAATAATTCACATTAATCAAATTTTTTCACTAAATTGTATTAACCCTATTAATAAATTTGCTTTCTTTGTTACTCTTCTTTCCTTAGGGGGGTTACTTCCTTTCTTAGGGTTTTTACCTAAATGAATTGTAATCCAAAATATAGTTACTACAGGAAATATTTTTTTAATTACTATAATAGTAGTTACTACTTTAATTACCTTATTTTACTATGTACGAACATCTTTCGGAGATTTTATATTAATTTACACAGAGACACTATGAAATAATCCTTCACTATTAAATAGCACTACAAACAATGTAGCCTTAATTTTATCTATTGGCTCAACATTAGGTTTATTGGTCATTTCTTTAATTTACAGAATTTTTTAATATATCTATAAAGGCTTTAAGTTAACGAAACTAATAGCCTTCAAAGCTGTAAATAAATGCAGAAATTCTTTAAGCCTTAGTATAAATATACTCCTTTAGAATAGCAGTCTAATATCATTATTGACTATAAAGCCTAAACTGGTAGAAGAGGTTACCCCTCCTAAATAAATTTACAATCTATTGCCTATAAACTCAGCCATTCTACCGCGACAATGATTATTTTCAACAAACCATAAAGATATTGGAACCCTTTATTTTATTTTCGGAGCTTGATCTGGTACTCCGTAGTGATGTAGTTTCCCTAATAGTATTTCATAATAGTATTTAATACATCTATGTATTAACATGCACATTGCTCAATGATCTCAAAATGAGCATATTTCCGCTACCCTACAGCTCGGACAGAAACAAAGAAAGGCCAGAATCGCTTACAATTTCTAGTGATCAGAATTTTTGAGAAAGCTATGGTCCGGCTTGCTGCTCCATGATTTAGGCTTTTTGCCTCAATCTTTTTATGCGCTATATACAAACCGCTACGCTCATCTTCAACGCAACACAAATTGCGTTCGCCCTAGTTATTTTCAACAAACCATAAAGATATTGGAACCCTTTATTTTATTTTCGGAGCTTGATCTGGTATAGTTGGAACCTCTCTCAGTTTACTTATTCGAGCTGAGTTAGGACAACCAGGATCTCTCATTGGTGATGATCAAATTTATAATGTAATTGTTACAGCTCACGCTTTTGTAATAATTTTCTTCATAGTTATACCAATTATAATTGGTGGATTTGGAAACTGATTAGTGCCTTTAATACTTGGGGCACCTGATATAGCTTTCCCACGTATAAACAATATAAGTTTCTGGTTATTACCTCCTTCCTTAACTCTTCTTTTAGCCAGCAGCCTAGTAGAAAATGGTGCTGGGACTGGATGAACGGTTTACCCTCCTTTATCTGCTGGTATTGCCCATGCAGGATCATCTTTAGATATAGCAATCTTTTCATTACATTTAGCGGGTGTATCCTCAATTTTAGGAGCAGTACATTTTATCACAACAGTTATTAATATACGATCATCAGGAATGACATTAGATCGTATACCACTATTTGTTTGAGCTGTCGCAATTACAGCTTTATTACTTCTTTTATCTCTACCTGTTTTAGCTGGAGCAATTACTATACTATTAACAGATCGAAATTTAAATACTTCATTTTTTGATCCTGCTGGGGGAGGAGACCCTATTCTATACCAACACTTATTTTGATTCTTTGGACATCCTGAAGTTTATATTTTAATTTTACCTGGATTTGGATTAATTTCACATATTATTAGTCAAGAAAGAGGAAAAAAGGAAGCTTTTGGTTCCCTACGAATAATTTATGCTATACTATCAATTGGCCTTTTAGGATTTGTCGTTTGAGCTCATCATATATTTACTGTTGGAATAGATGTTGACACACGAGCCTATTTCACGTCAGCAACTATAATTATTGCGGTACCTACAGGTATTTATATTTTTAGTTGATTAGCAACATTACATGGGTCACAAATTAATTATAGACCAGCCTTACTCTGAGCTTTAGGATTTGTATTTTATTTACAATTGGAGGACTTACAGGAGTGGTATTGGCTAATTCATCTGTAGATATCATTTTACATGATATATATTATGTAGTTGCACATTTCCATTATGTATTATCTATAGGAGCTGTATTCGCTATTATAGCAGGATTTATCCAATGATACCCTTTATTCACAGGATTAACTATAAACCCACGTTGACTAAAAATTCAATTTTGTATTATATTTTTAGGAGTAAACTTAACATTCTTCCCGCAACATTTCTTAGGTCTAGCTGGTATACCACGTCGATACTCAGATTATCCAGATGCCTATACTACATGAAATGTATTTTCATCAATTGGATCTTCAATCTCTTCGGAGTTTTATTTTTTCTATTTATTATTTGAGAAAGTATAGTAACTAATCGAATTGCTCTCTTTCCCCTACACATAACAATATCAATTGAATGGTACCAAAATTTACCTCCTGCTGAACATAGCTATTCTGAACTTCCTATACTTTCCGGTTTCTAATATGGCAGACAAGTGCAATGGATTTAAGCTCCATATATAAAGGTTTATGCCTTTTGTTAGAAATAATGGCAACATGAGCAAACCTAAGTCTACAAGATAGAGCATCTCCATTAATAGAACTCACTTTTTTTCATGATCATGCAATATTAATTTTAATTATAATTACAGCTTTAGTAAGTTATCTACTAGCCACATTATTTTTTAATTTAAATATTAACCGCTTCCTTTTAGAAGGACAAACTATTGAAGTAATTTGAACTATCCTTCCAGCCGTAACTTTAATTTTCATTGCTTTACCTTCTTTACGTTTATTATATTTATTAGATGAAGTCAGAACTCCAGCAATTACCCTAAAATCAATTGGTCATCAATGGTACTGAAGCTACGAATATTCAGACTTTACACAAGTTTAATTTGACTCGTATATAATTCCGTATAACGAAATAAATAACGATGGTTTCCGCCTATTAGATGTAGACAACCGAGCTGTTTTACCTGTTAATACTCAAATTCGAATACTAGTAACTGCCGCTGACGTTCTTCATTCTTGAACAGTTCCAGCTTTAGGGGTAAAGGTAGATGCTACCCCTGGACGTTTAATGTTCATATGCATTTTAATGTACAACATGCCAGCATCACACCAGCTCCCCACTGGGCAAGCAGAACACCAGCTCCCCACTGGGCTTGCAGAACACCAGCTCCCCACTGGGCAAGCAGAATACCAGCTCCCCACTGGGCTTGCAGAACACCAGCTCCCCACTGGGCTTCCAGAACACCAGCTCCCCACTGGGCCAGCAGCAAACCGGCTCACGGCGCATCCGTCCTGCTCACGCTTGGAAATTGTCACATGACAAAACGTTGTGCCAACCATCTGGGCAGTCGTGTTTATTATTCGCTCCGATAAAAAATGTTGTACTTGTTGACACCCATACAGAGGAGATTACGTAAAATGTTTTACATTTGTATATATCTCTTCACGGGATCGATTTGCCGTCTGGCAGTTTGTAAGTTAGCTTGGTGAAACACGTCTCGACATGTTTTCCAAAAGAGCTATTGAAGCTCGAATGCGAAAGGAGGCGTTAGTAAATGCTCGGTTTTAAAATTCCGATGGCGAATACTTTGCATTCCTTCCAATCTAGGTCGCTGTGACGTCCTGTCACAGCAGAGGCGATAAAGCAGAAACAATACGAAATCCAGAACTGTCAAAAATTAATGTCTACGAGTTCTTGTTTCTAGGAGATTTCGGTCACAAAAACATTAAAAACAAGTCAAAATTTTAAATTTCAAGTAAAACATGTCAGTTATTAGACCCGTCGGAAAAGTATTTCATCAAATCTCCAAATTTCAACAGGTATGTACATATATCACTTTCCTAATGACAGACGTCAAACATTGAACATGTTCACGCGGGCTGTCGTACTATGATACAACGATGTGGAATGAAATAGATAATCTACAAATCTGCCACGCAATGTGGCAATTGCGGTCCCCATGTGCGTAAGGCGTATGTGATGCGGCCGAGTGTGATTGGTAATCAGTGTTGTGACTTATCTAGATAAAATTATCTAGATCATATTTTTAAAACTATTATCTTTATCTAGATAATATTGTGCACTGTCATCTTTATCTTTAACTAGATAATATTGTGCACTGTCATCTTTATCTTTATGTAGATAAAAAACCTTTATCTAAACTCAATATTTTAGATAAGGGTCTGTCCATTGTTAGTCTTAGGACATTTTGGAGCAAAAAGAGGTATCTCATTGACATTCTAGACTGGTAATGGGTAACAAAATGTTATTATTATTATTATTATTATTATTTGATTATGTCAGAGGATAGTACAGGTTTACATGAGCACAATTATTAAGATCACATGGTACTTTTTAATAATATCTTTTAATTATTTAAGTAACGTTAGTCTTTGGACAAGGAAAGTCAACCATTAAAGCTAGCCATGAGCCAAATTATGTTTCTCCCTCCAAGAGATATTATTTTACAATCTTTTTTTCAGTACTTGGTCATTGCTGTCTTCTTAATATATAGTAAAATTTTTTTTTAAATCATCATGTGAAGTAAAAAAGTGGAAATGATAGTTTGAATCAAAAGCGCGTTAGTCTTTGGACGTTAGTCTTTGGCAATTTTGGCAAACCTTCTTATAGCGTTGAAATGTACATGTCTAGCACTCTATTGTATTCTTTCACTGGCACAGAATACAAGGCATGGCGTGAATAGGAAATTATATCAGGAGGGCACCGCAGCACAGTCAAAATTGAGTCATAAGCGATTTCGTCGGTATCGTCTTTCTCCGGCCACATAAAACGATTGGGCCCCACGGTTTTCAAAAATTTGCAAAGAACAATACCACCTGGAAGAACCTTAATCACTACTCCAGGGGGCCACTCATCATCATAGATTGCCACAATCCACTGATCAGCGGTTCCTTCACTTTTCTTGGATGTTGTGCAAGTTTCAGTGTCTGTAGCTTGATTTTCTTGAGGTTCTTCACCTTCCTCTTCAGATTGTTCTTCCAGTTGTTCTTGCTCTGCGGGAATTAATCGGGCTTGCTGTATTTGATCATCATAAGCTGACATTTTGAATGATATTTCGAAATTAATGAGTGCGGTGACTTGGTGCAGTTTTTGTGTCCCTTTCACACTGATGGCACGTTCCCACTGCTCGTCAAGTCGGCATTTGGAATTCTCAAGCTCGTCTACTGGAACTAGTAACATCTCTGTTTTAAGGGAACTGCACGCACTGACAAAATCCTCCGCATTCCTCACAACAACTTTTTTCGAGCGCACGGTGTTCCAAACATGTCGTTTGCAGACAGCGCCAATGCCGTCAACCGCACCCTTGCCGTGTGATGTTGCAAAAAATGTCCACACCAGCTTCCTCAAGTCATAGTGTTTCTTTAGAACAGTCATGTTGATAAAATTATATTTTTGCTTAAATAGTGATGCTGCTCCATCTGAGAACACATAGAGCTCCTTCATTTGCGGATTGTGTAGCAAGTGGTGATCTATGATTTTTCGGATAAAGGTATCAACGCAGTACCTGTCATGCGAGATGTTATCACATACAACAGCGTAACTCTTGATATCACCCGGTCCAGGGCCATACCACAACACGCAAGTGAATATGGCTACCTGAGGGTTAGACCACTTTGCCGATTGGATCTGATCCTGGTACACGCAGGAATAATTCTCGGCAAAATCGATTTGCATAACAACAGACGTGGCCGAAGCAGCTTCCCTCATTTCCGTGAAGTATCGCTGAGATTGCCTTTGGTTGAAGTGATGTAGCAAGAGTGTAGAAAGTTGAGTATTAAGTTCCTCCATTGCTTGACTCAGGTCCTCTGTCTCTGGCTTATTCTCAAAACGCTTTTCGACTAGCTGCCACTGCAAATAAGTCACCTGCACATCTGCTATGGTCTGTGTTGTTATAGCTTTAAAATTATCCATGCATTCAGAGCACCTTAGGTTCATGCAATTTTTATTGTCCACACTGCAAACAGTAGACTCTAAAAAGGCTTTGGTTGAATCCCCAAATCCTGTAGCATGCTTAGAAATGGCATGCCGCAAGCTTTCAAAGTTTTCATGGTACCTGTTCAAAAAGTCTGTAGTTAGTACACCACCTCTGTGCTATTTTTACTTAAAAATGTACTAACAAGGTTTACTTACCTACACACGCAAACTTTGTGTGGAATGTCCTTATACGGTCGAACATGTGGGGGGGCGGAGTGCCGCAAATTTGCTGCGACCAATCTTTAGGTCTTCGTGCGTCTCTTTAAAAATGGCAAAAGCTTCGGAAATGTTAAAGTGAAGGTAGTGACGTGCTCTCACTGGCTCTGTGCTGGAACGACTCCCTTTCGCAGTCTTTTTACCAGGATCAGTTCGACTGACTTCGTCATTATCATAAAATGCCTAGACTTTCAAAAGTACGTCTTGAGGAATTGCGCGCAACATTTTTGGTGACTCTGTTACCTTCTTAGCTCCATATTGTTTCACAAGTTTTAAAATGACGGCTTGCTTCTTTCGTGGAGACTTCGTCAACGCTTTTTCGGTTTTCTTGAAAGCCTCCCCCAAAGCGGATGGAGAAATTTAAGTTTGATCTGCATTTTCAATCATTTGTTTTGTAGCCTGGCGTGCATTCTTCTTCCTTTCACTGTCTTTGGCTTTCCGAAGGTTTTCGTCCATCGCACTCTCAGTTTGCAGTCTTTTAACTCTGTTCTTTCGATTTATTTCCGCTCTCTTTTGCTTGTACACATCCTCATGCATGTTTTTCTCTTTGAATTTCTTTTGCCCTTCAGTATTAGTTTTTGCCATGCTTAATAGGAAGGGAGATGGGAATAGCATGATCAAGGTGTTCAAATACTAACCTAAAACCCATTGCCACATGTACTCAAGTGTCATTTTACAGTAGTAAACTTAAGATTGCTTACTAAAAGTAATCAAAACATGCAACTAGTAATCAAGCTAGCTTTAATGTACTAAGTTAGTTTCCTCTCACACTTACCTGAGAAATTAACTAAGAAAACGTAGGCTCCACGGCGCAGTTTTGTGATATATGACAGTTGATTCTGTTAGTCTTGGGACACAACTTATTTTCTATATTTTTAAGGTAAATTGCTTATTTGACAGTTAACTAGTGCTGATACCTCTAGGGTATTGCTTCAAAGTACCAAGTTTCCGAACTTGTAGCGCTACTGGTTCAAATTTAAGTTAAAAAAGTACATCTTTTTGTTAGTCTTTGGACATTTTTTCCACACTTCATGAAATTATATATTTTCAATGATTTGTTCAACAGCTATTGATGAACAAACTTATCCGTGTTGAAGCTAACGAAATTTTGCAATATATGAGCGACCTAATTCTAGCCTGGAGGTTTTTAATGATTTTAAAAATTGGGCTGAAAAACAAAAAAAAATTGCGTTTCATGTTCCGACAACCATGATCATATTTGATTATGTTTTCTTCATGGATACTGGAATAAAATACACTTTCTTAGTTTAAAATATCGAAATGTCAATCTTCAGAACTGATAATAATATGAAAGAAAAATTAAGCAGATTGGAGCTTTTCTGAAATTTCATGAAAAGTTCCACTTTATGATGGACAGACCCATAATAGATAATAGATGATTTTGGCCAATTTTATTCCGATTTTTGACGTTGTCATTCAGATTGTCAATAATTTCCAAAACCATTGCCATCCCAATAAAAAGTTTCAAACATGTAGGTATAGTCGTGAGAGCAATGTTTCGAGCATTGGGAATCCGATTCCAAGAGCTCATGTTGTTCTGTTAGGTAGACATAATATAATATTATCCGTCACTTATGTGACTTTTGGAATTTCACAAAAACCAACATCATTTTCCAATATTTACAATTTTAAAAATTATCTATTGCCTATCTAAAGAAAATTATCTAGATAGATCTTTTTATCTATTATCTTTTATCTAGATGATTTTTTAAATTTTTTTTTAAATTTTTTTAGATTTTTCAAAACTTTTGAAGGGTGACGACGTGAGAGGTTGGAGCATCGTTATAGTGTACCATAGCACCATTCCTTATCGTTCCCACTCGTTGCTTGCAGCTGGCCCCCCTGTCGACGGCGTTGTGCAAGGCGACTTGCTCGCCCGCTCCCAAGCTCCGACGCCCCCCTACGCGAGGAGTCAAGACGCGCAACCGACCGACGCTCAAGCTGGTTCGGACTCCCTTCTCGCGCAACGGACGCCCCGGCACCGGCCTTCGATGCCCGAAATCGGCCCTTGGACGCCCCGGCACCGGCCTTCGATGCCCGGGCTCGGCCCTAGGACGCCCCGGCACCGGCCTGCGCCGACTCCGTGCGTTCGGCGTCGACGTCGACCCCTGCTTTGAGGCTGTGCAAAGTAAAGACCCTCAGGTACTGCGTTATCGAGACGCGTGTCTCGACCCCACAGTATCACTAGTTTAAAAAAGGGTTTCAAACGGATATTGATTGCCCAATGTAACCGTTTTCCCTCAATTTTAAAACAAGGTTACCATAACAATGTGATAACCTTGAGAAAATAGTAATTTCCTAATTTGCGATGTAGGGTTTTTGGAGAACCTTATGTGCTGAGATGAGTATAATAACAACAACATGAAGGAATTGCACACGTGTGCGTAGACAACGATTTCCTGGTTCTCCTGGCTTTCTGTGTAGTGGCGCCTGCGCACCCCCGGCCCATCGCGACTTGCCCTGACCCGCGCCGCTCTGTCCCCAGACGGCGCTGAGCGACTCGTTCGCGCATGCGTTCTTCGGAGCGTGCTCCTCTAAGGCGCCGCTCAAGTGCGTCGCGACGCCACTGACCGCGCGCCTGTCGACATCGACGACGCCGCCGCTGCCACTCAGCTGTATGTCGGTGCGCCACTACTCGATGGAGAAGGCGTTCAAGAAGCTGATGCGTCCCAACGCCAAGCCGTGTTTCGCGCCGAAGAAACTCAAGCAGAAGCCGAAGCCGGTCGATTGGCTGTCCCCGTGCGCGTGCACTTACACCAGAACCATCAATCGGTGCGCGAAGGCCAAGTGCGCGCCGCACATCGTGCAGTGCCAAAAGCCCAAGCTGGCCAAGCCGTACCGGTGCCCGTGCAAGCCCAAGGTGGTTCGCATGAAGAAGCGCAAGCCCGGCAGGAAAGTGCTGCTCGGCTACAAGATCTGCAAGAAGCCGCAGCGCACCAAGATGTTCGAGTGCTTCCCGAAGCCGCCGCCGGTCGTGCCCGTGGTGCCCACGCCCAAGCGGTGTCCCTGCTTCACTGCGAGGGAGTACTACGGGGGGCCGTCGTGCAAGAAGGTGAAGAACGCCAAGCAGCCGGCGGACTGCAGGACGAGGAGGCAGCCCCCCGTGTGCATGATCTGCCCACCCAAGAAGTAACGCTGGTGGCTGGAGGCTGGCGAAGGAGTACGCTCGTGCTAGTACTTAGTCGGCCAGCTTTGAACCTAATCTCATTGCCTAGAAACGAAGCGGTCCAACCATTCAATCACTAAAAAAACATGTAACCGGAAAGAAAATAAAGACATTACCGAACAATCGTATGCGATGTAAAATTAAACATGTTATAGAAATACTGATCTGTTTTTCCCCCCACGGAAATCTGTCTCGTTCTTTTGCGAGGTATCGAACATTCTAGACTTTCTCAACCTCTGCCTTTGAGGCTGATTCAGGCAGTGGGACAGAACTAGTTCGCTGCTAATTCTGAGGTATGTTTTAGTAAAACTTGATACACCTCAAATCTGAGTTCCGTTGAGATTTGGCCTTCGTTAATTTTGCCACCATTGACCCTGTTTTCTTCCTTGTGTCGGGCAAGTGGACTTCCTCTGCTGCGCTGTAGCTATTTTTGACATTACTATTAAGAGCTTCTAGTCCGAATTTTGTAACTATCGCTAGTTTTTTAAAATTCTCTCTGCTGTGTGCACGTATAGTCTGGCAATTTGTCAATGGGTGGAAAATGTTGTTATGCAGTTTTGCATTGCAGTTTTGCATTTAAATTGGGAAAATTTGAAAAAAATACGCACTTTTAAAAAAAAATTCGTACTTTTCCAAACTTGCCCAATTGTCGAATTTTGCTATTTTTTCTGCTTTGAAAGTGAAGGGTGTGGAGGATTTTCTTGAAAAACGCAGGGGGTCTAAGTTGAGAACAAAAGTAGACACCCTGAAAATTTCATCCCACTCGAAGCAGGCGTTTGGCCTGTAGAGCGCGCGCAAACACACATACAAACAAACACACACCAAGTGTTTTTTTTAGCAGTAGTGAAATTGATGATTTCGCTTCGCTCGCTACGCTCATCAATAACATAGCTCTTAAAGTGTGGGAGGTATAAAAATAATACCGCGTCTCGGTAGGTTTGACGCTATTTACCCTATTGGCCCCATTCGCCCCACTTCACGGTATACTTACCTCAGTGTCCATAATTTTCCTAAGTAGCCAAGCTCAACGGGGGGTAGTATTATTTTCTTATTGAAAAAGTGGCCACGTAATAGATAAGATAGGTATGGTTTGGAGCGGGAAGGGACAAAATGTTTAGGAAAATGCTTCTTCTCAGTACTTGCAAGGCAGGTGAAAGTTTTGAAGTTCAAATGCGTAGGTATGTAGTACGCAGTCAAAATATTTTTTTCGATGATTGCTGCGCGCAAAGTACCTATGTGAGATGAATTGCGGACCAAAGGTTTTTTCACCGATTGGCCCTTTCACGGTCCTCCAAAGCTGTATGATCGAGGGTCCCTTGACTGGGGAAAGCTCCTGGCCCCTTATGCCTCTAGTCCTGGCACCTCGCATGCAAATTCTTAATGTTGTCCACATCAGAGGTCATGCGAAGAATGCCGCAAAGTAAAAAAAAAAGTACGTATGTGGGAAGCTACTCTTGTTTAAAACAGGGCATCGAACTGAAGTTAATATTGGTTCGGGTTCAGGTTATTTAAGTTTCGGTGAATGTGAAATTTCGGTTCGGGTTGGGTTTTTTTTATTTCGCTTATTGCGGTATGGTTTTTTTCAAGTTGGTCATTCTGGTTTCGGTTTGGATTTAACACAGAATTGCGGTTTTATCAGGTTCGGGTTCGACCGTTCGATACCCTGCTAATGATTAAATTTGCAAATTTTCTTTCATCGCGTTCTGTCATCGTGTTTTCATCATCGTTCTGTTCCTTTCGATTCCTTTTTGACGTGGCAATAACTAAAATATTACATTTCGGTAAAGTTTTGCAAAAATGCATTGCATCACTCCTGAAAGGATAGTGCACAATTCAATAAAACCGTAATATCCGTATAAATATTCGTGTTAAATATTCGAAAAAAACCGGGATTTGGGATGGGATTAGATGCAGACGATTCTGTCAGCAAGGCTCGAGTTGACCTTGCGCCAAACATGCGTTGCAAATAATCATTGGATAATGAGTTGCTCGACCTGTTCTTAGAGGTCGCCTATCCCACCAGACCAAGTGGGGAGAATGTTTGCCCAAAAAGTTTAGCGGTAGAGCATCGACCGGCCAACGGGTGGTCGCGGGTTATATCCCGGTGCAAGGCAACACATTTTCTAGATTCTTCTTCCTTCCAACACACATACAAAAAAATACAAAAAACAGAAAACAAAAACAAATAAACAAACACACACCAAGTGTTTTTTTTAGCAGTAGTGAAATTTATGATTTCGCTTCGCTCATCAAAAAGTTTAAACATTTCCTAGTATATTCTTAAAAAGTAAATTGAATTTTAGAAGTAGCTAAATAATCCCCTTGTTTGTTTGTTTAAGATAACATATTCAGTTATAAGATATTCAGTTTTAAGATAACATAAAAAAGGCAACATACATGTTGAACGCAGTAAGAGCTGGCACAGCATACTAGTTGCCTATCCCGTACCGGAGCAGTGATCGAAGGTTTTACTAAGTGTAGGTATATAGGTAACTGATATATGGTAACTAAACGTTGCACAGCTACCAGTCTGTGGCCGATACCTACTAAATTATCTGACACCGGAAATCAACAATCTATAAAATAGTTCAACAACCATTGAAATTTTACACACTGCCTGTAGACGTAAATACCCACCTACCATCTAAGTAAGTTTTTAATAACACTTGAAACATTACTTAACAGGAATTACTTTGTGATACGTAAACCGCAACTCAAACTCAGCATGCAACCAATTTTACGTATATTTTAAGAGGTTCGGTGATACTATGGCATCAAAAACTAGCAATCAAGATACTATTTTTTATGTGTGTCTTGAAATAGATAAGTAGAGTAGACCCAGAGTATATTGATGTCAACAAAACTTGTAACCATACTTTTACGACCCATTAATCGAACGCACTTAAATCTACAATAGGTGTGTTATTTTCGTGTGGTGGAAATAGTCAGAGCCAAGTCAGCTGGTAGGTTAGGCTAGACTTGAGCAAAGAAATTAGGTTCTTGGTTGTTTGTTATTCATTCTGTGGTTAACTTCTACTATCCAATGAATAAAACGTTTTGAAGCATGGTTCAGCTTGCTTAGTAATATATACGATCGTAAATTAATTCACTAGAACTGCTGTGAGAGCGATGGTCTTTTTCGACAAACTTTTAGTCGTGGAATAGGCCTACTCGACAGTCCAGATTGGTGTTGATAAAATAATGGCTAGCTACTATAGCAGTATAGTAAAACAGGCAAGTACTAGTATTGCCTATCAATAAGAGTACAGTTATACACTTTACTTTTTGTAAAGCCAGTCTTCCACTAACTGAGATCTAAGGACTCGGCAGTTCCAAATTCCTAAATGTTTCAGAAAGTTGTCCGATTTGAAGAACCTATATTTCATTATAAAGCACCTTTGTGTTGAAAATACACATACCTACTAGTACATACCTACTATACCTACATACCTACTAGAGTACATACGTACTAGCCAAATCAATTTTTCATTTTTATCGCAAAGGTAGTACAATATATCCGATTCTGTGCATTTTACCTTACCGCCGTTCACGGCTCAATGCCATTCGCAATATGATTTATCTCCGCAATTAGGAGATTACCTATAAAATTTGTAAAGCCTACCATTAGCAAAATGGCTTATTTCAATAGACTTGGTTTGGTACAGAGTCAAAAAAATATTTTCAAAAATTGGTCAGATTGTACTTTACCAAATTACTGGAATACAGTTTTGTCAGTCCAATGCCATGTATTTGAAGCATACCAAGCAAACAGAAGCAAGATGTAATTCGTTTTTATATATTGTAAGATATGAAATAGCTGTCAAGCGTGACATTTCAGTCGCAAGAAACATCGCCGAAAATTGATTCTAGCAATCACTTGGGCTTATAAAAAGTAAACAACTATTGGAAACTAGAATAATGATTTAATTAATTACTCATTTACTGGTGTTTAAACTATCGCAGCGCAAAATTAAATAAATTTTAGTTCAAAATATAATTTTTTCCTACCGGATTCTGTGCAGCGTGTGCCTTTCTAAAACGCGTGTTTTAGGACGGCATGTTACCAAGCAACCCTCAAAAGTAGTCCCCGCAGTAGCCAGCTTTAACATGTAATCTCCACCTGGGAATTGTTGTGGTAAAACTGCGCTAAAAAACGCAACAAAATGACTCTTGTTGACATTTCGGGAGAGGGTAATAACCAACATTTTTCTGGTGCAGACCCTTACGGGTCAGGAAAAATGAGGGTCTAAATTTGCTCCAAAATCTCTGAAAAAAAACTGTGCATAGCGAAAGAGTGCGCGCATGGTCATGAAATCGCGCTTTTCCAATATATAACGAATGAATATCGATTTTCAGTCAATGCTTAGAGCTAATTTAGGCTATTTTTGAAAGGGTGTACCTGATAAAATGTTGTAAAATTCTAATTAAGAAGATCTCTAGACCAATGATATACTCTTCCTTCATCTACTGATATTTTAAAATTAAATTAAAGACTGGATCACTTTTAGGGGTTCATTTCTCCTTGCGCGTGGACCTCTGCATTCAACGTTTCTGTGGGGGTGGGGGTGAACGGATTATCTCACTGGAGCACTTTTGAGCGTTGCAAATGATTGGATTCACAAGCCACGCTGCGTGGCCAGGGGTCGGTGCAGAGGTTCACGCGCGAACTCCTACACCAACAATTATTAATTTAAAAAGCTGCAAAAAAGAACCATAGACCGAGAAAGAGTCAATTGATGTCGGATGGTAGTTTTTAATGCAAGTTATTACATACTTTTTCCATACGAGCTACGCAAAAATGCCGTAAAAAATGCATTTTAGGCACTTTTTGAAAATGCACACCTCCATCATTTTTTAAAGTAAACTAACCTAAAACACCATCCGACATCAAACAACCCTTCAACTACACGTGTATTTTTTTTACCAAACCCTTGTGTTAGTATTAGTGGCCAGGAGAAGTTCCCGAGTGAACATCCGCTTACGACGAAAACACTGGCGTTTCGTTGCCTCGTAATTATTGCGATTTGCGAAAGTTCATTTTTAGTTTCATTTAATATTATGTCTTAATTTGTACAGGTTGTTTGAAATGCTACGGTTCGCTTCCTTTCCTCAAAGAATTGCTTTTTAGCTATATCTACCATCTCTTTTTTCAGAGCCAGCTGAGCCTTATTGATTTCAAGGTTTTCTATTTCAACATCTAGGCGCTCCATGTCGATCTTCATTCTGTCACTTGCGCCATGCACATACGATTCCGCTACGGCCATGACTTCAGCGGACGATGGAGCGAAATTGTTGCTATTTGTTTTCCGTTTCTTAGGTTGGGCTTCAGCAACATGATTTTATATTACTGTGAATGTAAATAAAAGCATAAAGTATAGAATGTCGTACATCATAATTGATGTTTACTTTGTACTGACCTTTGGCTTCACAGGAGCTTTATTTCATCTTTGGCTCCAAGCTCGGTTCAGGAGGCCTCTCAGCGATCACCTGGCAAATAATAATCGTAATTATTGAATGGTTTTTAAACAAAATTTACGAAATTAAATAGTATATAGTTATTTTTTAGTGAACTTACCACGTAATTTTCTTTTAGAATGTCGTTCAAAGACATTTTCGATGTCATCGTCTAAGGCCCAAATTGCCTCATCCCTGGGCGCTGATAGTGACTGGTTGGTGATGGTTTGGTGACGGAGCTTCCCCCTGTGCTTTCCGGCCGTGGCTTGTTGATGGTTGGTGTTGTGTTCTGGTGGATCTACATCCAGTTGCTGTTTGCTGCTTTTGAGTTGCACAAATTTGTTGCTGAGTGTAGCTTGGTGGTGGCTGGACATCAGAAACAGATGGCCGGGCTCCTACTTCCGGCAAATCTTAATCGCCAACTATGGCCTTCTCTGTTAAAATTTCTACGCAGAGGTCTTCGATTTTCGTCAATGGCTTTGGTGGTAATCCACCCCCCGTCCCTTGACGGTATTTAGCGATATAACATTCATTTGCTTTCACCTTAGATTTCCAATCTTACCATGACTGTAAGAACAAGATAAGTGGAAGGTTCAAAATATTCATACTGATTCATCAAAATTCATTGAACCAAATTCTTAAATCGGTTATAGAGTAGGTATTGGATGATTTTTTATACCTGATGTTAACTAGGTGCAGAGTACCTACCTTCAACCATTTTAATGGTTCTTTTATCACCCGTCACCACAAGAATTCATTATGAACGTCTGAGTATGCAGGAGGTGTTTCTGCATGGTCTTTCCTTGAGGCCCAAGCAACTCACTACATGCAAATGCGGGATGGTCCCGCATGAACTCTATGAGTATGAGCCTCTGCTTGTCAGTGATGTGAGATTTTCTAGAATAGGAAAGAAGAAAGGATTGTAAGGATTTTGTCGAAGGTGAATTGCCAACGTTATAATTTTGATTCCAAATACCTGTACTGGAAAATGTAATAAATTTTACATTATATAAAATGAAGTGATACAATCTTGTTTTCATTCAATCCTCTGTCACGTATAGAGCAGCTTATGTGAGAAACAAAGTTTGGTTAACAATTATCAACATTTATTTTCTAGATATTCTATGGATTAATAGGTATGCTGTGTTTGCTCAAGACTTTCTTTGGTAAGTACCCATTCGGCTTTATTTTTTAATTTTATATGTATTCTTAGAGCATTGCTCAATAACTAGGTCATATTTAATTGGTAATAATTGGTAATTGAATTTATTGCCTACCGTGACTTATTCTCTTCATTGTAAGGATATTCGTCCATAATTTCGTTCTAGATTCTCAAATTCAAAATGTCTGCTCAAAGTTCGTTAGTCATTTCACAGTCTCATTGCGCATGCTCGAGTACCACCATTAAATAATAGTCTGTCTCTAAACCGAAATGAATCACAGGTGACATTTCGAACGATTTCGCTAACGAATGTGATACATGATCGCCGTGAGCACTTTTTCGAAATAGCTTGATTTCAAGAAGGGTCGTTTTGGACAAAAGTTACATGATCGGTCCCCTGGAATCGGACGCGTTTTATTATCTTGCATTGATCCTTCGATTGAACGTCATCTCACCCGGTTGATTAATTTTCTTTACGGTCAGTGATGATTTCAATTATTTCCCCTTCCGTTGTTGGTTCCAGTTGTATTGGATTTGCTGGATTCGGGAGGTTTTGTAGTTTCTGCAGACACTTTTAATTTGTTGGTGGAGTCTTTGTTTGTCCTCAACGCCACTTTCGTGATGTACTTGATTAACCCTTTCCTGCCTGAATAAAAAATTAGAAAAAAAACACATATTTTCTGTTTCATCTAGTGTGAAGGAGTATAGGTACAGAGTTAATAAGTTGTTTTTTTTCGTGTTTATTTTAGAAATTATGAGATGTGACCATATGGTCACACTAGGCTTATACATAATTATTTTGTTCCCTTATAAGAAACTTACAGTAAAATGTATTTTCAAACATTTTACATTAAAAAACACAGTAGACGCATTTAAAATATCTAAGAGGTTTCCACAATAAACAACAGAACAATTTCCTTGATTGATTTTTGACCTTTCATAAAACTATTTATGATGATAAGGAGCAAAGCAAGGAACGCACAATCCAACATTGCATTTTGAACACTGCGTCCGACCAACGCTTTTGCAGCGCTCGTTATTGCAACGGCGTCGTTTATTTTCCGCAACAGAAACAATCCAGTGATCAGTTCTATCAAAACTCACATCATCGGCAACTTGGTGTCCTGATAAACTGCCTTTTGAGCTTGATGGCCTTCCGGCACCCTTTGGAGGGATTTTGAATCGAGTGAGGTAACTTTGAACAACCTGTCGACGAAAATCCAGGTGTGTGATATCGGATCCTGTATTTCTCATGAGAATCCAAGCATTGTTGACCGATATGTCTATCAACCATGTGAATGTCGCCCACCACCATTTCTTCCCTCGTATTCCAATTCTGTATTTACCGACGTTCTCGTCCATTCGATCAGTTCCACCCATATACTTGTATTCGCCGATCAAAAAAGGATGAGGAATCTGTACCTTCTTTTTCTCTTTTTGAGAATATCTGGTAACTTTAGTGATTGGATTTATGTCATGACAGGTTGAAGCGACCGTCACAACAGCGTTGTCCATCCAACGAGCAATAATGATATTTTCATCTTCACTGAATGCATGGTCAAAGACACCTCTCTCCTTCTTCTTAATAAGTTTCGTTCCAGTCAACGGGCAATCCTTGGGAACGCGGTTTTCTCTGAATGTTCCTGTTCCCCCATATCCATAGTCTTTTAAATGATTTAGTAAATTCATGCCAGTAAACAGGTTATCGAAATAAAACCTGTAGGGTAGTTCTGGAGAAGGAATCTCGTCTATCATCTGTACCATTGGAGCAGCTGATTTTCCAAAATCAATCTCGTATTCGAGGTTTGCGTTAGGTAGTGACCCTTGATAAACTTCGAAGTTGGTCAAATATCCGTTATTTACATTCAAACACCAAACCTTATACCCAAAGCGTATAGGTTTTCCTCGTATAAACTGCTTGCAGCTATGGCGGCCGTAGTATTCTATCATAGACTCGTCATAATCTAATTGTTGGACGGGCTTGAAGTTATCAAGGAACTTCTTTATCAGATCTTCCATCAAAGGTCTCAGCTTGAACATCTTGTCATTTGGGTCAATTTTCGTATTATCGGCACAGTGAACAAACCGCATAATCTGCATGAACCGATCACGCCTCATTGCATTATAAACCAAGCTGTTCTGCATGTCATCTCCGCTGTCCCTAAAAGATATTTTTGTAGGTAACTGGTTATATCCCGACAAAATAAGAATACTAATGAAGCATCTCATTTCTTCAAGACTTATTTTAGGATCAGGACAGGTTATGAAAAAAGCATAACGCGTCAATTGGTCTACTAGAAAAGTAACGAGTTCGTCGTCAAAGAATATCTCAAACAGTTCGATTGGCGACTTCTCTCGGTAAGCCGCATAGTTCGGATCTGGAAATAATGCAGTAGTTGATGCAGTTCCTAAATTACCACGAGTCCATTTAACTTTTTTTCGTGGCACCCTAGCTCCACGACCTGGTCGGCGCCTACCTACAGGTTGCTGTGGTTTGTTTTTCTTCTTTTTGCGAGCAGGCTCAGGCACAGTTGAATGGTCGGAAGAGTCATTGTTTGAATCGCTCACGTGTGGAGAAGTCGGTCCAAAAGTGCAGTCAAAATCTTCCCCACCAATACGGTTTCCATTTGCTAGAACAGCCTCTGCCGGGGCCTGCAACTGACGTCCATTCAGGTTGTCGACCAAGCCGCCGCTATCTTCATCTGCTGAATCTTCATCAGAGTTGACATTTGGATTGGGAGGTTCAATAAATATTTCAGATATCTCTACATCTTCCTCACATAAATAATCAGTTATTTCTTGAAGGGATAATCTGAAAAAAGTAAGAATAATCTTAGGTTAGGTGACGGACTAACATGACACTGTTCTAGCCTAGCGTGACCATATGGTCACACCAACTTTATCAACAGATAAATATATCAAAATATCAAAGTACACAATAAGTAATAAGTGATTCTCTAAAACATACATATTCTCAGCTAAGGCCCACTTTTAGTGTCACCTGAACTCAATTAGGTACGAAATTATAAGTACTTACGTAGTTTTCGATGCCATGGCTGTGACATTTCCTCGACATCTAGTTGGTTCCGCGTTTACTCACCAGACAGTAGCATTGCATGAATCAAAAGAGCGCGTGGATTTTAAAGGTTGCATAACTACTCAGTAAAGGAACTTAAAAATATTAAAAGTTTTGCCTAATTAAGGACGAAAAAAAATGTTTTCTAAAATGTGACCATATGGTCACGCTAGGCTGGAAAGGGTTAAGGCATTAGATATTTCCGTTTCATCTGGTAATGTTCTGTTTTCTATTATTATTTTCATCTCCCTGCCAGGGTTTCCACTCGCCTACTATTGCAACTATTTTCCTACTATTTGCCTACTATTTTCATACATTTTTAGAAAAATATTGTGAAATCTTTTTGTGTTAAACCACAGACTGAACTAGAAATGATGATTCTCTGACTTCCCCAAAAATAATTGTAAAAAATTACTCGTTTTACTTGTCATTTCTGACTATTATGGTAGTCTTGGATTCACAGAAATGCTGAGAGACTATGCGAATTTCTCAGGGTTTGCTTGTTTGACGGGTTAACGAGCAGAGATTTTCAGAAAGTTTCCCTGAAAGTGTCCAACTACCATGTGAGTTGAGTCGAGTTTAATTCACTGGAAGTACTTCGGAATTAGTCAAGGTTGGTCAAAACATGAGTTTTGAAGGTTGAGGTTGATTGAGGAGCCAGGAATATAACATTAAATTGCCACTTTGAACGAGCAAATTTACGTGCAACAGTGCAAACCCGTATGCTACGGAAAATTTAAAAACAACAATTTTGAATATCTAGCTCACTGATTCGTGCAGCTCCTGGCGAGACGCTTGTGGCAGGCGCAGTCTGCCTTGCTGCTTTGAGCTCGTCGCTAGACATGATGGCAGCCACCTTGAATTTATTTTCATTTTAATAATTTCATTCTCTTGAACAATATGCATTTGCAAGGTGGCAACGTATACAACTTGTAACTAACTAGGGCGAACGCAATTTGTGTTGCGTTGAAGATGAGCGTAGCGATTTGTATTTAGCGCATAAAAAGATTGAGGCAAGAAGCCTAAATCATGGAGCAGCAAGCCGGACCATTGCTTTTTCAAAAATTCTTATCACTTGAAATTGTAAACGATTCTGGCCTTTCTTTGCTTCTGTCCGAGCTGTAGGGTAGCGGAAATATGATCATTTTGAGGTCATAAAGCAATGTGCATGTTAATACATAGATGTATTATATGCCCAAGGGTTTTTATTGGGTTTTATTGGGTTGGTTTTTATTGGGAAAAATCTGGTGTGATGTTTCGATTTGGTTTCGATGGTTTCTATAGGTAAATCGAAATTGGGAACATTTGAAATAAAAAACGTACTTTTAAATAAATTTCAGTACTTTTCCAAACATGCCCAATTGTCGAATTTTGCTCTTTTTTCTGCTTTGAAAGTGAAGGGTGTGGAGGATTTTCTTGAAAAAGGCAGGGGGTCTAAGTTGAGAACAAAAGTAGACACCCTGAAAATTTCATCCCACTCGAAGCAGGCGTTTGGCCTGTAGAGCGCGCGCAAACACACATACAAAAAAAACAAACACACACCAAGTGTTTTTTTTTAGCAGTAGTGAAATTGATGATTTCGCTTCGCTCGCTTCGCTCGCTTCGCTCGCTACGCTCATCAATTAAAATCTCCTATATTCTTGGTTTCTTCTGTATTTAATTCTTCAATTTTTTTTCTATAATCCTTTACTGGTTTTGGCCATTCATCCATTATTCCATTCGTTTGCTCATTCCATTCTTTCATCGTCCTGTTCCAAAAAAAATATTTCCCAACATCTCTCCTTTTTTGCTTTTCTTTTATTTTCCATTTGTGGTGATGCCTTCCCAGAAAGTTACTGCTTTCTAGTTTTACTTCCAATTCTTTCCATCCTGTCCACTTTCCTGATATTTTTTCATACATATTGCATAGTTTTGATATCTTTCTTCTTTTTGCAAGTGGTTGCCACACAAGTTCTTTGATCATTACTGTAGGGCTGTCGTTTATTATTTCACTTGTACCATTTCTATCAATTTGCCAATTCCATTTTCTACACCTTTTCAATACTTTTCTTGCAGCCATCCTTTGTACATCTTCAATTTTTGCGATATTTATTTCGAGGAACGGGTCCCATATAGCCCCAGCGTAATCCAGTGTTGGTCTTATAAGTAAAAGATAAGCTTTTTCTCGAACAATTTTTTTGTATTTTTTTAATTTCTCATTACAGTCATTACAATATTGAGGTTTTTTGTGGCTTTGCTTGCAATTCTCTCTACATGTTTTGTCCGATTTAATTATTTATTCAACGTAACTCCTAGATATTTGTATGAATCCACTTCTTTCAGATGAGTATTTATGATGTTCATATTCAATAAACATTTATTGTGTTTTCTGGAGAAGCACATCACTTTACATTTGCTAACATTTAAACACAGTTTGTTAATTGTGACCCATCTAGTTATGTTTATTTATTTATTTATTTATTTTCTATTGTTAAGTCATGTTCTAATATTTATACATCAGCCTCGCTCTCAATCCTACGATCACGCACACAGTCGTCTGCAAATAACCTTGCTCTTGATTCAATACCATTTTCAATATCATTTATGTACACGATGAATAGGAGTGGCCCAAAACACTTGCTTGTGGAACACCAGATGTCACATTTCCCTCTTTGGACTCTGCATCGTCACTCTTACTTTCTGCACTCTTTCACTCAAAAACGATCTGACCCATTTTAACACGTTTCTGTAGTCAATCGCTACTTCCAGTTTTCTGATAAGTTGTGCATGTGGGACTTTATCAAAGGCTTTCTCAAAGTCGAGGAAAACGACCCCCAGTTCCCCACCTTCATCAAGTACGTCTGTAATGTCTTCTACAAGGCTTGTAAATTGAGTTTCACACGAGTGACCATGCCGAAAGCCATGTTGGTAACTTGACCATCACGCCTTACTTTCTAATATAGTTCGAATGTATTTGTCTATGGTTTTTTCTAGAATTTGTTAAACAGACGACGTGAGGCTTATAGGCCTGTAATTTGCAGCCTTCCCTCTTTCTCCTCCTTTAAAAATTGGTATTACTGTTGCTGTTTTCCAATCTTTGGGAAGATCCCTAATGTTATAGATGTTTGACAAATCCTTGTTATATAGGGCTCTATTTCGATTTTGGCCATTTTGAAGAATCTATTGTCTATGCCATCTGGCCCAGAAGCAGAGTTCGCTTTTAATTTTTTTAATTATTTCAAATACAGCTTTGTCAGTAATACATACCTGAATATATCATTCAGTTCCTGATTGTCATTTACTCTACTGGAATTATCATTTGATTCACTGGAATCTCCTGCGTTCTTCTCCTTCTCTAATTTTTTTTGAAACACGCTTGCATATTTTCAGGTGTCACAAGGTGTCGTATACAACGCCCTGGTGCGTGCGCAATTCCTCGTAGGAGGTGGCTCCAGTCACGTGCAGTGGAAGCAGGCACAGTCTGCCTTGCTGCTTTGAGCTCGTCGTAAGACATGATGGCATCACTTTTAGGTTGACAGCTTTGCACAGAGCGGAATTGTCAAAGACATACATCAGACTCACGCCCGACTGTTTTTCTCGGCGAGTCATCCTTGCCCAATTCTCTGCTTCTAGGGTTACCAGGACTTCAGCTCAAACTCAGTTGCAATGATGGCATCTGCGGCCGCTCGGACTGCGACTCCTGTCCCAGCGCTCCGGGCGTCGTTGGCTGCAGCAGCTGTTCAAGGTGTAGCAGACCTCATTCCTGTCTAAGCGCCGGCCGCCGCGACATCTTTGTCGGATCATTCTTAGAACAGTAATTTGCTATCACAAAACCTCCACACAAACCTCAATGTTTATTAATTCATCGGATGTATTTCCTACAAGCAGCGTTCGTTCACAATGGACATTCTTGGAAAATGAATGCGACATTCAACATTCCCGTTCTTGAGGCACGTCTGGGTGCACACTTGCTGACGCACCTGCATATAGTCTAGCCCGTGAGAGAAGATGCCACAGCTGGGCCTGCCCCCTCACGAACTACCAACTCGTGAATTTAAATTTTAATGGCGGGAAAACAAAACACTATTTCGGCTACCAATAAAAAAATTACAACATGAATCTATTTCATAATAATGAGTAAAAATATCAACGAATAAATATTGGAAAGAAAAAACATAAGCTTTGGTAATATTATAAGGTACAAAAAATGATGACAGGATTTCAGTTTTGTCAAATTGGCGGTTATGTAAGCTAAAGTGACTACTAGCGCTCCCAGCGGAATGGTATCTTCTTAAATAAAACGAAGTATACGCTGCTAGAATAACCAGGACTTCAGCTCAAACTGTTCTAAAGCAAATATAACTTGTTCTTTCATATTTTGCTTTCCAATTGGCATACAAGGATAACGGATAACTTTCTACGCTTAGATAGTTGCACCTGGTATCAGAAGTGTCGACAATCTTATTGTACTGACAATTTTTTGCTTTTGCGCATTAGTGTCTCAGATTAGTGAAGGTATACATTCGATGTTGTATTCCACGCTTATTATATTTTGATTCGCGCGGCAAATTTCCAACAAACCAACAACGTAACGACGTAATGTGAATAGCGACGAAGATGCTAATTCACATCGCTATCCTCTGTTTTTGCAAAATCAACGCTGCTAATTCATGAAGCTCCTTGTCCGTTTGTTTGAAGTATCTTTCGTATCGGCAGCATCTGGCAATAGTATACGAATACGCTGCCTGTCGCCGTGTCACTTGCTTGTCGACTGGCTATAGTTTACGAATACGCTGTCTGTCGCCATGTCACTTGCTTGTCGACTGGCAATAGTTTACGAATACGCTGTCTGTCGCCATGTCACTTGCTTGTCCGACTGGCAATAGTTTACGAATACGCTGCCTGTCGCCGTGACACTTGCTTGTCGACTGGCAATAGTTTACGAATACGCTGTCTGTCGCCGTGTCACTTGCTTGTCCGACTGGCAATAGTTTACGAATACGCTGCCTGTCGCCGTGACACTTGCTTGTCGACTGGCAATAGTTTACGAATACGCTGTCTGTCGCCGTGTCACTAGCTTGTCCGACTGGCAATAGTTTACGAATACGCTGCCTGTCGCCGTGTCACTTGCTTGTTGACTGGCAATAGTTTACGAATACGCTGTTTGTCGCCGTGTCACTTGCTTGTCGACTGGAAATAGTTTACGAATACGCTGTCTGTCGCCGTGTCACTTGCTTGTCGACTGGCAATAGTTTACGAATACGCTGTCTGTCGCCGTGACACTTGCTTGTCGACTGGCAATAGTTTACGAATACGCTGTCTGTCGCCGTGTCACTAGCTTGTCCGACTGGCAATAGTTTACGAATACGCTGCCTGTCGCCGTGTCACTTGCTTGTTGACTGGCAATAGTTTACGAATACGCTGTTTGTCGCCGTGTCACTTGCTTGTCGACTGGAAATAGTTTACGAATACGCTGTCTGTCGCCGTGTCACTTGCTTGTCGACTGGCAATAGTTTACGAATACGCTGTCTGTCGCCGTGTCACTTGCTTGTCGACTGGCAATAGTTTACGAATACGCTGTTTGTCGCCGTGTCACTTGCTTGTCGACTGGCAATAGTTTACGAATACGCTGTCTGTCGCCGTGTCACTTGGTTGTCGACTGGCAATAGTTTACGAATACGCTGTCTGTCGCCGTGTCACTTGGTTGTCGACTGGCAATAGTTTACGAATACGCTGTCTGTCGCCGTGTCACTTGCTTGTCCAACTGGCAATAGTTTACGAATACGCTGCCTGTCGCCGTGTCACTTGCTTGTCGACTGGAAATAGTTTACGAATACGCTGTCTGTCGCCATGTCACTTGCTTGTCGACTGGCAATAGTTTACGAATACGCTGTTTGTCGCCATGTCACTTGCTTGTCCGACTGGCAATCGTATATTATTAAGTATGTAGTATTTAAAGACTAGTGAAAACTTACTTTCCATTTTGTCGAGCACCATTTGAGGAGTAGCTTTCGATGAGTGGGTGCTCGATCAGGCGTTCCTTGTCCAGGGATTTAAACTGGTATGCAAAACGTAGATAAAAAGTGTGAATCCCAAATAAGAATTCTAACTTCAGTGAGCATTTTAAATAACTCGTTTGACTTCGATTTTTGTTCGACGCGTCATGGAAATAAAATTTGACTTTTTAAACCACAGGAATCTAAAATAGGTATTCTATGATCAACCGAAGTATGAAATCTGTTTCTCGGTCTTTGTCTAATTTAAAAATGATTTGAGTTTATCGGCTGTTTCTGAAAGAAAGCCTTGCTGAAAGTGGCAACCCTTACCTTGGTTCCATAAAAAATGTGGATATGTAAGTGACACGGAGTTTAAAATATTGCAGAAAATGAAAAACGTTGTGTGGTTTTGTGCAAAATGTTACAACAACACAAAGAAAAATCAACCTCTAAGTGTCAGCATGGACATGAAAAAGACACTGAAAATGCTAACAGAGAAAATGGATGTAGTCGTAGAAGAAATCACGGAGTTGAAAAAGGAAAATATTGTGAAAATGTCAAAACCTGCCTGTGATGTAGTGATTGAAGAACTTGAAAATTTGGGAGATGAGACATTAGAAACGGGGAGCGAAGTAGTAAGCAAAAGGAGATCACACATAAAAGGCAAAGATGAAAAGAAACAAAAACAGAAGGTAGTACCGTAAACCGGGGTGAATAGGAACGGTTTTGACACTTTTTTTTACTGTTACTCCCAAATTTTAAGAGTCTCACCCCAAAACCAATTTTTTTATGATAGCTTATTATCTTTTGCAAACGATTTTTTTCGTTAAAAGATTTTAATATTTACCGCAAATATTTTATTTTATTTTATTTCTGTGCGTTCCTATTCACCCCAGGTTTGGGGTCAATGGGAATGTGCTACTTAAATGAGTGAAATTTCTTAATTCTGCCAGTTCTATGGTGAAAAGGAACAGTGGAAAATATTTTACAAAAGGAGACATACATTTTTTATCATATGGCACCAGTTTTTTTATTTGGAATACAAACATGGCATGGAACAACGTCAAATAATGACGCACAATAAAAAACAAAAGGAACTTGGATTACAGTTCTTTGGAATAAGACTAGGTGGTAATACTTAAAACTACTTGGGCCATTCCTTGGAGTCTACTTGGAACTTGAGTTGACCCCTCCGAAGTTCAACAGGGGGCTCAATAACACCGATTATTTGATCTTCCGAAAACTGGCTCCGATCCTCTACTTCTGGCCATCGAAAAATAGCACCATTATTTATTTTGGTTTCCATGTAGGAAACAAATTTCCCAGTTATTTGATTCTTGCCACATTTCGTTACTTGGCCGATGAAAAAATGATTCCGCCTCTGCTGATTTCCGTCACTGAAATCGACCAGCAGCCAGTCATCTACCGCAACTTGGCTCTCCTGGTAGCGTGTTACACCTTTCCACCTGATCGGTGTACAACTGGAGCAGGGTTCATTTTCAACGCTACTAGTACCAATTTCAGAGCCGCTGTCTACGTCCATATCAATTTCAGTTTCCTCCAGTTCTGCAGAATTTTCTTCTATATTTTCAGCCAACATTTCTGTATCCGATTCAGCAAAGTCGGCACCGGCCACACTTCTTCCTGGCTGAACAGTCACCTTCTTCCTAGGATTCCTCCTAGTTATTCCTTCTTGAGGGTACCTCATCTCTTTTAAAAGGTGCACGATCGAGTCATTCATTTCAATCAGAACGTTATCTGCGATGGTAGAACCCTCTGGGATGGTGTGTGCTTGAATAATTTCTGTCGGCAACTGTTCCAGGACCTTGTTTCGGTTTAAAGGAAATAATCCGCATTTCACAAAACCTGCACGAACGTTGCTTTTTTCGTTGGCTTTCATTGCAACCGTCAGCTTCTTTAGCAGAGAAGGAAAAACATCATTGGGAATAGCCGACTCCCTTCTTCCCGGACCCTTCTTCCACTCGACTAGTCTTACGCCACTCCGTCTTTAAAGGACGAAAGAATGCCACATCGAGAGGCTGTGTTAAGTGAGTCGAGTTTGCGATCAGAAAAATAAACTCTATTTGATTTTTTTTTTTTTAATCTTATTTAAATTACGAAAGCTCGTAATTGGCTATTCATTTTATTATTATGTACACAAATTAGCCTCCCAAAAGTGTTGTCCATTCCGGGATCCCGGAATGGACAACACTTTTGGGAGGCTAATTTGTGTACATAATAATAAAACTCTATTTGATTTTTGGAGCACATCTCGATTGCATTAATTGTCAAGTGTGACGACAAATTGTCTCCTATGAGAATCTTCCGGCCCGTTAATGGCTTAAAATACGGGACGGCGACTGTCTCAACCCAATTTTCGAAACAGATAGTGTCGAACCACCCGGACTTGCTCCTATTGTATCTTGTTCCTTTCGGGCCCCCGACTGTCCATGATGAGTACATGTGCACAGCCTTGTACACGACGTACGTTGGCAGTACAGTGCCATCAGCTGCCGCAGAATACATTATGGAAGTGGCCGATTTGCTGCTGTTCATGATTCGTTCGGGATATTTTGTTCCCCTCTTGGAAATAATGTGGCTTCGACCTGGGTCATCGGACAGATTCGTCTCATCATAATTCAATATGTTTTCGGGGGGCACATCCTTCAACGAAATGTCCAGCTGGTCAAAATAGGAGTTGACAGCTTCACGGGTTATTCCTGCGCGAGACCTTTTTATGTTCTGGCACATTCGAACAGAGAGCTCGTCAGAATGACGGCGCAAAAACGATTTGGCAAAATCATCACCGGGCATATTGTCTTTCAAACATTTTACTACCTTCCCCCGTCGATCCAGATATGACTTGACGATTAATCGCAAGTCAAGATTATCCATGGGGTAGCCCCACACTGCACATTTTATAAGGCGATCGACCAAAATTTATTCTTCCTCTAGTGACAAAGCTGTTTGCCCACCTTGTTTTCGCAGAGGCGAAATGATTCCATTTAAGCTCTTAGCAGACCGAAAAATTACGGTTTTAGACATTTTGTACTTATTTGCTGCTTTCTTGTAGCTCATCCCCGCTTTAACATCATCCAGTGCCTTTTTTATGAAAATTTCATTGACCTTAGTGTAACGTGTGCCTCGCGGATCGGGTTTGTAAATGCGCGGCATGGCGTTCCTATTCACCCCCCTAACCTGAAAAAACATATGGATTTTGTAAATTATTTATAACATTCTCAATTTTTTAGGTAGGATTAAAATAAAAAATAAAATAAGAATTGTTGTTTGATAGAATTGTACTAAAACATAATTTATTAACACTCACCATATAGCATCAAAAGACAAAGTTTTCCCGGACCTGTCACGGCGCCAAAATTTGTGCTTCGCTACAATCTCCTGTCAGATATACTCTGACAGGACGATTCCCGCCATTAATTTTAATTGGGAGCTACATTCTGTCTGCTACCAACAAAAAAAAAGAAACACTACACTATCTCATCAAGTGTGGGAGATATAACAATTTTAGCGAAAATGCAAAGTTTTGTTCCTATTCACCCCGCGTTCCTATTCACCCCGTTTTACGGTAGTAATAATTAAACCAAAAAATGAAGAAGCGATGAAAAAGGACACCATTGCGGAAATGAAAGAAAATGTTGACCCCAAGGCGCTGGCAATGGGTGTTGCAAAAGTGAAAAGGATACTTGATGGGGGAGTGGCCATTGAATGTGACAATCAAAAGTCTTTTGAAAACTTTATCAAAAAGGCAAATGAAAAGATGGGAAAGAACTACGAAATAAAAACGCCAGCAGAAAGAAAGACTCTCAAAATAAAAATCATATGAGTCCACCAGCAAGACATGGAGAATGATGAAAACCCTACTAAACTAATTTGCACTCAAAATGAACTTGAGGAAGTGAAAATAGAGCATAAGAAAAAGAACTTTAGTCCAACATACAACATAACACTGCAAGTTAAAAGAGAAGTAGGACTTAAACTATGTCAATTAGGTAAAATAAAAATAGGATGGAACATGTATAGAGTTGTAGAGCACATTCATGTCATAAGATGTTTCAAATGTAACGGCTATGGCCATTTTGGAAGAGACTGCAGGAGCGCAGAAACGTGCAGTTTTTGTGCTGGAAACCATTGTTACAAAAATTGTGTAAATAATAGCAAAATTCCATGCTGTGTAAACTGTCAGAAAGCAAACGAGAGGTACAATCTGGGCCTGGACACTAAGCATGAGGCAATAGATCAGAAACAATGTACTGTATATATTAATATAGAGATAAAGATCAGGGAAAAGTTACTAGAACAACAATCGCAACCAAAAGAGAAAAGAGGGTTAATATTACACACGAATGAACAAAGTCTAATAAAACAATACAATGAAATAGTCGAAACAAGAAAATATGATCCAGTTATAGTTGGACTAACAGAAACGCACGTAACTGAAGACATAATATTAGAGAAGGAAATTGAAAGATATGGGTATAAACTAATAAGATGTAATTCACAAAGTAGACACACGGGTGGTGTAGTAATGTACATAAAAAAAACAATACAGGTATCAAATAATCTCTAATATAAGTAACTATCCAAATTATTGGATATGTGAAGTTGATGTAAAAATTCATGACAAAGTGTACAGGGTAAGCGCAGTATACCATTCACCAAATGAAAACAATATGGAGTTCCTAAAGTTTATGGACAAGGTGATGGAAAAGGATGAAGATAAAAATATTAAGAAGATAATTTTTGGTGAAATGAACTTAGACTGGAGGAGAAATGATGGCTATATTAAGAAATTTAAAGATATTGTTAACATACATGGATTTAGTCAGGAAGTGATAACACCGACTAGAATAACACTAAACACTGCTACCTCTATATACTTATATATATATTTTATTCAAACAGATTTGTACATTACAATATACGGTGTCTGAGTACCTATCTTCTTATTTCATTTTAATATAATTTTTAAACTATTTCTAAAACATTTTGCATTCCTCATCATACTTTCATTTAACAGATGTAACCCACTCCAATCATCAATACCTCTTTCTAAAATCCCCACCCCTTTCTTCCCTAATTTCTTTCCCAATAACTTAAAATCATGTCCCTTCTTTCCTTTAAACTTTGCCTTCTCCATCCTACTCCCCAATTCATTCCATGCTTCCCACCCCCAAAATGATTGATGAGCGTAGCGAGCGAAGCGAGCGAAGCGATATCATCAATTTCACTACTGCTAAAAAAACACTTGGTGTGTGTTTGTTTGTTTGTTTGTTTTTTTGTATGTGTGTTTGCGCGCGCTCTACAGGCCAAACGCCTGCTTCGAGTGGGATGAAATTTTCAGGGTGTCTACTTTTGTTCTCAACTTAGACCCCCTGCGTTTTTCAAGAAAATCCTCCACACCCTTCACTTTCAAAGCAGAAAAAAGAGCAAAATTCGACAATCATGGGCATGTTTGGAAAAGTACGGAAATTTATTTTTAAGTACGTATTTTTTTCAAATGTTCCCAATTTCGATTTTCCCTTAGAAACCATCGAAACCAAATCGAAACATCACACCAGATTTTTCCCAATAAAAACCAACCCAATAAAACCCAATAAAAACCCTTGGGCATGAGTTACATCTATGTATTAACATGCACATTGCTTTATGACCTCAAAATGAGCATATTTACGCTACCCTACAGCTCGGACAGAAACAAAGAAAGGCCAGAATCGCTTCAATTTCTAGTGATCAGAATTTTCGAAAAAGCTATGGTCCGGCTTGCTGCTCCATGATTTAGGCTTTTTGCCTCAATCTTTTTATGCGCTATTAACAAACCGCTACGCTCATCTTCAACGCAACACAAATTGCGTTCGCCCTAGTTTATATATATATACATTAGTCTTGATATCTTCCTTCTTTTACTCAATTCCTCCCAATTTAACTCTTCAATTGTTTTTGTTATGCTGGTATACTTTATAGTAACCTTTTCCATTTCTTTATCATTTTCCATCCCTTCTTCTGTCTCTTCCGTTTCTTTAATTTCTTCCTCTTCTACTTCTTCTTCCTACTCTATATCACTCTCATCACCTTCCTCATCCTTTTCCTTTAGACATTCAATCAATTTATCCAAAATAACTTTTTTATTGCCTTGTATTTTTATATTTTTCTTACTTAACTCTTCTTTGATTTCCTTAAACGTTAAATCTTTCATCTTCTTTTTCATTTTTATTTTTCTGAGATGTTTCCCTCCTATAACGTATATCGCTGCTCTTCTTTGCACCGATTCAATCTTCTTGTAGTTTTTCTTTTTGTCGGTTCCTATTTCCCATACCCCTGAAACGTACTCCAATTTTGGACGCACCAGTGCCAAATACGCTCTTTCTTTCGCTATTTTCCCACTTCCTTTTAAAGATCTCATTACAAAGTGTAATTTTTTGAAGGCTTGCTTTGTAATGTTGTCTATGTGTTCATTCCACTTCAAATTCTTGTCAATGATTATTCCTAAATACTTTACTTTTTCTTTTTTTTTCAATAGTCTCCTCCTTTATTTTGTATTCATAATTTCCGAATTTTTCTCTCCCCAATGTCATCATTTCACTTTTTTTGTAATTTAATTCCAATTTTAAATCCTTTAAATTGCTGTAGACTGTATGCACATCTTCTTGCAGCCTGAGTTTATCTTCCTCCTTCAAAATTTCTCTATACACCACACAGTCATCTGCGAACAATCTAACTTTTGACATACTTGAAACGTTTTCTGTTATTTATTAATAAATATCAGGAACAAAAGGGGCCCAAGTACACTTCCTTGTACCACTGCTGATGTCACTTCAATATCTTCTGAAATCTCGTCATCGACGTTCACTCTCTGTGATCTTCTTCTTAAAAAAATCTTGTAGCCACTCTGCAACTAGTGAATCAATCCCTAATTTTTTCAACTTTTCTCTCAAAATATTATGTCCCACGGAATCAAAGGCTTTGCTTACATCTAAAAATATACTATCAACTTGTCCTCCTTTTTCTATGACATCTGTAAAGTCTTGAATGATATTAGTTATGTATTAGTTATGACTTAGTGCTAACAAATGATAAAACTATCTTAGATGTAAGTGTTGATGCTGTTGGGGTCACATATCACGAGGTTATACTGATTAGGTTGGAATGTAAGCATGAAAGGTATAAAGGAGAAATAGAAATAGAAGACTGGTCCAACTATGAAAAAGATACATTAAATAATGAATTACACTGTTGTAATTGGAACAGAGAGGCAACTGATGTAAATATTCTGACCGATGTATTAATAGAAAATATTAGACAAAGCACACAAAAATTAATTTTACAAAAAAAAAATAGGTAGGAACAAGAGAAAACCGTGGATAACTGCGTTCTTAAAGGGAAAAATGAAGCAACTTGATCAGATTTATAAAAGATTTAAACTAACAAGAAAAGTAAGAGACTGGAACGAATATAATAAGAAAAGAAACGAGACAACCCAGGATCTACGTAACGGGGAAAGGGACTATTATACCCAAAAAATAGGTGGTGTAAAATATGATAGCTCGCTTCTATAGAAAACACTAAAAAACATAGTCAGCACGAAACCAAGGGATAATATGCCAAATGAAATACTGGATGAGACAGGTTCGGTGCTGATTGATAGAAAGCAGTGTGCCAATGCATTTAACATGTATTTTATAGACAGTATAGAAAGTATAATAGTAAGCATAGATAAAATAGGAATAGATAAGGAAAAAGAAAATATAAACAAAGTGAATTTTATTTTTATGTACACAAATTAGCCTCTGGACCATACCCCCATGGGGACATTCAATTCTCACCCTGTATTTAAATTACTTCGCTCAAATTTCGTGTCTATTTAGCTCAGCTGGCTAGAGCACCAGCCGCGAAAGGTGGGGACCCGGGTTCAAATCCCGGAATGGGCAACATTTTTGGGAGGCTTATATGTGTACATAAAAATAAAGTGACTAGCCAATTACGAGCTTTAGTAATTTAAATAAGATTATAAAAAAGTGAATTTAGACTGTGAATTAAATGAGTTTGAGCGACTGAAAATAAAAGCGTCAAATGAAATAATAAGTAGTTTAAAAACCAAGAGGGGGTGTCACCATCTGTGACAGATGGTGTAACAACGCGCATATTAAAAGATGATTATCCAGCCACAAAGTACCACATACTCAACTTAATAAATACATATTTCAAAAAGGGAGCATTTCCGCAAGCTCTAAAGAGAGCAACAATAGTACCTGCTAGCAAAGTAAAAAATTCTAATAAAATAAGTGACTTTAGGCCACTAAACATGCTATCAGTTATTGATAAAATAATAGAGTTAGCTGCCCATAAACAGATTGAACAATATGTAAACCATAACAATTTGATATGTAGCCACCAATCAGGTTTCAGAAAAGACCACTCCTGTGAGACAGCAATACAAAATGTTGTATTGAAATGGACAAGAGACAGTGAAAAGGGAGAGATGACATTTTTATTATTTATTGACCTAAAGAGAGCCTTTGAGACGGTTAGCACAAATAGATTATTAGATAAATTGAAAAATATGTATAATATAAATGGCAGAGCATTAGAATGGATTAGTGAATATGTACTAGACAGAGAACAGAGGGTCAAATTTCAGGGAGAATTCTCAGATTGGACAAAATGTAAGAGAGGGGTACCACAAGGCTCAGTACTTGGTCCACTGCTTTTTATTTTATATGTGAATGATACTGGGAAGATTACAGACAAGAAACTCTTTTTAAACTTGTATGCTGATGTTCTAGTGATATCAATATCAGGCACAAATATTAAAAAGATGAAAAAGGAATTTGAAATAGAGATTGAAAAAACTTTGATGTGGTTTAAATTAACGAGTTGAAGATAAAATAGTAAAAAGACAAAGTGTATGCTAATAAAAGCAAACGAAAAAGCGCGAGAAGAATGGGGAAATTTAGGTGGATTATATGTTGAAGGAGAAGAAATTGAAATGATACGCGAGTTTAAATACCTTGGGATAATTATTGAAGACAAACTTAACTTTAAAACTCACTGTAATTATGTTATCAAAAAAATTGCCAAAAAGGTTGGGTATATCAGAAGAATATCAAATAAACTGACATATTGGACGAAAAGGGCTGTTTACAATAGCATCGTTAGGCCACATTTTGAATACTGCTCGTCAATAATATACAGTGCAGGGAAAAACGAAATACAAAAGCTACAAACACTACAAAACAAAGCAATGAGAACAATTACAGGCAGAGGAAAAATTACACCGACGAAAAAACTGTTAGAAGAACTAGACTTCATGAACATACAGGAGACAACGAAGTATAATGTGTTAATTTTAATACATAAGATAAGGAAAGGATTGATGCCTGCATATATGTTAGAAAGAATAAATATGAATGTTAGTAACAGAGAAAATAGCAGAAGTAAAGAAAAGGGACAAATCATTGTAGAATATTTTATAGGCAATAAATATAGAAGTAGCATAGCGTTTAAAGGAGTGAAAGATTACAATTCATTACCAGGTGAAATAAGAAAATTAGACACTGAAAAGTTAAAATTAAGGTTAAATAATTTATTGATAGAAGAAAGGGAAAAAGTGTAGTAGTGTTGAGTTAAACTTGGTGACTGTAATGTTTATTGCTTAAGTTTAAGATTACCAATGTAAAACGACTAAAATTGAACCTTTGTTGTTTATATTATTATTTTTCTATGTTAGAGTATATCTCGATGTGAAAATGTATTCCTCAATAACATCTGCTAAAATAAAAAATTAAATACATACATACCTCTGCGCCCCGCCCCGCCCCGTCAGTGAAGTGATGCCAACCACGCCTGGGCTTTTCATTCGGCTTGCATTCGGCTCGGCTGTCTCTACTTGGACTCCACACTGATGGAACTCGATGGCGGACATGTACTCATCGCACACAGGGCTCACCGGATTTGCATCCTTAGGTGCTACTTCAGGATTTCCCTCGTGTATAATAATTCGCAATCTAAAAAGTGCATTAAACGGACTTGTGTGACCGTGAAGTCCTCCGAGTGTTCACAGCTGCGAGAAAAATTCGTTAGTGGTAGACTGAATGACTCATACTGCGGTTTACTTGCACCATTCGCGAGAGGTCCATTTAAGAGCCTTGAAATGCTAATTGCATTTTCTTTCCAATCATTGCTCGTAGCTGAATTACTTTTCAGGGATGAGTTTCACACTACTTGTTCTCGTGGAACCGCCAACATCGCCCGATAAATGAACCAAGCCAGGCATATTGTAAGCTATCAAATGTCTTCCGTACAACAGGCCAAACACAATGAAGAAATGCCGCATCAGTGACTTTGCATATTGTTATGCATTTCGTGTAATGCAGAGTTTTTCATGACACACAATAATATTGGCAACAATGATTGTTGTGGATTGTTGCCAGCTGGCTTTGCCTAGCATGCATATCCACAGGTAGCATCTGTTAAGTGAAAATAAACACCAGCATTGTTACAATTGAAAGTCTGTTGGGATTTGAGGCAACAATCCGTTTGCCGACCATGTGTGGCTACGGTGGTAGGAAGTCAGGGCGTGGCCAATAAGTTACTGGCAGCTGCTCGCCTCGCCAGCGTTCTGTCTAGTGATATCCAAATTCGTGGGCTGAATCGATACATCGTTTTGAATCGATTCTAGTCGATTCGATTCTTTTGTATCGATTTATTAGGAGCCTTGAATCGATACGATATATCGATCGTTTTAGTAGACTTGAATCGATATAGCTAAAAATCGGATCGGGACATAAGTTTCGGGGAAAATGTTTTTTATTTCTCGCAATACGTGAAAAAGAAATTCAGTAAATACCATACCTAGTAGAACGTCACATCAAAACATCAGAAAATGCAATTTACTAAAATTAATACAAAATAAGAGGTATTTATGATAATGTAATTTATTGAAAACAGATAAAAGGACATTTTTAAGCACATCGTACAATAAACATCCTAATATTTTTAGTGGAACATTTTACCATTCTGACCAAACTCGAGTAGAGTAATTTGGGCGGTCAATATTAATACTTGAAAATATGTCATTATCACAGCTTCTTTGGTATTTACCTACAATCTATTTAGGACAGGTACCAAAACTATAAGAAGGACCCGTAATTTTAAATTACATAACGGTTGCCTAATATATAGGTGAAATGACATAATTGTAAGATAGTACGTACAAGTAGGTACTTTAAAAATACATTACCAAAAATATGTCATTCACAACACGTAACATTTGGCACTTCAAACAGTTCAGTTATATCACAACACAAAAAAAAAAATAGATGCACAAAATAATAGTATAAGTACGACTACAGAGAAATGCGTTTCATTAGCATAATTCTCCATTGAATAATATTTTCTTTGGTAGGCAGGAGTCGGGACCTAACTACAGATTGATTTATAATATTTAGGTCATTGTAACAGGGATAAACGTGTAACCCAAAACAAAAACAAAGAAATGTAATACAAAGTGAATACTGAACCTCATTCAAATGAAAATAAAATCAGAAATTGATTCCGCCCACAATAAGAAGGTTGCGAACATATTATTGAGAATTATTGAGGTAGGAAGAGCACTTATATTGATAAAATTTACAATTCCCACATCTGTTCATCTAATGAGTTTAAGAAAAGTAACTTTGAGAGCCGTTTCCCTGTCAATCTGTTCCTTTTCTCAGTAGCAATGTTATACCTCGACAGAGGTAGCTACTATAGGGAGATACTTTGCAGCCATTTTATATACAGTAGGATAAGCAACTTTAAGTACTGACCAGCACTGAAGTGGCTCTTCGCTAATGTCGGACACAGCCTGATTAAGGTATTGCCGTAACTCTACCGGTATCCCACAAGCTGAAGGGTCAATTAAGTAAGCACCACCCACATGGAATTTTCAAGTTGTAAGAACACTATAATTTTGCACCAATTATGCACCATTTTGCACCCCTTATTTAGAATTTTGCACCCTAATCCCTGATATGAAAATATACAAAGTAGTTGGGCGGTGCTAACTTAATGACGGCACCACCCAGACGCTCGAATGTATTGTGACTACATTTATAATTTTGCACCTATTTTGCACCATTTTGCACCATCGAAGGGCATTTTTGCACCCTTACCTCTACCGAGCTATATGACATACAAGTGGGCGGTGCCAACTTAATGCTAACGAAAAATGCCACTTTTTCGTATGCATATTTATGCACCAATTATGCACCATTTTGCACCACCGTTTAAGAATTTTGCACCACCCCTCAAAAAAAGCTATAACCATTTTTAATGGGCGGTGCCCCGCACCACCCACCACGCCATCAACTTTATATCATCGTTATAATTTTGCACTATTTATGCACCATTTTGCACCATCTACACCAATTTTTGCACCATTGCCATTTAGGAGAAAAATATGTTTACAGTGGGCGGTGCTAGCTAAATGCCAGCACCACCCATCCTCGGATTCAAGTTCTGTTGACGTCATAATTTTGCACCAATTTTGCACCATTTTGTACCATCAATTCCGAATTTTGCACCCCCAGACATTTCGAGATATAGGCAAACAAAGTGGGCGGTGCTAACTTAATGCCAGCACCACCCATCCTCCGATTCAAGTTCTGTTGACGTCATAATTTTGCACTAATTTTGCACCATTTTGCACCATCAAATCCAAATTTTGCACCCCCAGCCTTTTCGAGATATAGGCAAACAAAGTGGGCGGTGCTAACTTAATGCCAGCACCAATGGCTAGTAAAAGAAAAAACGTTTCGTTAAATCGTTCTACAGCCAATCAGATGCCTTGACTGCCAGTGAACGGAAAGTTAATTCCTTAACCCGCTGTTGAACAGCCGGGGCCTAGGTGACGAATCTATTACAACTTGCTAAATTATTATTAAACTACCCGTCGTGGCAGTCGAAATAAAGTACATCGTTCATAATCTAATCTCCCTTTTACGCATACAGTGCAACGGTGCAACGTGCAACAAAGCCATTTAAGTGGGTTCATTGTGTACGGTGGATTCGTAACCTCCTAAGGTCTACACTTATTAGGCCACACCTGTCATCTGATCGCAACGAGAAAAATATCTGCAGAATCCTCACACTCTTAGCAATCAATTAGAGTTTTAAAAGTCTCAAAAATATTATAACTTCTTATCGTTTCATCCGTTGCGGCATGCAGTGTCAAACAATTGCACCCGAATAAAGTAATTCCCGAGCAGATTTTACCTCATAAGGTCTACACTTATTAGGCCACACCTGTCATCTGATCGCAATGAGAAAAGTATCTGCGGAATCCTCACACTCTTGGCAATCAATTGACGCTTTTAAAATCTCAAAAATATTAGAGCTTGTTATCTTTTCATCCGTTTGAAAACAACCATTTAAGCTTCAATGAACAACCTTAACTTGTGGAATAGGACCCAAACGACCCAGAGATGAACTGAAAGGTCAAGGTAGACCCTTTCAAAAGTACCTACAAGAGATGTGCTGGCAACCTGCAAATGATATGAACTCCAGTTCTATATACAGGTATAGTTTTACGTTAAAAGGCGATATACCTATGCCCGAAACAAATGGTTTAAATATATCTGTACGTAACAATTTAGACTAATAGACTTCAAAAAACGCGACCTTTTCAACTATTTTTAAAACATTTTTCTCATAAAAGTGCAGATAAAAGCCATAGATTTTTGAACACAACTAAATAGTTTATCAGATAGTTTAGTTCGATACACCGTTATTAGAGTTTCTACTGGGATGTTTTAGACGCCACAAAAATGGAATCTGCCGAAACTATGTATACTTACACTTATTATTAGCTTACCTCTTCGATGGAACTCAAAATATTATAGTCAAAACCCAAGAGATAGCCCAGATAAAGCAAATGCAAAACATCAAATGCCATCATCTTGCGCTTTACAGACCGCTACGCTCATCATCAACGCAACACAAATTGCGTTCGCGAAGCCCTAGTTTAGGAAACAAACTTATTCGACAATAATGGAAAATTGGTTTTATTTAAGGGTTTGGTATTAAGAAAAGATGCAGATGGTTTTTTGTTTTTTATTTTATCTCCAAAATTACTCATTCTAGACTAATAAAAATGTGATAACACCGTGCAAAACTCCAGAGTGAACCGAATCATGATCATTTTCGATCCTCATTTGACAGCAAAGCAGCAACTGATAAGAACATGGGTTGTCAAACTAGTTTCAGGCTCACAATAGCACATGGCTAGCCACGTTTTCAGTACCTAGCCTGTACCTACAATGCTTTCAAACGAACCTAAAATGGGCTTATGTATGTTTTTTCGACTAGTTCACTTGATGTTTGCGCAAGTGTACCATTTCAAGCCCTGTCGTGGCCCAAAACACCCTTAAAATGGTACAATTAGCGACCTGACCATGATTCGCTTGATGCTAAAAACTGTTGGAAAGGAAAGACATAAAAAATACTTTTTAAAAAGTAAATGGACGGACACACGTAGCTCCATCATCAACGCTCTAAAAAATTCTTGCTCATCTACGAAAAAAACACAGCTGGCTTCATTCTTCAATTTTTTTATATTCAATAAGTGCACAGTTTGATTGACACCTCTTGATGAACACAGGAAAATGAAAGTAATTATGCTCGACAGCTCGAGGCTTGATGAACACAGGAAAATGAAAGTAATTATGCTCGACAGCTCGAGTCTTGATGAACACAGGAAAATCAAAGTAATTATGCTCGACAGCTCGAGTCTTGATGAACACAGGAAAATGAAAGTAATTATGCTCGACAGCTCGAGTCTTGATGAACACAGGAAAATGAAAGTAATTATGCTCGACAGCTCGAGTCTTGATGAACACAGGAAAATCAAAGTAATTATGCTCGACAGCTCGAGTCTTGATGAACACAGGAAAATGAAAGTAATTATGCTCGACAGCTCGAGTCTTGATGAACACAGGAAAATGAAAGTAATTATGCTCGACAGCTCGAGTCTTGATGAACACAGGAAAATCAAATTAAATATGCTCGACAAAAGGAATTAGAAAATTACAGTATAATGACAACAACAAAAAACTAACCAAGTCCAGCCCGCAGGATTTATGGAGGAACGATAAGTAGTACACAATTCCAGTTCCAAAATTCCAAAATATCATCAATGAATTCATGATTGAAAAAAATTTAAAATAATTCCGACCCGCAAGAGCAGTATATAAAATAATTAAATATAAGTAGTACTATATTTATTACAGTCCAAGCCTTACGAGCTACAAATTTCAGGCTTGTACTGCACCAAAGGAACAAAAAAAAAAAAAAAAAAAAAGTAACGCTAATGCCTTGAAAAAAAATAACATTCTAGTCCCAGAGTCAGGTAAATTTCCTACTTATTGTCTATATGGCACTGTAGTACACCAAGGGTACTTTCACTGATTCACTCGAGCGGACGGCAAACTTTTCTAATTTAAAATCATCGTACGCCTCCCAGTGGTCGTTGTGCCTACGGCAAAAGGCAGTATAGTGGCCATCTAGGCCCTCACGACACATACCGGTAAAACCTACTACCCCACGCAAACAATATGTGGCATTGCCCACGTTAAGGCGAGTTGGTAAACTATTTAGCGCAAATTCAGGTACATGGATTGCGTTTTGGTCAACAATTTCAGAAAAAAAGTGGCTGATTGAAATTTTACTGGTGCGACGTCTAATGCCGGTACATTGTCGAACACCAGTATCGTCAGTAATAGAAAAGGCTTCATCTGGCATTTCAAGTTCATCCGGAATTCTTGCCAGGCATTCCAAAACTGCCTCCTTGTCACATATGTCATTCAACAGAGCTTCTAGCTCTCCAATATCCAATGTGGAGCAGTGCACAGTTACTATTTGATGGTTTATGATGCGCTCCTTTTCTGGACAATGCTCCGAATCGCAAGTGGAAGTTTCCACAAGGGACGGGCTTCCCGGAAAAAGGAGTTTTACCAACTCCACAATCGCAGTCATGCAGTCAAAACGGGTGACATCACTTGGAAGATTTTCAGGCGCTAGAAAACCGCTTAGAATTTCATATCGTAAGTGATATGCGTTTTGATTCACACCATTTGCAACAAAAGATGAGACCAGATTGTAGAGCCGTGTTGGGTCATTTGTCATCACAGTTTTCATTTGTGCGCTGTCGCAATACGTTGCTGAGCATAGCTGCACTAAGCTGTCGAACCCACATGTATTGGCCATGAGGATCCTGGAACCTTTCTTTCTTAAAGGTTTTAATGTATTGCCATTCCTGAGAAGGCTGATAGGCAATACAGGTCTGTTGGATGCAAGGTCTACAGAAGCCCATTCCGAATTCGGTTCTAGGTAAGATTTCCTTTTACGTTTCTTTTCTGGTTTGCCTTGATTCATCCAATTTTCGAACTCATGAGGCTCCGCCATAGCAGCCTGTTGCTGAGAATTTTTTTCGGCACAGACAAAACATACTCATTGTTCTCCGTACCCTTCGTCTTGGCCTTCCAGCTGAATAGAGCACCCTTCAAGGACATGAACTGCCGCCCTGCAGTATGCACACCTATGCGCTCCCCCAGGAGTTTCACCGTTAGCACATGCAGGGCATGATGGTCTATCAAAAAAGAAAACTGATGACTCTTCTGCTTGCTCGTTGTTTATGAAAGATTCGCCCTGAGGTCCTTCTTGCACAACGTCAGCTCCATCCCCATTGCATTGCTCTTCAGGGCTCTGGGCCCGAGAATCGTCCATCGAATTTTCTTCGATTTCACGATTAGCAGCCGCTGCCAGCTTCATGGCTCCATCCATCGAGGACCTCGATATGTTTGAAAACAAACTCATCCACTCTTATGGGCAGCTTGTAATGACGGAAAATTCGATTCTTGACGTCACTAAAACTTGATTCGACAGGTGCACTGCTTGCGGTTAAGTTTCCATAACCGAAGAAAGGCACCATAAAAGCTGAACAGAAGGGCAAAAGCCTTACCAGATGACAGATGTCCCCTACAACAGCTTCAAGGTACTGTTGGTTTCCAACATCCCCATTGTCAGCTTCCCTAGCATTTGCTCTTGCATCAGCTGCTAGGGTATTCGCCCACAGCTGAAAAGAAATTTCTGGAATCCCGGAGCTATTTCTTCTAGCTGCAATTTCATCACACTGCGGAATCTCCTCGCTTTCACTTTCATCTTCAAGATTTTCAAGATTTTCTGGTGTCGACTGCTGGTCTTGTTCTATGGCGTTTTCCACCTGTGTCGGTAGACCCATCCAATCCGCAATTGCAGCTGTTTTTTCATGCGGCTGCATCGGGTTGGTAAACCGTTGCAGTCATTACCCTCTGTCTGGCTTAAAGCAACAGTGAAAATCGCCTCCAAGAGACTTTTAACGTCGTCAATGTCAGAGCTTTGGAGAACTTGCGCCATCGCACGTAAGTAAAACTTCCTTGTGCGGGAAATTGTACTCTTTAGACTCTTCCACGTGGTCATCAATTTGATGGTGTGGGCAATATCGTTACGCACAAAGCAGGCAGGCACTTTAAATTGTGCCCGAGTGTCTTCACGTAAAACTTTCGGGCATTCTTCTGAATAAGACGCGGTGCTCTTGTGTTCCGTGAAGGCCATTATAATTGCTGACATGAGGGCCGCGGACATATCACTGACGACAGTTTTAGGCACAGGTGCACCACTTTTTTTCCATTCCATTAGCCAGTAAGTAATGCTGTTCGTATCCTGGCGTGCAGAGATCATATTCCCCACCGAATACTGTTGTGAAGCTAGCGGATCATTTACAGTTATTTCGTAAAGTAGCATTGCTGCCGATTTAGTTTTAGACGAGTAATTAACTCGACGTGCCACTTCCCCTGTAGCGTCAATGCTTATCTTCGACGAAAGAGTATTTTTTTGGCAATATGCTCGATAAACGCTGATTTGCGTGTGGCTCCAGTAGTGGACAAAAAACCTGCGAATCCCAACATCTCTAATCACTCCTTGGTAAGGCACGTTATCCATTGCTAAAACCAACGATTGCACTGGATCTGATGAAAGCCTTTTGTCCTTGAGATTACCGTGTACAGCCACACGGACTACGTTGGCGGTAGGTAGCGTACAGGGCACGCGGTCACCGAATGACATCGTCGTGTGTGCAGTTTCACGTACGAAAACGCTTGCGGAAGAATTCGTTTGAATGATAGAATCGGTGACTTCCTTCCGCAAGACGCCAGATAGAGGACGCTTCAAACCTTTTTTGTGAGCATTTTCAAACCCTCCAGAATAGGTACAACTGACCTCTACTGCTGAACAAGAATCAGGTTCTTTGCCAATAAAGCCTTCAAAAACAGACTGGCAGTCCCCACAACGAGCAAGAATGTGGGCGTAGTTCTTTGCTGTTCCACTTGAATGAATTTTAACATTTTTGAAAACAAGGTTGCATGGTAGGTGAGTGGCATCATAAAAATGAGCCATAATAATATGAGTCCAAATACCCGCTTTGAATTTCAGGTATCGGCGTGCCCCAGCTAGTCTATCACTACGTTTGCATAGCACCCAAACTGGGTCCATTTTACGATACTCCGATTGCGGAATAGATAATGTGAATTTAGCCTTTGCTCGTGGAGAAGAGTCGTCAGTTGAGCTATCATCCGCTTCTGAATTTGATTCTTCTGAGTATTCCTCGCTCGCAGTGTTGGGTAAGTTCCTATGAAAAGGAACGAAGTTAAAAGTTAAGTTACCAGACTTTTAAAGGAACTGTAAAACTTTGAAAGTTAAGTTCCCAGCTTTTTAAAAGAACACACATTCCTCAAGTTCAACCCCTTGCGTGTATGCTGCCGGCAGCGCTGAGGTGGCACACAAATAGTCAGGTCTCAAGTAGCCCAAAGTCCGGTGTCTCACGTATGCCCGGGCGTCGAGTGTGCGACCGTGGATAGTGCTTTGGGTGCCCGGTACTCCTTGGTCAAAGACTGGACTCCCGCGAAAGCGTCGGCGTCGGGGCCGAGCGTCGGCGCGGTGAACCGAGACTTCTTCGGTGTCCCACGACTGCCCGGGTGTCGCCGCCGCCGCTTTCGCGGGAGTCCGGTCTTTGACCAAGGAGTACCGGGCACCCAAAGCACCATCCACGGTCGCACACTCGACGCCCGGGCAGACGTGAGACACCGGACTTTGGGCTACTTGAGACCCGACTATTTGTGTGCCACCTCAGCACTGCCGGCAGCATACACGCAAGGGGTTGAACTTGAGGAATGTGTATATGACTTGCAGGATTTCGGCTGTATAAGAGTTTTCATAATATAGCTGTATATGAGTTTTAAACGCTTCTTTTTGTATAAGAGTATAAGATATGAGATTTGAAGAGAGGCGAAATATGTGAACTGTATAATACTTGATCTGTATAACAGTTTCGAGAGGGCTTTCAAAATTAAAACTTGTATAACAGTTTTTTGTATAAGAGTTCAAATGCCTTCCATAATATTTCGTTCTGTATAAGAGTATAAGAGCTGAAGTGTATAAGAGTTGCAGGCATCCCCTTCACAAATTATTCAGATGGTAGATGGTGTAAGGCCGAAACGAAACAAAATCATAAAAAACTGGTCTAGGACTGACTCAGCCTCGTTCACCCCTCTCACAGAAAACCCATCTTGGGGACACAAGTTGCAATGTTTTCTTCATGCTAATTGGTCGAACCACGATAGCATGATGGATACACGTGACGTGACGTAGGCTTTAGAGGGAAGAAATCAGAAAACCTCCGATCATCGCAGATTCACCCATTCCCTTCCCCTCCGTGAGAGAAATTAGTGACTTCAGACCTGATCATTGTTGTTGACATCTTTCGATTCTGACAACAATGGTATCGAAGAATTGCTTCCCGCTTTTGCAGGTATGCGAATCTAATATGTCCATTGTTGATTTACATTCGTACAGTTCTTTCCAAAAGTAACTTTTAAACGAACGCGTATTTGCGTTACAGTTACCCCACAAAAGGAACGCGTTAACTACTAACGTTCCGTGGCTAGAAAAGGAACGCGTTACCTTAAAAGTTCCCAGCAATGGTACTCGTAACCGGGAACGCGTTATTTTTAAAAAGTTCGTACCCAACACTGCAGTCGCTCGTTTTGGAGGTGGAGACTCCGAGAATTTCCCAGACGTTGTCATAATTTTTCAGCACTGAAGTGTAAATTGCAAGTGGAGACCTTGCCTCCTTTAGTCTCTTGCTAATTTCCAGCCACACAATGGCAGATTTTGGAGCAAACTTGCCAGGTGCACTGACAATTTCCTTTCGAAAATGCCGCAGCGCTTCCAAAAAATCTTCTTGAGTCTGCCGCTTTGGGCGTCCAGGTCCCATTTTCGCACCTGTGGATTGAAGTACGAGCATCTCTTGTTAATTATTTACAAGAACTTCTAAACAGAACCCAGACCAAATTAACAAAATTTATAGATTTATCTTATTAAAAAAAAGAATTTTCCGCTAAGGAATCTAATTATTGTTAGATAATGTTTAATTTATAATACTTAACTGTATGGACCAGCGTCTAGATGACCGATTGAAGTAAAAAATGAAGTAATTGTATTCGATCTGCCTATAAACAAACTGCACATGTAGGTAGATAAGCCACCTTGGTTTGCAATGCATTGTGGTCAGCTGTTGCGGTATTTTTCAAACGAGACGCGGCAGCTCACAGATAAACACAGTGTGGCCGCATTTATAATATGATATGGGACATTCTCCTAAGATGGAGGCGTTAGGGCAAGACCTGCCGTATCAAGTAGAGTATTTTTCGTATTTGGATTTAACTTCAACTTTTACTTTTACTTAGACTTACCATTTTCACTTTTTTGATGTTAACTTTTACCTTTATTTTTTGCTTTAACTTTTTTTACTTGAACTTTTAACTTAAAATAGTTGTTGTTTCTATTAGCTACAAGTTACTTTAGGGCAACTGAAATGCTACCAAAAACTGGCACATTTGCATTGTGTCTACGGTCCAAAATGTATTTTCATATTATATTGATTTGATCTTTACGTCTCAAATAGCAGTGTTTCTGCCCACCTAATAGGCTGCACTCCAGATTTCCTGGCAGTAAATTCCGCATACAAACCTTTCGATTGCAAGTGCTAGCTATTTCACAATCAAAAACGATAACAGGATTTTCGCTGTGATACGATTGCTGTTGACGCATCGGAATTTAGCACATTACTGCAGGGTTTCAAATAATGCCGGCAATTATAATGCCTATATCTCGAAAAGGCTGGGGGTGCAAAATTTGGATTTGATGGCGCAAAATGGTGCAAAATTAGTGCAAAATTATGACGTCAACAGAACTTGAATCGGAGGATGGGTGGTGCTGGCATTAAGTTAGCACCGCCCACTTTGTTTGCCTATATCTCGAAATGTCTGGGGGTGCAAAATTTGGATTTGATGGTGCAAAATGGTGCAAAATTAGTACAAAATTATGACGTCAACAGAACTTGAATCGGAGGATGGGTGGTGCTGGCATTAAGTTAGCACCGCCCACTTTGTTTGCCTATATCTCGAAAAGGCTGGGGGTGCAAAATTTGGATTTGATTGTGCAAAATGGTGCAAAATTAGTGCAAAATTATGACGTCAACAGAACTTGAATCGGAGGATGGGTGGTGCTGGCATTAAGTTAGCACCGCCCACTTTGTTTGCCTATATCTCGAAATGTCTGGGGGTGCAAAATTCGGAATTAATGGTGGAAAATGGTGCAAAATTAGTGCAAAATTATGACGTCAACAGAACTTGAATCGGAGGATGGGTGGTGCTGGCATTAAGTTAGCACCACCCACTTTGTTTGCCTATATCTCAAAATGTCTGGGGGTGCAAAATTCGGAATTGATGGTGCAAAATGGTGCAAAATTGGTGCAAAATTGGCATTAAGTTAGCACCACCCACTTTGTTTGCCTATATCTCAAAATGTCTGGGGGTGCAAAATTCGGAATTGATGGTGCAAAATGGTGCAAAATTGGCATTAAGTTAGCACCACCCACTTTGTTTGCCTATGTCTCAAAATGTCTGGGGGTGCAAAATTCGGAATTGATGGTGCAAAATGGTGCAAAATTGGTGCAAAATTATGACGTCAACAGAACTTGAATCCGAGTATGGGTGGTGCTAGCATTAGGTTAGCACCGCCCACTTTGTTTGCCTATATCTCGAAAAGGCTGGGGGTGCAAAATTTGGATTTGATGGTGCAAAATGGTGCAAAATTAGTGCAAAATTATGACGTCAACAGAACTTGAATCGGAGGATGGGTGGTGCTGGCATTAAGTTAGCACCGCCCACTTTGTTTGCCTATATCTCGAAATGTCTGGGGGTGCAAAATTCGGAATTGATGGTGCAAAATTGGTGCAAAATTATGACGTCAACAGAACTTGAATCCGAGGATGGGTGGTGCTGGCATTTAGCTAGCACCGCCCACTGTAAACATATTTTTCTCCTAAATGGCAATGGTGCAAAAATTGGTGTAGATGGTGCAAAATGGTGCATAAATAGTGCAAAATTATAACGATGATATAAAGTTGATGGCGTGGTGGGTGGTGCGGGGCACCGCCCATTAAAAATGGTTATAGCTTTTTTTGAGGGGTGGTGCAAAATTCTTAAACGGTGGTGCAAAATGGTGCATAATTGGTGCATAAATATGCATACGAAAAAGTGGCATTTTTCGTTAGCATTAAGTTGGCACCGCCCACTTGTATGTCATATAGCTCGGTAGAGGTAAGGGTGCAAAAATGCCCTTCGATGGTGCAAAATGGTGCAAAATAGGTGCAAAATTATAAATGTAGTCACAATACATTCGAGCGTCTGGGTGGTGCCGTCATTAAGTTAGCACCGCCCAACTTCTTTGTATATTTTCATATCAGGGATTAGGGTGCAAAATTCTAAATAAGGGGTGCAAAATGGTGCATAATTGGTGCAAAATTATAGTGTTCTTACAACTTGAAAATTCCATGTGGGTGGTGCTAACTTAATTGACCCCCAGCTGAATCATTATTGGAATTTAAGGACGCTTGCGCGACTATTGACTTGTGAAATCCCCACAAATCGTCTAAATCAGTTCTGGTAACCTCATCCTCATCACGTTCAACTTCAGTGCCAAGGTTTGGCTGGGCTGCCAACTTGTCCTTAACCGAATAAGCTACTCTCGTAACTGCCTGAGATGCTGTTATAGGGCTAGAAAAATGGAGCTGTTTGAATCTAGGGTCAAGCAAGGTTGATAAAGACGAACTGTAATTTGCCTGAACATTTTGGAAGCGTCTATTCAGCTCATGCTCCAAGTGATATTTTAAATCTATTGCTATGGCTGATAAAGGTACACTTGCTGCAATTGTTGTCATAAGATATGATACCAATGGAATCACTTTACTAGAAGTGACGTATTTGCTTCCTGACATTTCCCTTGTAACTTTCTCAAGGGGCTTAAGCAATTTAATAATCTCTCCTTCTTCATCTAACTGGACATTGGTCAGCTTAGGCGGACAGTTTTTATGCTTACGGGAGAGTGATATTGTCCCAACAATGATACTGAGCTCGAAAAATCTTTCAACCATTATGTAACAAGAGTTCCGTCACGTTGAAACTTCTTGTTTCAACTTAAGACAGGAACCTCCTGGTTTCCCTGCCTGGAGCTGGGACTTACGAAGATCATCAGCGGCACTCACACATTGCTTGAAGTAAGTTACTATAGATTTAACTTTTTTGATTAAATCGGGTAAACCACCTGTAAGCTCAAAAGCTTTTGTGGGCACGAGAGCCAGGGTATGTGCGAAACAAGGCAAGTGCCTGTTCTTATCGTAGAAGTCCGCAACCGCCTTTAAGACATTTGCCCCATTATCTGTTACTACACAAACAACCTGTTTGTGATCAATACCCCAGTCAATTTCCGCTTCCTCCAACACACTAATCAAATTTACACGTATGGCTCTCTGAAAGGGGATACACACCTAAAGTTCCCGAGCACAACTTCAATTCTCTTTCGTCGAAGTAATGGCACGTCACTCCCAAGAAGCTAGAGGTAGAACCTGTTTCCGTCCATGCATCACAAGTCAATGTCACATACTTACTTAGAGCTCATCGACTTTTATAGATTTCTGACATTACATCATATATACTATCTACATGTCGTGTCACAGTGCTTCTGCTTGGAACTTTATAAAGAGGTACGGCTACTTTCATCAGTCGTCGGAAACCATCATTTTCAACAAATGAGAACGGCTGTAGATCCTTTGCAATCATACAAACGATGGCTTCGCGAGTAAGATGGCAGTGTTTTGACCCTCCATCTGCAAAAATATGAAAATATGTATGCTATATGAAGTCATAGCAAGACACTTGTACATCGTTACAATGTTTCTCCAGAATTTTGAAATTTGTACCTTTGTAAGTTGTCATGTTTTCAAATTCATCTTCAATGGAGCCTTTCAAACTTCTTTCGCCACTTGTAGATGGAGAGCCAGCTACCCCCCCCCCCCCCCCCCCCCCCCCCCCCGGTGCTGGTCTGGCGCCGCCCGAATGAGAGCTGCTGTTAGCATCAGAGCTACGGCGGTTACCAGCTCTAGCTCCGAAATACTGAGGCAGACTGGCCTAAACACATACAAATATTATGCTAGGCAAAATGTAAAACAACAAGTTTTAAGGTAGTATTATGTATTGTGAACTAGCTTGTTGCTTACCTGAACAGGCCTGGTTCTTGAACATCCTGAGGTACTCGGTGTGCCAGGGTCGTCCATGAGTTTGGCGTCATTCTGTTCGGATTCAACCGCCTCATTCAACTCAATCTGAGAGCGTGGGTTTGGGTTGGCTGCTGCGACATTATTTATATCCGCATCAAGGACTACATCCTTAAGAATACGTAGCAGATGGATTTTAAGGTTTTTGTTTCCACTTGTCTTAAGAGAGAAGTAAACGGTTGTCGTTTTGGTCAATTTTCGCATAAATTTCACATTCGTAGGGAACGTCTCCTGGCTTCAAATTATTTACACAAATTTTTAAAAAAAATACACGTGTTGGTAAGGAACTGCTGAATGGCGGATCCTATTTTTTTTCGTCGTTTTTTTTTAACTTGCAGCTGGGGGAATTTTCTAAAAGTGCCTAAAATGGCCTAAAATGGCACTTTTAGAAAATTCCCCCAGCTGCAAGTTTTACAAAAACGACGAAAAAAAATAGTATCCGCCATTCAGCGTTCTTTCACAACATGTGTATTTTTTTTCAAAATTTTAGTATATAATTTGTAGCCATTAGACGTTCCCTACGAATGTGAAATTTATGCGAAAATCGACCAAAACGACAACCGTTTACTTCTCTCTTAACGTCTCTGCTGCACAACTTACATTTTGAATCTGTTGAATTTACTTTTATAAAATATTTTAAAACTTTACTCGTTTTTGAAGGAGGCATGACGCTTATAGAGACAGGAATGTAGAACTAGCTGTGCAACTAGCAAGTCCTGGCTACGCCAGCCCGACCTAACCTGCCAAAAAATAGAAATATAAAATCATTCACTTGTGCGAACAACTGTAGGTTACTAACATCCATGTATTAAGGTCTCAGGATACCTCTGAACCTTTTGAATCTCGAGTTTTTGAGTGACAGGAGGTGTGTGATTTAAGCTCAAAAAGGCGGATCTTTTCGCTTGTCACGTGACTCTAAAACGGACGCGAATTGGCTGTAAATTCAGCGGCACGTCTCTGTTCATCACGTGCTCGGGAGCGCAATTCGAAATGATCTGTCACATTTAGGAGCATCCCGACCACTCTAAGGCATTGTTCGACGGTTTAGGGTATGTATTTAAAGGGTTCGGTATACCTGCATGTAGAGATGCTTTGTTTTTTGCTAGAATGAATAAAAAATGTTGAAAATGTTGAATAGAAAATGAAAATTTTAGAATAGAAAATGAACACATTCATACGTTCTTCATTCATATTTGTATTTGCTATCAGCACTGATTACAAAACTTTTCGAATTAACATTCTACGGCAAAAATATATTCACATTCAAGCTTGGATAAATAATAGTTCGACGATTTATTGTCGAGAAACTGTGACTCAAAATGTGGTGAGAACAGAAATTCACCTTTAGATTCATGAAAATGTGAAAATATTGTTTATAAAACAATCCACGTATTGATCAAACGTATTTTACTATTTATTTTGTCTGGAGAGACAAAATATGAAATAGCTTTGACCGGAGAGGGTCCATGCCTTTAAATCCCCATGTCGAACAAAGGTTGTGTTGGCTCCCGTCCGCCGAGAGTGACACCGGCCTCAGGTAAAAATTTGATGGCGAGGCTTCAACGTTGCCCTTCTGAACGCAAACCAAATGCAAGGAGCAAATGGTCGAACCTGCAGTTAGTCAGCCGGGATAGAGCAAAAATATGGTCAAACCTTTCACATAGTTGATGAGCGTAGCGAGCGAAGCGAAATCATCAATTTCACTACAGCTAAAAAAAACACTTGGTGTGTGTTTGTTTGTTTATTTTTTTTTGTTTTTGTATGTGTGTTTGCGCGCGCTCTACAGGCCAAACGCCTGCTTGGAGTGGGATGAATTTTCCAGGGTGTCTACTTTTGTTCTCAACTTAGACCCCCTGCGTTTTCCAAGAAAATCCTCCACACCCTTCAGTTTCAAAGCAGAAAAAAGAGCAAAATTCGACAATTGGGCATGTTTGGAAAAGTACGGAAATTTATTTAAAAGTGAGTATATTTTTCAAATGTTCCCAATTTCGATTTGCCTTTAGAAACCATCGAAACCAAATCGAAACATAACACCAGATTTTTCCCAATAAAAACCAACCCAATAAAACCAAATAAAAACCCTTGGGCATGAGTTACATCTATGTATTAACATGCACATTGCTTTATGACCTCAAAATGAGCTTATTTCCGCTACCCTACAGCTCGGACAGAAACAAAGAAAGGCCAGAATCGCTTGCAATTTCTAGTGATTAGAATTTTCGAAAAAGCTATGGTCCGGCTTGCTGCTCCATGATTTAGGCTTTTTGCCTCAATCTTTTTATGCGCTATATACAAACCGCTACGCTTATCTTCAACGCAACACAAATTGCGTTCGCCCTAGTGATAAAAACACAAATTTGGATATGTTATGCTCCTTGGTTGATGAGCGTAGCGAGCGAAGCGAAATCATCAATTTCACTACTGGTTGATGAGCGTAGCGAGCGAAGCGAAATCATCAATTTCACTACTGCTAAAAAAAACACTTGGTGTGTGTTTGTATGTGTGTTTGCGCGCGCTCTACAGGCCAAACGCCTGCTTCGAGTGGGATGAAATTTTCAGGGTGTCTACTTTTGTTCTCAACTTAGACCCCCTGCGTTTTTCAAGAAAATCCTCCACACCCTTCACTTTCAAAGCAGAAAAAAGAGCTAAATTCGACAATTGGGCATGTTTGGAAAAGTACGGAAATTTATTTAAAAGTGCGTATTTTTTTCAAATGTTCCCAATTTCGATTTGCCTTTAGAAACCATCGAAACCAAATCGAAACATCACACCAGATTTTTCCCAATAAAAACCAACCCAATAAAACCCAATAAAAACCCTTGGGCATGAGTTACATCTATGTATTAACATGTACAATGCTCAATGATCTCAAAATGAGCATATTTCCGCTACCCTACAGCTCGGACAGAAACAAAGAAAGGTCAGAATCGTGTACATTTTCAAGTGATCAGAATTTTTGAGAAAGCAATGGTCCGGCTTGCTGCTCCATGATTTTCATAGGCTTTTTGCCTCAATCTTTTCATGCGCTATGATCTCAAAATGAGCATATTTCCGCTACCCGACAGCTCGGGCAGAAACAAAGAAAGGTCAGAATCGTTTACATTTTCAGGTGATCAGAATTTTTGAGAAAGCACTCGTCCTGCTTGCTGCTCCCTGATTTTCATAGGCTTTTTGCCTCAATCTTTTTATGCGCTAAATACAAACCGCTGCGCTCATCTTCAACGCAACACAAATTGCGTTCGCCCTAGTATCAGCTTCAATTCCAGATGTGGAACCAAGAAATCCGACGTCTGGGGCTAAGTGGGGCCTCGTTTTTAGGCGTCGCGCCTTTTGGCATCCCGCGTCCACAGTTTTCATACGGAATTTGCGACACTTATACAGGTTATAGTTGAAACATTGACGAGTGTAACCCTGTTTTCAAAACTTGAATATCACTTATTTTGACCCTTAGGGATCGATTTTTGTGAAACATGCAAATTGGCATACGTTTCAACCGCTTGTGCCTAATTTTTGTGGTAAAAAGTTTTAACACACATGTAAGGTGTATAAAAAGGTTCAAACAATATGATTCCAAAGTTTCAACTTCACGCTGTACTTTTTAGGCACATTTCGCCAAATTGAAAATAATTGAGCTCCGCGCGTCCCCATACCTGACGGCTGCCATGGATAACAGATGGCGAGGAGTGCACGTAATATCCGAGTTGGTCGAAAGTACACGAATAAAACGTTAATCGAAACCTTTAGGAACAAACTTTCCTACATGATTTCCGATAAGACTTCAGGCTTCACAGGGTGCGAAGTCTCGACGCACTTTCGTACGACGAGAATTCTCGATTACGATTATTCTCGTCAGCAATGGCCGATTCGCGAGTCTCGACGAAACCGTGACGGATTTACTCGTGTTGTTGTGAACGATTATTCTGACTAGGGTCAGAGTCAACGAGATTGGATTCTCGTGACGACTTTGCGCTACATAACCTCAAAATGGACGTCGACTATTTTGTTGTGCAACTGTTAGCCGCTGAAGAAATAGAAGAAAGGAGGCAAAATAGGGCTCGCAGGATATACTCATTGCGCCTAGGGGCCTTTGAAATGGAGGAGGTGGCCTTTATGGCAAGGTTCAGGCTGCCAAGAGCCCTTGTCCTCGCATTAATAGAAGATCTGCGCCCCGGTCTGCCTGTGCAGCGAAGGCCTTCGAGCCTTAGTGTAGAAGTGATGGTAAGCTTTATTCCAGCTCGAGTGATCATAAGTCTCACCTATTTTATCTAAAACTCAGTTAGCATTCTAAAATAAAGTTGTTCTTTTGTTGTGATTATCAGGTTCTGACAGCTCTGCGGTTCTACGCAGTTGGCAGCTACCAGCGGTCGGTAGGAGAGGAGCGGACCCTGTCAATAAGCCAGAAGTCTGTCAGTCGCTGCATTCGGCGGGTTAGCATGGCAATGAATACCCTGCTGCTGGCTAGGTGGGTCAAATTTCCCACGACACCACTCGAGCAAGCCAGCAAAAAGGCCATGTAAGTTGTGTTCAGCATACATTGCATATAAAAAATAGATGTCAACTAGATTTAAAAGTAGCTTGTAACCATCATTGTTGAAGCTTGCAAATGTCTGGTACTCTAATAAACTAAGTGAAAATGTATAAACATCTGTATTCAATGCCAACAGGTTTAACAACAAGTACCATCTGCCAGGTGTCGTGGGAGCCATCGATTGCACCCACGTGAAGATTTCCCCTCCTCCGATGAACCACCCGATCTATCCGGAGCATATTTATGTAAACCACCATGGGTCGCACTCGCTGAATGTTCAGCTGGTGAGTGGGCGTGCCTCAATTACTTCAATAAGCTCTTTTCTTGCCATTTTTCCTATGTAATTTTATGTAGTAACAACTCCCAACTGGTTCCCTAGTAGAGGGTGTTGGCTGTTTTTTTTTAAACAGTAGAAGTACCGATAGGTAGGTATTAAGTTAAAATTTCTTGAGATTTGCAATAACAAAATAGTATGTGCAGCTGCATACCAACATTCTTTGTATTAAAATAATTTATTCCTTGAATGAATTAATTCAGTTATCATCAGTTATATTAATCAGTTGTCAGTAATCAGTTATTAAATCGGTGTTGTCTGACAACTCTTTCTTTGTCTGTCATGTAGGTTTGCGATGAAAAGCTGGAAATTCTGAACGTCGTGGCCAACCATCCAGGCCGAAGCCACGATTCCCACATTTGGCGTGGCTCTCGGCTTCGTGAGGGAATGATGTCCCAGCATGCGCTGGGAAATAAGGCCACATGGCTAATTGGTAACAATAATATTTTTTTCTTCATTAAGAGTACCTACTGCCAGTTATTGCACACCAATATAAAGGGAAACAGCCAAAGGTCAAGTCACCACAACAGACTGGATGGTTCTAGAGTGGAATCAAATATCAACTAACAGACCAATTGCAGGATTGTTCCGCATGGAAACAGCAAGCGATTAGCATCAAAATATGTAGTACTTACTAATAACCTAACCCTCAATTATTGATTGTTGTTAATCATACGTGCTACACAATACTAAAATAATGCTTTATTTCACAGGAGACAGTGGATACCCGCTGGAGCCATGGCTCATGACACCAACGCTCCATGCAGTGCCTGGCTCGCCGGAAGCCCGCTACTACAGGGCGCATTGCGCAGCCCGCAACGTCATCGAGCGGCTCAACGGTGCCATCAAGTCGCGGTGGCGCTGCATCAACGGACAGCGGACGCTCAACTACATGCCTCCGATTGCATCGAAGATTGTGACGTCCTGCGTTGTGCTGCACAACATCGCCACGTTCCACCGGGTCCCTCTGCCGGCGCACCTACCCCACCATCCAGTCGTTGTCCTCCCGCCAGCAGCCCCAGCCCCGGGGCCCAACCACCTTCTCGCCCAGGGTCGTGCCACTCGCAACCACCTGATTGCCACCTACTTCCATTAGAAAATCCAGTTTGTAAAGGGTGAAACATTTTCCTAATCCTTCACCATTCCAATTTCACCTAAAAGTGCAATATCAGGTATTTTCAATCAGTAGGTACCAATCAAAATCATTATGAGGTATGAAAATTGTTTTTACTTCTCTTTCTTTATTTTGTAGCTTTAGGTGAATTATTAGGTGGATAGTTTTGAAAAGTGAAATTTTGAATTAATCTTTATGTAATAGTGAAGTCCAGTAATCTTTGACTACTTGAAGTGAAGCTTCAAAGTGTCTTTCTCGTTGCTGAAACGATCTTTCATAGTGATCTTCTCTCTGTTGGTGCTGCTGCCGCTGGAGCTCCAGCTGCTGTGCCTGGTTCTGCTGCTCAGCTTCAAAGGCCCTTTCCTGCAGAAGCAGCTGTCGCTCCTGGAAACCGATAGCTCGCCCCTGGTTGTGGGCCAGCAAGTCGGCAGTGGCCGATGCCACAGGGGCAGCATTGCGACTAACTGGAGAAATTACGCAATGTTACAATTGTGTCCGTTTAAGTGCTGCATCCGTAGTTTTATAATTATTGATTGGCAGAGCAAAAACTCACTGGCACTAGCAGGTTTTGGCAAAGGACTGCGCTTTTCCCGGGATCCAGGGACTGTCGGCAAGTTGGGAGATCCAGAAGGTGCAGGCGGGACCAGAGCAGCCTGTGTGCGCAGAGCAGGCAGAGCAGTCCGAGTGTGCAGGGCTGGAGTGGGCGAGTCTGGAGATGCAACGCGAACTACAAGCAAGAAAGCGGTGTTATTTCTGTTACCATTTTAAATTATATAATAGGTTCTTACTTAGACTTGTTTCTGTAGAAACTCACCAACACTTGTTGACACTGGTGGAGGTATTTGGAATGCTTGCTGGCCGGGTAGTGGCACTGGCATTTGGAATGCTTGCTGGCCGGGTAGTAGCACTGGCACTTGGAATGCTTGCTGGCTGAGTGGTGGAGTAGAGGGAGCTAGAACGACAGATGCGGACACTAGTAGTTTCAACATTTATTCTAATAAGTTCACATTATTATTATTTAGATGTATTAGCTGTATACAAACTTACTGGCATCGAGAACCATTCCAGAGGTTGCGTTTTGACATGTTACATTACAATATAAGTACTTATTATCTAAAATAATATGCTTTGCAGATACTTACAGGTGGCTGATGGCATCGCTCGGTGGCCGGATGGAACTATGAACCCTGCTAGAAAGAAGACAGTGGTTTTAACATATTTTATTATAAGAAGAGAAAGTTATTACTTTGTTTTGTAAGCTTTGAACAAACTAACCTGCATTGGCAACCCTTCTAGGTGTCGAGACGAGCGGCTGGCTGGCAGGCAGGCTTGGTGATATGAATCGAGCTAGAACCAAGGAAACAATATTTATTTATAATCATTAGATGTTACATAGTTACCTTCTACTTACAACTGTTCTTAACATGCTTTTACGACTTCCGTACCTTTTTTAGTCGGTGTTGGAGGCATCAAGCTGTCCAACATTGCCCGATTAATATCCGCCTCTTCTTGTATCTGCTGATTGTCACTGAAATAATCGAAATCTATCCAGGTTCCGGTGTCCAAGAATGACGTTTCTTCCTGAAAGAAAATTATATATTGAGATGCGTGGGTAAGTTTGTGACATATGTGGAAGGGTACGTATGTTGGCAATAGGTATGCCAAGTTACTTACGGTGGAAACCTCAACCTCGTTGGCTGCTGAGGGGAAACCAATCTCTTGCGCACCCTCCGCATCTCCGAAGACGAGTGTGAAGCCTTCAATTGCACAGATACGCTCTTGGAGCGTGCTCGGTCGACAGACAACGTCTGTGTTGCCTGTAGCGGCATGGCTTTTTCGAGCGGTCGAACCAGCTTTCTTTGCAGCAGCCTTTATATCTCCCCAAGACTGTAATTTTTGTACAGGGTAATTATGATGCCCGATTGTTGTAATAAAATTATCTGAGTTACAGTCATTATGTTGTGTTTTTTGTATACGTTTCCCATCAGTGTTACACCCACCAATCACATTTCCTCTTAGAAGAATATATTATTTGAAAGCAATTGCTGTTTAATGATAGCTACTAATTACTTCAAGGCTTTGCTAGCCATGCTTACCCTCTTCCACTGTGCCGCAGTCTTTCTTGCACCGACACAACCATGTAGACTGGTGATTAAGGTGTCCCACAAAGCTGTCTGGTGCATGAACGTGAAGTCGCTGGTAAATTTTGTCTTCACTATCCTCGGGTTTTCTTCTATAAACTGCACCATTATATATTTTTGCTCCTCGGTGATATTTTTTCCGGTCGCCATGGTTGAAAAGTGAACATTCGGAATTTCGCGGAATACGCATAACAAATGCCTAGCCCTCTTCTCATTGGCTAGTTTTGTCGAATGTCGTGCGGATAGACTCGATAGACGAGTATTTACGAGCATTTCCGAACGAACAACGAGAACGAGATGGTAACCTTCGTAATCGTTCCGAAATTGTCCAGACTCGCAGATTCGTTTCTTCAAAACCGTTGACGACTTTGGGAAACGAGAATTTTCGTAATACGAGTATTTTCGTGTATTTTCGAGACTTCGCACCCTGAACTTGGTAGATGTTCACTTGTCATCAAAGATTGGCTCCATTTCTGCCCAGATGGAAAATTGAGCTGTGAACTCGGGCCGCTGCCTTTACCTCGTACGGTGTGTACTTTCCAGGCCACACCTTTGGTCGGATCGCGACGAAACCCGTATTTTCGGAATATTCACAATTCTGGCAACAAATTGACACCATTTGCGTTACGAAAGAGAACACCCGCCAAAAACTTCTATAGTGTTTTAAAATAACCCTGTTGAGCCGGTTCTTTTAAAGATGTACTTTAGGGTCAATTACAGCTTAGAATGTACCTCTTACCGTAAAACATCTTTACCACAAAAATTAGGCACAATCGGTTGAAATGTATGTCAATTTGCATTTTACACAAAAATCGACTCCTAAGGGTCAAAATAAATGATATTCAAGTTTTGAAAACAGGGTTACACTCGTCAATTTTTTAACTATTAACCTATTTCCAACTATAACCAACTATAACCTTTAGCCGGTTTTTCAGTGGTCCGTTAAGGCGTCCTTCACAGACAACAAGACATTACGCCTTCTTGTGTGTCTTTCAGTCGTCTGTTAGCGCTAATGGTCTGTTAAAATGACCCAAATGGTCCATTAGCTTAACGGGTCGACTAGAGGTCAATTAGCGCGCTAATGAATGGAAGTTAGGTTATAGTCATCATTCACATGAACGTGACAGGGACAGGTGACAGGTGATTGACAGGTATAACTGATAACAAAAACAATCCAAATATCGAAGCAGCCATGGCAGAAATGAACGATTTTTTTTTCGTCATCAAGTGACGAAGATGCGGAAATGTTAGAGATGCTAGAGTTTATCGGAAACGAAAATTTAAAGCCACGAAGACAAAAAAGAACAAGACCCAGGCCAGACCTTACGACAGAATGGGATGACCTTGATTTTTGCGTAAGATTTCGCCTCAAAAAGGCCACAGTGGCTTCCCTGCTTGAGAAGATCAATCAGCAACTGGAAACTCGTACCCACTGGTAATTAAATCTATATCAGATTCCTATCTGCAAAGCTTCTCCTTCAATCCCAAGAACAAAAGTAAATGGCTCAGATTCCTAGTTAGAATGGCTAACATAATGTAAAAGATTCCTGTTTATGCATTTTCGTAGGAATATGGCAGTCACTCCGATGCAGCAGCTACTGCTCACTCTGCGCTTCTATGCGCTGGGCAGCATGCAGATAGCCGCATCGTATTTCGGTGGAATACATCGCTCTACGGCATGCAAAATAATTCACCGTGTTACGCACGCAATTGCCAGCCTATCACCCGAATACATTAAGTTTCCTGATACACCGGAAGGAGTACGGAAAACTCAGAACGATTTCTATAACATTGCAGGATTTCCTCGGGTTATTGGGTCTATTGATTGTACTCATGTGAAGATAGCCTCACCAGGTACTTAACTAATTAATTTTGTCATTTGCCTATTGAAACTTTCTAGAAACATATATATAGTTTATAGGTATTTAATTACCCAAAAAAATCACTTCAATTTCGTTCAGGTGGAAACCACGCCGAGTATTACCGCAATAGGAAGAGCTACTTTTCTATAGTTGTCCAAACCATTAGCGACGCGAAGCTGCGAATCCTCGACATCGTCGCTAGCTGGCCTGGTGCGACCCATGACAGCTCGGTCTTTAATGGATCTGCGATCAAATCTCGTTTCGAGAACGGGGAAATGGGCGACTCCTTGTTTGTCGGGGACAGCGGGTATCCAATTCTACCGTACCTTATAGTGCCTAAACTACACCCAACAGCAGGAGCAGATACTCTTTTCAACGAATCGCAGATTCGAACGCGTAATCCTGTCGAAAGGCAGTATGGGGTTTGGAGACGGCGATTCCCCATTCTGAGTCTTGGCCTGCGGATGAAAATTGACACAGTGTTGGCGGTTATAATTGCCACGGCTGTGCTGCACAACATTGCCTGCGACTCGAAGGATGAAGAACCACCGAGGGATCCGGAGCTCGGACCAATTGACCCAGCAGATGACGATATGCCTCCGATTCCTCCAACCAACGCTGCCGCTGGAAACGATCGTGTGCGACAAGCCCTGATCCAAGACTACTTTGCACGGTAAGAGTTGGCTCCAAGAAGCTTTCAGTTGATAAATAAGTAGTCATACAATTGATTTCTTTTTGCAATATTTATTTGCACCACTTAACAAATGTTATTTATTGCAGTTTGCCGTAATGAGACTGTGTCTTGGAGGCACCAATCACAAAATGGAAAATAGTTATACCTACCTATGTGGTACCTACGTGAAATATCACTGGTAGTACTTGCTCCTAAGATAAACGATTGAAGTTTGGAACTTTAAAGTATAGTATTTGCTCTTTAAAAATAAGAAATTGCTATGCTGCAAGTTTGATGAGCATAATTTGTTCTCATTTGATTAACTCTAAAAACTAAGAAAAAAAAACAAGTAATGGCAGCTTAGTTCTATGAAAAATGTGATATCCTAGAACTTGCTCCTAATATGGTACCAAAGTATGTGCAAATAAATAAATATATGGCGAATTGAATGGACTAATCAAGCTGGGAAAGGTACCCCCTGATCATACTCCTTGCTAGACTTTAAATTAAAGTAGGGTGGTTGCACCAGTTGTGGCCACTTTTAGCACTTCAGTCCTGGGCAATACCAGTTTTTGCCTCTAATTTTCACTAATATCTTTCTGTTTTTTTTTCCTGTTGCACATTATGTAATGAACCACATGAAAATGCATTACTAGCAAGCCTAATACCCACAGAATATTTTAAAAAAATTATCAAACATGAAAATTCAAATTTCACCAGTTTTGGCCACCTTTGTACCAGATGTGGTCATATGCAGTACCATTTCTGGCCATATAATTTAAAGTGCATTTTCAGGAGTAGACAGAGAAGGGATTACAGGGCATTTTGAAAGTACAATATCATTTCAATGTTTTCAATTTGTTTTAAAATATATGTATTTTCAATGGCATGTGCTTTGGTTTTTAATCACAAGAAAAGGTAACTTATATAGGTAACCAAAAACAAAGCATAGACTAATAAATTCGGTAGGTATACCTATGTTCTAGAATCGCAGCTTCCAACTTTGACTACTTATCTCAATTTTAGTCGCAAACAAAGATTCAAAATGTGACATTATTAGTTTTAATGACATTCTACTGTACCTACCTACACGGCAAACCCTGATAGTGAGAGAGAAAATTTTAACTCTCCACCCCTTTTTATCAAATCAGGCTCGGGTAAAATACATACAATCTCTTTTACCCCAATGTGACTGATATCCTCTGCTGCAGGCCAGAAAAATGATGGGGTCACATTACTGCTGTTTTGTTTCTTTCTGACAAATTTCACAACAAAATCAATGTCTATTTTGTTCACAATTTGGCCAACAAAGAACTTTAAGGTAGAAACTTTGGCAGTTGTAGCCATTTGAACGAGCACCCAACTGCCAACAGCGAGAAAGGTACCATCATATTTATTTATGAGATTTTGAATGTCTTCTGAAACGTCATCTTCGTCACTGTCTTCGGCTAAAACACTAGTTTCGGCTAAATCGTCGTCTTCTTCGGCGGAGTCCTCCAAGTCGTCGAGAGTTTTCTTTTGTTTTGATTTTTTTTTCTTTGATGCAACTTCAGTCTGCTTTTGCACACGCTTTTGTCTTTTAAATTCCTTCTCTCGTTCCACGTTCAGCCTTTTTTGTTCAGACTTCTTATGATACTCAACCCATTTGTCAGAAGTTACCACACTTGGCACATACTCCCGCTTTCTTGTGGAGGCACCTCGGGGTTTTGGAACGGGCCACTTAATAACACCGTCAAACACGTCGGACAGTCTGCTAGACTGACCCCGCTTGATATCTCTAGGTTCGGATATAACCTTCTCAGTTATCGGCAATGCCAATGGAGCAGTCTCTTCAGTTATCGGCAATGCCAATGGAGCAGTCTCTTCAGTTATCGGCAATGCCAATGGAGCAGTCTCTTCAGTTATCGGCAACGGCAATGGACCAGTCTCTTCAGTTATCGGCAACGGCAATGGAGCAGTCTCTTCAGTTATCGGAAACGGCAATGGGCCAGTCTCTTCAGTTATCGGCAACGGCAATGGAGCAGTCTCTTCAGTTATCGGCAATGCCAATGGAGCAGTCTCTTCAGGTGCCTGGGATGCAAGAACTTCTTCTAATTCAAAGTTCACAGTATTTTCCATATCGTCCATAAAAAGAAATCTCATGTCGTTGATGTCATCAAAGACTTGACTGTCGACATTTTCATCTTGAACAACACCATTATTGACTGTTGGGTCATGCTTCCTTGCATCGTGGTTATATGCTGCCCACAAGTCAGAAAGCATGCTGGCTTCCAAATCACCTTCCCAATCTTGGCCTTTTGCAGTGTTTTTGAACTGATCGAGTAGGCCAAAATCAATTTTTGACTCGAGGTGTGCCAGGTGCTTCTTCGCCACTTGACTGATTTGCTCTGCATCCTCAACTTGTTGAGGACAGGTTCCACGAACACATTTACTATAATCTACATTGTTTGGCTCATATGGTTATAGCCCACAAACTCTGAAGCCACTGATAATGGCAGCCGGTATCGTCGGCCCTCTTATCACACCATTCAACGCTTGAGTTATGTTAGCCTTAGTAACTTCCCAGCCATCGTGGTCGATACGCCACTTCCTGAGGGTGTGCTTCCACTTGGTCTTTAGTGGACCAAATACGGCCACATCAAGTGGTTGCAAAATATGAGTTGCATTTGGATGAAGGGCGATAATGATTATCCCATTTTCTCTGCAGAAAATAGAGAGATGTAGCGTCAGGTGGGAACGATGGCCATCGAGGAATAATATCACTGGAAGTTCAATCTCTTCTTTCACAACCCAAGGAAGGAACACGTTTGAAATATACTCAAAAAATGCTTCACCTGTCATCCACCCAGAATCTGTTCTACCTAGTCCCCATCCTGAAGGTGCACTGTTCGCTACTGCACTGGGAATTCTTTTGTATTTGTACAGCGTCAGCGGCGGTGCGATTTGGCCGGCAGCATTGACTGTGACAAGGGTTGTGATGTTTTCCTTGTCACAGTTTACAGAAACATCATAAACAGTTGTATTTTTCGGAACTAGCACGAGGTCACCCTTTGGGGTAAGATTGAAACCTGACTCGTCAGTACACCCTAGTAGGGACTTTTAAAATATTTGAATCAGTTCCCAGAAGATCAAGTACTTCTTCAAACCATTTGCGGATCTTTCCCTCCGAAACGCTGGCCCTAGCCTTGTTTACATACTCCGCATGTTTATACCTGATGTTTGGGTGACGCGTAAGGAAGCCTTTGAACCATTTTCGCCCTAGACGATTATCAATAAAAGAGGTTTTCATGGAGTTCTTTTGCACTAGTTGCTGCACCGAGTCTTGCAGGCATAGCTTGTTGATGTGGAAACCGTGTTTGGCAGTTTCTTTAACCCAGTCGGCGAGTTGCTGCTCAATATCTGTACCTAGGCACGCGTTCGGACCAACGCGGCCAGTGGATTCGGGCGAAATCCCTGCCAGTTTGTTTCTCAGTGTTGTCCGTGGCACTTTGAATGTCTTGCTTGCTTTTAATACGGACATTCCGGAACGTACTTCCTTGAGAGCACTATTCAGCTTACGAGGCGAATAGCTGAAGAGTGTTCTCTTCACTGGAGCCATGGCTTCACACTGAAATTAAAGAAAAATAAATGTCCTATGGCCACAAATGGTCCTCATAGGTTCCTCAAGTAGCCACCTTATGGCCGAAACTGGTACATGAGAGTAATCCAAGTGCTGGTTTTGGCCATGTAGCCTATAGCAAAACACATTTCAATAAAAACACTGCAAATGCACTAAAACTACAGATTAACCTATATCGTAATGTATTAGAGATGAATGCTTACAATAGTTTGCTCTTAATTAACTGTAAATTCATTGAGAAAATGGTGCTGTTCTTACCGACTTTGATAGCAATAGTGGCGAAACTGTCGCTCCATGTGCTCAGCACTCAGCCATCTTCATATCATTCTGTTAATTTCAGCCAATCACACACCACCTTATAAAGAACATCTTAAGCTTCATGATAAGTTTACTCCCATTGGTTCACTGCTAGGCATATGCTTAAGGCAGGTATTTGAAAACCAAGGTGGCCAAAACTGGTGCTATGGCCACTACTGGTACAACCACCCTATGTCCTCGTATTTGTCACATAGGTACTAGGAAACGCTGCCAAAGTGTTCGCATTGAAGATGAGCGTATGGGCGCAGCGGTACTAAGTTGAGAACAAAGGTTCATCGCAATGAAAATCAATGAAAATTTCATCGCAATCGGTTCATTCAGGCATTTGGTCTATACAGCGCTCGCTCGCAAACACACATACAAACAAACAAACCCACAAGTGTTTTTTTTTACCAGTAGTGAAATTGAAGATTTCAATTCGATCGCTACGCTCATCAAAAACCCGTGAAGATTTGTTTCAGTCGCATATTTACTTTCAACAACCTAACCATTCTACATAATATCTACTTATCTACACATTGTCGCATTCCTCAAATGGCTGTGGCACGCACAGGCGACGGCAACCCTTCTTCCCTGTTTGTGGACGTCCAACATATTTTTTTGCGTTCCTTTTTCTGGCTTGTAGTTCAAGCTGCAGACATTGGACTTGCAGCCGGAGTTTCATAATTTTTGCTTGGTGGAGCTCCTCTTCCCGTTCTCGGCGACTGTTTGCATCTCGCAAGAGTTATTTTTTCTTGAGCTCAGACAGCTGCTGCCGCGAATCGGCCATCTCCATTATTCTGTTGGCTGCTTCGGTTGGTGCTGCTTTGCCAGTGTTTTTCTTCTTGCGTGATCTTTTCATCAACCCTAAACAGACATAGGCACATTGATTAGAGATGTTAGCACGCCAGTGAATATATTTCCAGTACGTATAACTTGGCTGGGCAATTATGGGATAGGTCGAGTGACATTGCCGCTTTTGGCACGAACGTCCAGCAACGGCATGCAAACAATCATGTGCTCAACCTAGGGATGGGCAAAAGTGTGAGGAGAATCGATTTATCATTTGATTCGATTCTGAACACCCAAGAATCGATTCCCAAAAAAGATCGGCACATCAAGATCAAATGATCCGATGCGATTATTTAGAGCAAAAAATCGATATATCGATTAATTTAACCAAAAAATCGATACTTTTTCAATAATTTACCTACTTTTTATCAAATGGCCAAATAGGCACCAAAAAAATTACTTCCAAAGGTACAATGTCCATCTGAAAGACCAAAATGCAACATAATCCTGGGAGTGGAACCTCAGAAGGGAATGAAGTGAATAATGTGTAATGATTATCTTTGAAAATGCACACATATAATATTTATTGAAAAATTAAGTGAACAGCAAACATAATTCACAGTTCAACCTTGGTTCAAACATTAAACTGAAGATTAAACAAACCATCATTACCATTAATTATTGTAGGTATAAAAGATATATTATGATGGCACATTAAAGTATCAAATTGATAACAAACCAACTGATAGATAAACATATAGGTACAAGTGAATCAAAATCTAGAACTCCCACTCTTCAGCGCCTAAAGAATTCAGAAATACCAAAGTTGAAAGTCTTTTTGGGACAAGCCTATTTCTAGATTGAACTGCAATATTTCCAGCTTTAGAAAAAAGCCTCTCTGACGGTACGGATGTACCAACAATTGTCAAATATTGCTTTGCAACAGCAAATACATTTGGAAAAACAGCTTTCATTGTAGACCAATACTGCAAAGGATTGTCTTTAATATCTATAACCGACTGGTTCAAGTACTGGCGGAACTCAACTGGTACTCTACCTGGGTCGTCACCTGAGGGAGCAATCTTCGACACCATCTTTTTGTGAAAGCTCCACAAATCATCCTCATCATCAGAGATGTTGCTGCTGTCACCAACAGTCGTAGCAGTACCGCTACCATCACCATTTGTCCTCTTCTGTTCGTTGATTTTCGATACAATCCTTTGGATTGTTTGGGAAACCGCCAAAGGAGATTCCAAATGAAGTTTCTTGAATCGCGGATCTAATAACGAGGCCGTTGCAAGTATATGAACATGCTCTACTGAATCAAACCGTTTGGAAATTCCTGCTAAAAGCATGATTTGCAAAGTACGTTCAATTTCTGTTTCTGGATCCACTTTGTTTAGTCGCTCTTTCATAATCCTAACTAAAGGTATCACCAAGCTAGACGTGACATATGTTTCGCCCGACATTTGCACTGTAACTTGCTCTAGTGGCCGCAGCAATGCGATCACATCACTTATCACTAGCAATTCAGCTGCCGATACCATTGGCGGAGCTTGCGGGAATTTAAGCAAAATTGAGTTCACAGTGCCCCTGAGTTGCTTGAAACGTTCAAGCATGTAGTAGGTGGAATTCCATCTAGTAGCCACGTCTTGCTTTAACTTCAAGATGGTCCCTTCAGTTTTCCCTGATTTGACTTGCATTTTTCGCAATACGTCAGCAGCATTGATGCAGTGCTTAAAAAAGGTGACTATCGACTTCACTTTTGAAATGAGGGCAACTAACCCAGGCGTTTGCTCAATTGCTCGGCTAGGTACCAATGCTAAGGTGTGAGCAAAACATGGCAGATGTTTTGCCTTGATGACATTTAGCGTCAAATCGATGGACTCTTCTTGTTGGTTTCCTAAGAAAAATAAATTTAAACAGTAGCAAGTGACAAACTATAAGAGATTTTCATTCAGTAAGGCACATAATGCAAGTAGTAGCAGCATTGACATTTTTTTTGTTGCATACATTAATATTTTATTTGTAAAACCCAGTGATGTGCATGTACAAATTATTACAATTAGATTCAGATAATTTCAAACTAACCTTCCAAATCCCTGACCCCATTGCTGTCGTATGGGTTTTTTAAACCATCGAGGCCCACACCCATTATTTGACGGAACACGTTTATTTTTTCTTCTTCTGCAGGGGATGGAAGTTTCGGTACTCCTCCCCCTGTGGCCCGTCTCTCACATCTTTCAGCCTGGAGAGTTTTCTTAGTAATTCTTTTCAAATTGTTCAGCTTTGACTTTAGGTTGACCACAGTCCTGGGGCAGAGTGCACTGGCTGCATTGAACTCGGCGCGCAAACGTTCCCAAGCATCTTCTTTTTGCTTATTTGTGAGCGCGTCTGTTTTCTTACACTCCACAACGTCTTTATATTTTAAAACAAGATCTAGTAAAAGTTTCTCCTCACTTGGTACAAAATTGCCACACCGCGTGCGTTTCAAATCTGCCATGTTTAGATTTGAAACTGACAGTAGCTACACAACAGAATGGTCTCCATGGTAACAGCCAATCAGAAGACACCATTTTGTATGCGACATTTTGGCCGCGGCGTATTGACATTGAAATATCGTCTGTTTACTAACAATGAGCTAACGGACCACTGAAAGACATATTAGCCATTAACTAATTCCTCAGCAGTAACGGGCCATTTGCTAATTGACACATTAACGGGCCACTGAAAAACCGGCTCTTGCAAATTCCGTATGAAAACTGTGGACGCGGGATGCCAAAAGGCGCGACGCCTTAAAACGAGGCCCCACTTAGCCCCAGACGTCGGATTTCGTGGTTCCATATCTGGACTTGAAGATGAGACAAAGGAGCATAACACATCCAAAATTGGTGCTTCTATCACTATGTGAAAGGTTTGACCATTTTTATAAAATATATTTATGAAAAGCATGATTTTGGGGTCTTTTCCATTATTACTTACAAGTAACCATTGCCATCTCATTGCTCATCGTCACGTTTGTTTTGATCATCTTTTCCAAATGCTTCCCACATCTTTAGGAAAACTAAACAATTTCAGGTCAAACATAATATGTAAATAACATTTTCAACCAATAAAAAAATGTATTGCAATGCTAAAACTATTGTTCAACTCCAAATTAAAATGAGCAATTTCAATATAGGTAAGATCTATTTATTTTATTTATTTATTTTTATTTTCATATACATTGCAAATACTGGTAGGTACCAGTGGTGGCAAGAAGCTATGTTTATTTAATTTATGTAGTAATTAATTTATTGTTCTCTTCCGGTTTTCCGTCTCTTCTAGCAGTTTCCTTAGCGTCTTCACATCAATTTCTTCTATGTCTATCACTTCTTTCTTTATGTATCGCAATGCAACAACAAGGGCGAGAGAAAAATCATGGAAGGCATATAAAAGGATTTGATACGCTACAAATTGCTTCCCGGGCCGGGTCCCTTGGAATATAGCCATGACTAGGCATCGTTCATGATATTTCAATTACAATGACAAAACACGAATCATTTAAAAATCCGATCCCCCAATGATTTAGTGTCCGATAATCGCACACTAATATATTGCATTTGACCTAGACAATAATACTTTACATATATATATATATATGTATACATATATATATATATATATATATATATATATATATATATATATATATATATATATATATATATATATATATATATATATATATATATATATATATATATATATATATATATATATATATATATATATATATATATATATATATATATATATATATATATATATATATATATATATATATATATATATATATATATATATATATATATATATATATATATATATATATATATATATATATATATATATATATATATATATATATATATATATATATATATATATATATATATATATATATATATATATATATATATATATATATATATATATATATATATATATATATATATATATATATATTTTTTTTTTTTTTTTTTTTTTTAAAGACTTTTGGATAAACTGTGGTGTTTTATTTTTCATTTTCCCAACGTTTCGATCAAATTGTTTGGTCTTTCTCAAGGGTCAATCAATGAACTACAAAAAACAAAACATTGGACAAAAGGTACCAGAGATCTCAACAATCAAACCAAAGTTATAAAACATAGCTCCTTATGAAATTGAAATTGAAGACGAAAACCGCATTGCTTTCCTGGATGTTTTATTGATAAAAAAAGAAGATGGAACATTAGCACACAACGTGCACCGAAAGGTGACACACACAAACCGCTACCTACATGCATCCTCCCACCACCATCCCGCACAGATTAGCTCGATACCCAAAACATTGGTACATCGGTCAAGACAGCTAGCGGACAAGGAGCACATCGAGGAAGAGTTGACAACATTGAGGGAAGCTTTGTCTCTCAATGGCTACACTAAGTCAGCGATAGACAAAACTTTCAATTGGGTAACAAAAAGAGACCAACCCAAAGACACACCGGATGAAGACGAACATAGCTTAGCTTTCCTGCCATACGTAAAAGGTACAACAGATCGAATTGGACGCTTGTTGCGAAGACACAAGATAAAAACAATCTTCAAACCGGCCAGGAAAATCGGAGCTATGTTCGGCAAAGGAAAGGACTTGATTCCAAACGAATCCCAAGGAGTTTATGAAGTCCCATGTGGGTCGTGCAACAAAATTTATATTGGCCAAACCAACAGGAAGATAATGCATCGAATTCAAGAACACAAAGTAGCTGTCACGAATTCCTTGAAGACTTCAACGTTGGCACAGCATGCAGATCAATTTGGACACGTGGTGGACTTCAAAAACGCACGAACGGTGGCGAAAGAAGAGAAATTCTACCCGCGCATAATCAGAGAATCCATTGAGATAGAAAAGCGCCCCGACACAATGAACAAGAGAGATGACGCCAAACGACTGCCACCAGCCTGGAAACTGGCTCTTCTGCCATACAGGGTTACAGCCGCGTCCCAGAAATCATCATACGAGTCGAACACTGAATCGCCCATACACCATCCACCCACCCCTTCCCTGGGGCCTACAACACGAAGCAAGACAGCATCGAAACAGAATCGACCTCGACCTTCTCGCTATATGTTTCTTGTCAAAATGTTTTTTTTTTTTTTTTTTTTTTTTTATAACTTTGGTTTGATTGTTGAGATCTCTGGTACCTTTTGTCCAATGTTTTGTTTTTTGCAGTTCATTGATTGACCCTTGAGAAAGACCAAATAATTTGATCGAAACGTTGGGAAAATGAAAAATAAAACACCACAGTTTATCCAAAAGTCTTTTTTAAAAACTAATTGCTGTGAAAACTTAAAACAACACATATATATATATATATATATCCAATAACCCTGCTTTCAGGTTTCCATTTGCTTTGTATCACATTTTCTTTTTCCATGAGGCTTCAGTTTTATAACATTTCGTTTTTGTCTACTGTTTTATAGAAAATCATTTTTCTGTACATTGGTTGCACTTGTGCCTTGATAAAGCTAAGAGGAGACTTGGCGAAACGTTGGCTATATAAATAAAAAAAAATATATAACTATAAACTTCGTAGCATTAACCGTTTGAAATGAATCCAATATATATATATATATATATATATATATATATATATATATATATATATATATATATATATATATATATATATATATATATTACAAACATACATATATATTACATATATATATATTTACAACATACAACACTATTGGACAATTTTACAACACCAGAGATTTTTCTCGGCTCTCACGGTAGAAAACGATCCCATGTACTTTGCCAAGAACCCAAAGAATTATTTCACCTTGTGATGAGACACAATGTGCGATTTGTCATCAGCAGTGAATAAGCAGTTGTCGATAGGGTCCGTATACCCAACCCCTTGGTACCCAAGGCCCTTACCTAATAAACCGTTTCCAGTGGTTCTACCATCGGTGCTACGCAAGGTCATGGGCTACGGTCGGGTTATGTAGTAACCCCGATCTAATATCCACTCTTAGTCTTCGACCAGTGGTGCTACGGTTATACCGCTAGATAGCAGTATTACGCCGGTGTTAGTGACGGATGTCTCGAAATCATTTGCTACAGCCACTTGCGCCGGTAAACTTTTGCATTAGCTGAATTATTGATGAGCGTAGCGAGCGAAGCGAAATCATCAATTTCATTACTGCTAAAACAAGCTCGGGAGCTTCGCTCCCTCCCTTGGTGCCCATAGGGCACGGATATACGCCCATAGGGCGTAATTATGCCCTTCGGGCAAAAATATGCCCTTCGGGCAAAAATACGCCTATGAGGCGTAACTATGCCCATATGGCATAGGTATGCCCACAGTGAATAAATATGCCCATGTGTCATAGGTATGCCCATAGGGCATGGGGCATAAGTCTGCCCATAAGCACAAATACGCCCATAGGGCGTAGTGTAGGTACTCTTACCGATCACATACACGCCCAGAGGGCGTAAATATGCCCCTAAGGCCTTTAAATATGCTATTTGGACAAATATTTGCCTCTTAGGCCTATATATCGCCATTTGGGCAAAAATACGCCCAAAGGGCGTAGTGTAGGTACTTTAATGAATGAATAGTGGGGTTTTATGGCGCGTCAACAGCTAAGACCATCTTGCACCTGGTGTAGGTATACTTATACCGCCAAAAGGCTGGAAATATGCCCCTGAGGCAAAAATATGCCGCACGGGCAAATATTTGCCCCTACGGCATGAATATGTCCTTCGGGCAAATACACTCCTTTGGGGCGTAGTGTAAGTACTTCTACCGGTTCTTTTAACATATACGCCATAGGGCGTTAGTATGCTCCAAAGGCGTAAATATACCCTTCGGACCATGAGCCCCATAAGGCGCAGTTTCAGTTAAAATTGAGTTTTCATATTTTAACAATAGGCGCGATATCACGCTACGTATAACAGCATCGTGTTTTAATATTTTAACAATAGCGATATCACTACATAACACCATTACACTTTATAATAACAAATTTATACAATGCCTAAAGTCATAGTATATTAGCGCAGCTTTTCCGGTACTTCGTTAGGTACTCTTACGAAAATTCGGTTTTTGGTCGCCCGGATGGTGACCAGCCGGAAACTATACATTGCGAATGTCGGCGGGAGTGGGTGAAACCCGGCGTATATACGATATTATGATAAAATCGCATGTTCTGGTGCCAAATTGCGGAACATACACATACCAGTAGACCCCTTTCAAACCGATATCACGACTGTTTATATGCGAAAAATGCGTTTTAAATTGATTATCAATTTGGCAAGACAAGTTTTGACACTTATTTTTCGGGTACAAAACTTACAATGCATTTGCATTGCCTTTTTTCTTTTTTCGTTTCCGGTTCGGTTACGGTTCGGCCAAAATTTACGGTTTTTCTGGTTTTCAGTTCCGTTCAAAGCCCTGGTTGTAAGAAACCTGCGAAAGACTGTGCATTCGTGTAGGGCGTGGGATCTTTTTCGTCTTTATAATAGGTATACCTATCAATACTGGAACTGGAACCAGAATTGGAACCAAAAATTGGAACCTGCAATTCTCAATAACCAGAATCAGAACCCTCTTATAGAAAAAAATTCTGAACTGGTTTTGAAACCGTTTCTTTTCGGTTCCGGTCAAATGCGATCCGATGGATTATTTTATCTCGACAGACCTTTCCTCTTTCGCAACTTGTCGCTAAACCGGGGTAGCGATCATCTAACTTTTTATCATTCAATTTGGCTCGAAATCATTTGATTTCAAATCACTGCCCATGTTAAACCATGGGCAGTAATATTGAAAACGAATTGTCTTGAAATCACAAAGTTACATGTAGCCCCCCTGTTCTCTGTAGGTACTCTAGCTAATGAGATTTCATGGGTAGCTGTTAGCACCTAAATTTCATAGCAGAAGAAAAACACAAAAAGATCCAGTATTCTCATGTAACCGCGTTATTTCAGATATTTACTTTATTTTGCAGAAAATAGAAACACATCAAGAATTTTTGTGGCCAAAATCTATTGCGATGCTTCTGGAGCATACCTACCCGGCAGGACTTGATCTATTTAACTAGCAGAAACCCAGTAATTGCAGCTCGAGGTATACGTTGTTGCTAGACCATGTGCAAAACGGGCATAATAAAATGTTGGCATTCTCTCAATTTATTTTATCATGGTGGAATTAAAATAATTTGAATATTTTAATTTGTATAAAAAGCAGATAAAAACACAGGGATCCAAACCCAAACTTGTAAGAAGCTTTATGTTCCACGGAACTGAAACCGTGTTAGATCCGTACCGCGGACCAATTAATTATTGTTGTATGATTCTTTGTGGATCCACACGTTTCTGTTTATAACATTCCTACACAAAAACATTTCATTTTTTAGGGATAGACTAGGTATCCCTAAAAAATATAGGTATTCGAATTTAGATCACTTTGTTGGCCGTCAGATTCAAACCGGTGCTTCCTAGTTGTCTGCTGGTGCGCCAAAAATCTTTGCAGTTTGAGTAATTCTTTAGAAATCTTGATATAATTCGCTATGAAGTTATAACACATTACACGAGATCATGGTGATTGACACCTAAATAATTTTAATGTAAAATACTGGGCACAAAGTTCTTACTAATTTCATGTATTTTACCTACCATAAAAATCAACAGGTAAGAACATTTTGAACGATAATTTTTTTTTATATAATTTCATATTTTATTTGTTTATATGGAGTATGGTTACTCCGCGCAAAAGTTTACAAATTACAAGTTACAAGTCCGCGATACAAGTTTTGTATCAGATTCCACACACCCTCACTGGTCTAAAACACATAATTTTATAGTTAGAAAAGAAAATTAAAAAAACCCTCGCATCTTCTCTTTGCTATGAATACTTATTTATCACTACTTTGTTTAAATTGAAGAAAACACATGTTTCCATATTCAGGATCCGTTATTTTTCTGTTAATTGATTCTGTTATCTTTCAATCAAGTTAATGGTTATTACTAGAGCAAGGATAGTTATGCAATTTCATGTTCTTCATTAAGAAGCAGAGCACATGCAGACATAGATATAAATCCGATTTGAGTCCCAAGGATTCCAAAAATGTGTGTTTCATTTTGCGTGTTTAACATATTTTGGCACTTTTTAAAAGTTGCATATTTCTTCATTTTCATGCATGTTTGTGCATATTTAAGCCATTTTCAAAAATTTCCTATGACTTATCGGCAATTTCTTCGATGGATTGTTAAAACAAACGATATTGTTTGCACCAATGGTTGATTTGTAATTTTTGTTCACGTTTGACGCAGCCAGTATTAGAGAGACACAAAGGCTTTTTTGCTGAACTCCATAGCTTGTGATCTGGCATACATTAAAGCTAATTTATGAACCAACCCGAGTTACATCAAACAACTCGACACACATGGTCTGCCCCAAAAAAGCTGAAGGTTGCCGAAGACGAAAGTTGCGCGCAACGAGTTCGCGCAAGTTTTAGCAAGGAATTCTTCTTACAAGCTCCTGTGTGGTATTTCGAAAATTACTTCTGGCCAAGAATTCGATACGGGTAATTCAAAATATGACTCCACAACTTGCAAGCTCGTTGAAGTATTGTCTGGAGAACATCTTGCGAATTTGAACGGTGATTTTCGGTGCATAAAAACCTTTTTTCTGACCAACGACACAGCCTCACATCAGAAAATATTAAAATGATGATTGTAACCTACTGTTTTGCGCATTCCCAGTCCCAACCATAGGCCGATTGTTCAAAAAACCTAGTTTGAATTGGCTAAAAGAACGACATTTGACTTGTTTTGACGTAGTGAAACACATTTTGTCGTATCACAACCTATCACGGCTCCGTAAATTACAAGACAATTCACTCTGCATGTTTTTTGCATGTCTTTTTTTTCAAAGTTTCATGTTTGCATGTTTCGGCACTTTTGCATGCATGTTTTGATGTTTTTTTGTGCATAACTATCCTAGCTCTAGTTATTACCCTAATGGTGACCCTACTTTTTCGGTAGCTTTACGGTGGTTACCTCATCCAGTAGGGTTGGAGGTGATGCGATATTAAAAAAAGTAATTGTAGAAAATAAATTTATTCACACTGTGAATACCAACTTTCTTGAAAGTACGGAAAAAGTGATGCCATTTATGTGCTTTTCGTACAGAGCAGGAGCAGGAGGCTTTTTGAATTTTCTTCTAGCTTAAATATTACGGCATTTAGGCCATTAAAACTGCGTAAAATCCATTACAAAACTCGACAGTGGACCGAACTATCAGCTTGGTCTATTCTCATTTCACAGAGCAAGGCAGTTGCTGATAAGCAAACCGGTTTGTCATTACGAGATTTGGACCCTCTATGCATGTCATACAGTCCCTCCATGTGCTCATTCTCGTGGTCGGTACCTGGCCTGCCTATGCTGTTTTCAGTCAAACCTTTATGAGGACATAGCCGAAATTCTACTGGTACGCTTTCAAAGTCCAGAGGTGTCCTGCTTCTTGCAAATAATTTATAAACTAATAGATACTCTTCTTTGGCCTCTGATATTCCCATTTTTCTTAGGTAGGGACCTCTATCTATACTAATAAACATTATCATGACGGTAGGGCCCAGGGGCGGACTGGCTGGAAAAAGCACGGCGTGCTGTAGAAAATTTAGGCCCACAAACTTTTAAATGCATATACGCGTTATTTTAGAAGGCGCAACTTATCCCGCGAATATGCTATTTTTACAGTTATTCTGTGCCTTTGTTATTACTATAACCATGCTATAACCAAAACATCATTCACTATCAGTCTCCACCTTGCTGACGGTGTCACTATCATTATAGCGTAACTAGCTGCAGGAATAGGTTTATCACCCAATGCACCGAAATGTAATTTCGTTTGTCCTTTTTCTTCAGCGGAAGATATTAGCTCTTTCTGCAGCTTAATTTTTAATTTGTTCGAGCCTGACGTGTGCCTGCACTACTGTTTTTTCCCCTTTACTTTTGTCATATTTTTTCTCAAACTGCAATCAATCAAGTAATCTGAGCAAGCGCTTACAATCACCAAACGCTGATTTGAAAGTTTTAAATTATTGATAAACGTTAATTAATTTTAAATCAATTCATCCCACGCAGTGTCGGACTGGCCAGGGCGGCTAGGCGACGATTGCCGCCGGGGCCCCGAGCTATTTGACTGCAGGGGCCCCAAGTTTTCTGACCGCGGGGACCCCCAAAGTAGGCGGCTTTTTGAGTTTAGTTGAACCGAAAAATATAGTGATGACCTTTTTTAGACAAGGGCCGCCGAGGCCCCTGTGTAGCCAGTCCGACACTGCTCCCACGCCACAATAGAAATGTGTTGATCTCACCTTGAGGGCATCGAAAATGCAGGGCTGTTTGCCACACAAAATACGAATTACCCTTGGGGGCTGTGATTGTCGACTGCAGACATTAGAGACACGGAGCAGTGTATGGCAAAATGGAAACAAACATGCGCTTTATTTTCAACTAGATATTCTTATTTTTACACCGAACTTGAGCCGAAACTAAGCATTGCAAATTCATCGAAACTCTTGTAGTGTACGAGCGGCGACTTTGGCGGCGAAGCAATAGCTTAAGATAGAGTAGAGGTACCAACGAGTTACTTTTGTTACTAAGAACATTCGTTCCCTTCTATCCGCCGACAAAAGCCCGACATTTATCGCATTTATCTTCTATGGATTACAATTCTTAGCTTGGTGTTGCAAGAAAAAGATATATTCCTATTATTATTAAAACATGAGCATTTGCAATGACCGGCAGGGGCCCGGAAAGTGAGAAGCCCGGGGTGCGATAGCACCCCCGCACCCCGGGCCAGTCCGCCCCTGGTAGGGCCCATAAAAGGTGAACGGGTCACAACAATATAATTCATAATTTGCCGCAGTACACTTCTTCATCGTAACGCTGCCGTCCACGATTTGTTTAGTCAACCTGTGGCTCACAAAGAGAAGCATGATCCACCGTTGGCGGCGGCATTCCTCATAGATATACCGCTCACATATACGTTGCTCTGAGCTCGCATATGCATAGTTCACACGTGCACAGAGTACGGGATGACGCCTACATTGTCGCCGTCGTGCCAGTTCAGTTCACCCTGGCTCCAAGTATTAGAGGTCGCCAATTTGCATTTTGACTTGGAGTAGGGGATGATTCCGTCGCCGTCGTCCCGGGTCACCACCTCCTAATCGCAGGGGTTGCCGATTTGTATTCTACTCGGAGTATGGATGACTACGTCATCGTCGTCGCCGCTATCGTCCTATGTGCCTCTCCTTGCTGTGCACGACGTCGTTTTGTGTGTATGCCTTCGACGTCGTCCTCCTTGGTTACATTCTCAACGCCTCCACTACAAGGAAGTAGCCCTTGATCACGATCAGGAAGTTGTCAGCTACGCCCCCCAAAAACTTCGAATTTTTGTGCATGCCATATTTTTTGTGGTGACTTAGAGATTATGCCACCGTGTTTATAGCCCCTGTGCAATTTGCGCGGACTGTCAGCTATGAACCTAACCTTGTATAATATAGTGTTTTGACAGCTTGCACACACAGTTCCAGCCTTGCAAATAGTGTTTCAGCGGTTTGTCCACACAGTGGAGCCGTGTTAATAGTGTTGGAGCGGCACCGTTTAAAGAACTCATCCCGATCAGACACATGCCGATCAAACACATCTCGCAATAGAATAGGAAATGCAAATAAAACCTAACGGAACCGAAATGAGATTAGTCAAGCCATTGAATTGTCAAGCCGGTCAAATCCTTGACAACAGCTGATGTGATCAGTGTTGCCGTTTCAGATTTCCAGAACGTACCAGATCGCGGCGGGAAAACGTACTAGATTGCAAAAAGTTGTACTGAAATTTTCTTTTTTCGTTGAAAACCCGTAAAAAACGATTCTCGCAACAAAAAAAATTCATCGCCTGTTATGAAATGTTTTCGAGAAATTGTACTAGAATTTGAAAAAAATCGAGGTCATCACTGCTTTTTGCAGGAATTTTAATTTTCGAGGAAAAAACGATGCATGACCACAAAATTTCAAAATGTACTAGATTTTAGAAAGACGTACTGACGTACTGACGGACACCAATATGTACTAGATCTAGTAAAATTATTGTACTGACGCGGTAACACGGGATGTGATCACAGTCACAGACATCTGATCTAGCCGGGATCTGGGTCCTGACTCTTGGGTTCGATTCTCATCTCAGTCATGTCATGGCGTCGGTAAATGTTTGCTTGTGTTGTGAATTAAAAGAATGTGGGTTTATTCCAATTATTAAACGAATTGAGCATTACAATTATAAATTAGCATATCAGAATGGTATACACGTTACACCTTTATTTGTTGGAAGTGCTGGACACATTTAGCAGCGCCATTCCACGGCTGTTTCTTGGACATGTATTTTGTACTACACAGGTAGTATACTGAGATAAAAGTTCTTTTAATTTTACTAGTAGAAATCTACAAGACCTACATGAACAGAAGAACAATTAATGCAACCATGACACTCAATTTGTATGTTCAGATACAAACTTCCAAGTACCATCCTACCGTTGAAACATGAGTTGAGTTGCCAGCCGAGATGTGTTGATACCTAGATATTTTCTTAAATATTGACCTATGTAGTGTACCAAATTGGCACAAAACTGTCTTCTTGGGCCAATACCATTTATTTTCAACATACTAAGCACAATTACCCAATTTAAAAAATTTGTTTGATTCATTTTCATACCATAAGGTTAATTCGTTGCCATTCAACAATTCATTTTGCGCTCAAGTTTCTCCAATTTCAAACTCCGCGCAAAGACATTGCAAGGCATTGGATTGCATACGCGAACGCGTAAAAATCGCAACGCGGCGTGTCAGCATGGATCGAGCTCGGCCGTAGCTCCTTGCGAAGGGAAACATTTCTTTCGAAGTGCATCCTCTGTCCATGCATAGGCGGCCTGTGCTACAACGAGCGGGCAGCGCGGCAAAAGTCGCGTGCCTGCCTGACATGCGAATACAAGAGAATAAAGCGCATTCAAAACGCATTGACGAGGATTTAATGACCAAAATATTGTTAATTACACTCCCTTGAACAATTGCATGTGCATTTTTAACGATATTGGTCGATATGTAGTTATAAATCGCCTTTTATCCTCAAGGGAAACACATTTCAAGAATGCCTCTCATACGTTTGGCGAGTGGCGACTCGGGAAACGTTGGGACTTGGTCGGTGGGCCGACGACGTCCGATTACCGCGGGCACCCCGCACCATGCCGCCAGCCATGCCCGGAGCAACACTCCTCGAACGACGCTGCATGTATGTGCGCGGAGATTTGGAGTCAAGTTTTTAACGGCTGATTGAAGCGGCTCCCTTGCCTTGAACGCGAAATTAAAAATCATTGCAGTAAGATCATTGAAGCTTAGATTCGGGCATTTCACCAATTATATATTTTCATTACGAAAAATACTTAACCCCCCCCCCCCCCTCCGCCCCTAATATTTTCGTCTGATTGATTCCCTGGGAGATTTGTCCACGGCACGCCACTGCTCTCTTATCGAGGGAAAGTATTACATAAGCTGTTCAGAAAACGCGTGTTGCGGTCTTGAAAAACGCATCTGCTGCAAAGTAATATTTATCTTTGTGGATAAATAAGGGGAGGGTTTTGTCCGGCTGGTCTTGCGACAGCGAAAACTACGGCTGTCGCTGACATTCCTCATGGAACAGGTTGTTTTTTTGTATTTATTTGATTTATTAATGTATTTGGTACATATTTGTTACCTGAGCCAAATAGATTTATAAAGGTATGGAATTCTTTTAGAACATAATATTATCATTTTATTGTCTTAATTAACTAAAATTAGGTACAGATATTATATCAAGGCTCTACAGTTATCGAAACCAGCCAGCCACGCCTGACGCTTCTTGTCTCTTCCTTCGTTCCTTCGTTTTACTTCCTTCTTCCTCACATTTTTCATTCATCAACCCCCACAACTTCTCGTTCCACAATTCCTTTCTTTCCACTTCCTTCCAATCGATACATCTCTCCTCTAAATCGTATATAATAATTACAATCCATTTCAATCTCGGTCTTTAGTCCAGGCATATTAGTGGTTGTGGTAGACAAAAGTAGTGTCAAGCTGAATTTTTTAGGATATGGTCAGAAAGCCATTTTGGACTTAGGCCGAAAGATGTATAAAAATCAACCCTGTGCGTCTCTACTTTTTACCCCTAAATAGGAGTGGTTTTTCATAAAACCATGATTATTGAGGAAGAAAATGGATAATGTATCAAAAAAGTACAATGACACAGTTGTAGCTTACTAAATTTCAAATCCAACAATACCAATTATGTTACAAATCAATTCGGGGGTGTCCAAGATATTTCCATTTGAAAATAGTAAATTTTTTTCCATCGAACAGTTTGGGTTGGTTAGAATACGAATTCACGTGCTTTTTTTTGGTAAAAGATCACATTTTGTTCGGGAATGTTGGCGAAGTTTTCAATACATGGTATTGTGAGATCATATCTCACAATCACAATACAGGAACATTAATTTAAGGGTGCAAAAAATTAAGACCTAATACATGAATCAATTAAACACTTTGCTCGTGGATATGACCTTAAAGGTTCTTTACCTGAATAGCAGATTTCTGGATCATCAGTATCTTCCTCTGGTAGAATGAGGGCGTTGCTGCACGTAGCACCGTTGCACTGACTTCATATGTGGGAGCAACGCAGCCCAGCTCGCACACAGCTGCACTTCCCACTGCAGTCTGCACGTAATCTGGCAATTGCAGCTCACTATATTCATTAGGCGATCAGGAGCTGGTTGATGAGCGTTGCGAGCGAAGCGAAATCATCCATTTCACTACTGCTAAAAAAACACTTGGTGTGTGTTTGTTTGTTTGTATGTGTGTATGCGCGCGCTCTACAGGCCAAACGCCTGCTTCGAGTGGGATGAAATTTTCAGGGTGTCTACTTTTGTTCTCAACTTAGACCCCCTGCGTTTTTCAAGAAAATCCCCCACACCCTTCACTTTCAAAGCAGAAAAAATAGCAAATTTCGACAATTGGGCATGTTTGGAAAAGTACGGAAATTTATTTTAAAGTGCGTATTTTTTTCAAATGTTCCCAATTTCGATTTGCCTTTAGAAACCATCGAGACCAAATCGAAACATCACACCAGATTTTTCCCAATAAAAACCAACCCAATAAAATCCAACAAAAACCCTTGGGCATGAGTTACATCTATGTATTAAGAGGAAACGAAACGCTTGTGTTTTCGTCGTACGCGGAGGTTCACGCGGGAACTTCTCCTGGCCACAAAAACTAACACAGAGTTTTGGAAAAAAATACATTTGTAGTTGAAGTGTTGTTGGATGTCAGATGGTGTGTTAGGTTATTATACTCTCAACAAAAATGACAGAGGTGTACATTTTCAAAAAGTGCCTAAAATACCATTTATACGGCTTTTTTACGTGGCTCGTATGGAAAAAGTTTACCATAACTTGTATTAAAAACTACCATCCGACATCCAGTGATTCTTTCTCGGTCTATGGTTTTTTTTCCAGATTTGTACATTAATAATTGTTTGTGTAGGAAGTTCCCGCGTGAGCCTCTGCACCGACCCCTGGCCACGCAGCCTGGCTTGTGAATCCAATCGTTTTCAACGCTCTTAACATGCACAATGCTCAATGATCTCAAAATGTGAATATTTCCGCTACCCGACAGCTCGGACAGAAACAAAGAAAGGTCAGAATCGTTTACATTTTCAAGTGATCAGAATCTTTGAGAAAGCAATCGTCCGGCTTGCTGCTCCATGATTTAGGCTTTTTGCCTCAATCTTTTTATGCGCTATATACAAACCGCTACGCTCATCTTCAACGCAACACAAATTGCGTTCGCCCTAGTAGTTTCAATGTTGGCACTGGATAGAGTTGTCCGCTTTCCAGCTTCCATCCCCAGAGGGTTGCAGGAAGATCATTCCCTCGCCACTCGCTCGCTCGCTGCAGCTGTTGTTGGTGGGAGTGTGGCAAGGTCAAAGTTCGCGCTCAGGGCTTGCTTTGCTGCCGTCTTCTTGTATGCGTTAAATCTTAAAGCATCAAGCGTTGTTAAGGCCCCACCGCACAACGCAACGAGGAATTCCTCTCCAGCAGCAGCGATCTCTTCTGCGTCGGCACCAGCAGAATTAAACACCTTCAGTGTGTCGCGCAAGCTTTCCTTCTTAGGCAAGATATTTAGTGCTTTCTTCATGCCCTGAAGGAACAATGCGAAGGTGGTATCGCATCCTGAGATTGCATGCAGGAAGAGAATGTGCTCGCCTGGTTCACCACGATGTCCTGGCGATGAAGCGCATCTTGTTGAAGGAGTTAAGGTGGATTCAGACGAGTGTGTGCAAAGGTCCCTTCGTGAACTCCCTTCCGATCTTCCGGTCGCGAAGGTCCGTGTGAATAGCACTCTCATCCGAACGTTGGCGATGGTCGCCGCTTGGGAAGGGAAGGGAGCCGAAGGGAGCGTTTAGAGCAGCTCTCTATAATTTTGTTTGCGAAGGGAGCCATCCATGGTCAACAGCCAATGGGATTGCAGAATGGCAGTGACGCACCATGTACGAACTGCGGTGCAGTGCGCACTCGATTCATCATACAAGACCTGTAGAAAAATGGCGCCGAAAAGTGCGGAGTGGACGTTCGTGAGAGAAACTATTGTAATAGACTTTTATAGGAGCAACCCCATGTTGTGGAACCCGAGGCACAGGGACCACAAACAGTACAAGAAGTCGGTGCTGCTCGACGAGTTATTTATTTTGCTGGAGGAAGTTTTTCCAAGTAGGTATTTTAATATTCTTGTACAGTTTGTAGGTTAGATTGTCTGACCACATGGTTTTACTTTTTCTTGAAATTCATTTTAAAAGAACTTAAACTTATGTATTATACAGTATACAGTATACTAATTATTCTTATAGTTTTTTTGTTTTTTTAGTCGATCAAATTATAGGCCGCTTTAATAGCCTGCGAAGCACCTTCTTTGTGAACGCAAAGAAGGTTGCAAAATCCAAGGCAAGTGGCGCCGGGACTTCGAGTGTTTACACACCAGTATTCCAGCACTACAATGCAATGTTGTTTTTAAAGGACTCTGCAACGCCGGACCAATCAGTAGACACCAACTTACATATTGTGTTCAACGAAGATGTACTGGAGGTATAAATTTCGAGACTCTCTTTCCTTATCGTGACTAATGAAATCTACGCTTCTTTAATTTGACTAATGAAATCTACGCTTCTTTCAATTTCATTTCTAGGTGTCGATCGATGAGGAGGCGGTTGACGACCCTCCAACTCAGGGTCAATCCCCACTGCCAGAAACCGACACGTCTGCACCGTCAACTTCCACTTCAGACTCGGTTCAAAGCAGCCGCGGTTCAAATGAACCGAAGAAACGCCGAAGAAATTCAGAAGACCTGGAGGCCTCCCTAAGCCAACAGGCAAAGGCCGTTGTCGCAGCCCTGGAATCAGTGTCTCAATCCAAGGCCCAGCAAGCTCCGGCCATGGGCGAAGCCGATCATATTGGCAGGGCAGTTAGTGAAGCGCTGCGAGCGATGGACCCATGGCCCTTCAGGCTCGCCGTAGCGGAAATACAAAACATTTTACTAAAGTTTGACAAAAACAACCCCAACAAACAATACTGAATTGTCAATTACAAGATTTATTAAAATTTTAAAATTGAACACAAATTGCAGCTTCTGGTATTTATTTACCCTGTTTCCAATTCCCACAAAGGCAAAGTGCTAGAGGATCGATCGTTTTTGCCACTCACGAGAACCAGGGCCATTAACAAATCTGCAAATTTTATCACGCATCCCCTTTGCTTCATTTGCAATGCGGTTTCCACCTTGATGCGCCAGGCGGCGGGTGCCTGCTGGATGTTGTTCCATCCTCCAATCGCCCTGATGCAACTGGCCAGTTAAAATGTCCTCGTGGTCGATGTAATCTCGTGGGGTATACGATGCTCGATGAATTTTGTTGCTTCGTAGCCAGTTGTGGAGAGCAATCGTGGCCATGATAATTTGAACGGCTTTCTCCGGGGCAGTTCTTAGTGGAGCACGGTCAATCTCGAACCGATGTACTAGTACTCCGAAGCAGTTCTCAGAAGTTCTGCGAGCCCGTGAAAGTCTAGAAATGATGGTCAATTTTTAACTCTACTGTTTTTGTGTTATGTGTATTTATCAATGTAAAAAAGTGTAGTACCTGTAGTTGAAAATCCTGCGATCCAGTGCCCCTTGCATCTCTGCTCCAGAGTATGGCCGCATTAAATTCTTTCCCAAGGAAAATGCTTCATCAGCAACGATGTGGTAGGGGAGGACAACATCCGTTCCTGGCAGGGGTTGGGGACCAGGAAGATGTATTCTATTTTCATCAATGGCCCTTTTTAGGCTGCATTTCCCCCATACACCCCCATCGCTGACTCTGCCGTTGGTCCTAACATCAGCGTAAATGAATCTAAAATACATTTGCAAACTTTTAATTGTTATTGTTTTGAGTTAAACCAGTTGAACGTTGAGTATTTATTTTAAACTGATCGACTAACCTTAAATCAGCATCGACTAGAGCCATTAGGACAATGCTGAATTGACCCTTATAATTATAGTAATGTGAGCCGGAGCTGGGAGGAGGCTGGATCAGCACGTGTTTTCCATCGAGGGCCCCGATGCAGTGGGCGTAATCCCAACGCTCCCAATACTCGGCAGCAACCGACTAAAATTGGTAACAAGAGTAATAGTTTAGCGGAGAGGTTTAGTGCCGAAATTACGATGTTCCAGAGTAATGTAATATAATAGCGTGAATAGTATTATTATTGGCTAGATTTCATCTTAGTCACTATAAAATTATTTAAAAAAGGGGCATAGGAGCCTTTAAAAAGCCTGCCTATCAAATGGTACCGTGATTTGCAGCGCTTAATACAGACTTTTTTCTATCTCACCTTCCACTCATCTTCAGAGGAAGGGCATCTGGTGTATGTCTGTAATGCCCTGGCAATGGCCACGCAAACTTCCGGCACAATCGTTGCAACGGTACTGTGGCCCAAGCAGAATGCCCCACTCAGAGAATAGTAAGTCTCTCCTGAAATAAAAAGGTGGTACTTAGGTGCTCTCTTTGCTCACAGGAAACACAAAGCAAATATTTTCCTTACCAGTAGCCAAGTATCGCAACGTGAGAGCAAGCCGTTTACCCGCAGGGATTGCCAGCCGCATGTTTGTATCCCTTCTTTCGATTAACGGAGTGACTAAAGCCGTCAGCTCATCAAACGCTTCAACACTTAAGCGAAGGATACCCCTGTAGCGTTCCTGGTCGCTGTGTCGCCACTCCACATAAATTGTTTCGTAGTGGCTTTCATTTTCTAATTCTTGAAGCCATTTCTTTTTCCAAATTCTTTTAGCCCGACGTCTTTCAAGAAGATTCACCTGTTGGCGCGTGTTTTCTAGCAACACAGCAGCGGCAGCTATCAACAACACGTCTTCCATCCTGGATAAAATGTTAATGGCCTGTTGTCTGATTTTAACCTATAAATTGACAGCTCGGTTGGACATGGACGTTACGCCCAGTTTCTTTACAATCTTATTGGGTAATTCAATTTGCGCGCGAGAAGGATCACCGACGCGCGCGTTCGGATCTTTGCTCGTGTGAACTAGCAAAACGTTTGAGGAGTCGGTACGTTTCGGAAGGGAAGGGAAGGGAGTTCACGAAGGGACCTTTGCACACACTCGTCTGAATCCACCTTTAGCCAGGAAGTCGGCTTGCGCGGTGGTGGCCAGCATGTCGGTCGACGTCCTGAGGGCGCCGCGAGTTTAGTTGCTATAGTAGTTTAATTTTATATTCACGTTTGGACAACAATCAGATTTGCCACAATCGAGCGATACATTTTCAAATTGTTTGCATTCTAACGAGTGAACGTTCGCTCCTCTACAATGAAAGCACTCTGCTGCAACAATCGGAGCCACGGCAACAGACGTGCTCGGCTTAACGTTCTGGCAACGCTGCCTGGCGGCCCGTGGATACCGAGTTGGCTCGCTCAGCGCGCAGTCCCAAACGAGCATAGGGCACAGCAGGCATGGGTCCGGCAGCTGCTCGCCTCGCCATCGTCCAGTCTGTCCGTGTCACTCGAAGGTTCAACGTCGGCTCGCTCTCGACTCGATTTGGCTTCGGGCACGCTTTACCAAGAGGCTCAACAGCTCTTCAATTTGCTGCCGAAGACCTGAACATCTGTTTGAATGCGTAGTAAAATATAATTGCTCACTATCGTAAAGGCTATCTAATCCAGGATTCCGGGTTAAAATTTTCTCTCCCTGAGGTTTGTATTCTATACAACTGACATATCGTGCTGTCTGCAGAGGTGACCTTATTATACAGCATCATCTGCCAATCTACATAACTACACTTCACAACACAACTGCATAACTACACTTTAGGCTTGATATGATTCATTCCGCGATTGGATATGTAATGCCTCTTGCATATCGGATGCACAGTACCAATTATTCAGCTGCCCGAGAAACGCTCGAACCTCGTCTTGCACGGCGAGGTGTCGGCACTCCTTGGATAGAATCCGGCCACTGCCGTTGCACTAGAAGCACTGATATGCAAACATGCAAAACAATCTCCAGATTCTCCTTCTTTTTCGCTTCGTTCTTATTTTTTTCTCTTGTGGTAACTCATGACGTCCTCTCGCTCATCCGGAGTCACGTCACCGACCACATGTATGGTTCATACATTTACAATCAAGACCTACGTCAGAGATATCAGTTGTCCATCAGAATTGACGTTTCCCAAGATTGGGAATGAGACATACTGTGCTTAGAAGCTCGCCAAATTGTGTCTAAAGATTGGATGTTATAGTTATTAGATTTTCTGAAGAGTCAGCTTCTATATTCGAACGCTTGACCCCCCATCAATACTGACGCTGTCACCTGGACGCTGTCACCTTGACGCTGGCAACTGGACGTAGGTCGGCTGTGTCAAGAGCCGGGCGTTTTAAGGAAATATTGCTGGGCAATCTGTCTTTCAAATTTGTGCCAGAGTGGTTGGCCCAGTGAAAGATTCAGAGTTCCCGAGGTAGCAATAGTCTATTGGCACATGCGTGGTGGTATCCACACAACTGATGTCTTGGTATTTTCTGCAGACAAACTAGTTGTTCCCGTGCACCATGGGGCGACATGTTAGAGTTGATTCACGAAAGCCACTCAGGCATCGAATGATGCAAAGCACGGGGAAAAGAAGTCTTGCATTGGCCAAGAATGGGAGATGGAGATAGAAGGCTAATTGACTAAATTCAAAATTGTGAAAATGTTGCATCTTTTATTCCGTCTACCTGTTTTATCTTTTAGATATAACATGATTCATGCAAATGCGTTGCATCTTACGCCATAGCTTAGAATAACATGATTGACACTGTCAAACGCTTTAGAATAGTCATAGAATATTCCGATCGCTACATTGATGTTTTCCATTGCGTTAATTACTTCATCTATGAAAGATGCTAGTGCTGTTAGTGTTCATTCCCCTTCCTAAATCTGTGCTGTCAGTGATCAATTATCATGCACTGCCCTGCTGAAAATTCTTACCAAGATCTTGCAAGATCTTATAAGACCTTTCCAAGACCTTGCAAGATCATGTCTCAAGATCTTATAAGATCTTGCAAGATCTTGTCACGATCTTGCCACGATTTTGGAAAATATTACAAGATTTTTCACAAGACCTTGAGTCAAGATCTTGCAAGATCTTGAGACAAGATCTTGAGACAATAACTTGCAAGATCTTGCCTCAAGATTGTGAATAATCTTGACAAGATCTTGCAAGATCTTATAAGATCTTGACACAAGATCTTTTGTCACGATCTTGCAAGATCTTACAAGATCTTGCAAGATATTGTGTCATTATCTTGCAAGATCTCATAAGATCTTGCAAGATCTTAGGTAAGATTTTTCAGCAGGGTGTGTTAATAACGGTACAAGTCTTCGGCACATTATTGAGTATTTATTTGTAACGGACAATGCCCACCAGTACAAATTTAATATATTGTGTTTACGAATTTCGGAGTATAATAATATAACCTATGGTCTATACTATACTAATTTAACATTATGGGCTGAAGTATAGGCTAGATGCTAATATAACATTCTACATGTATGAACATATTACAATTATATGTTACAATGCATGTTTTTTTAAATTTATTATGATTTTTTTAATTATGATTTTTTGGCAAATTGAACTAACATGGTCTGCAACAAGAGAGCGTGAAAATATCAGTGTACTCTATTAGTATTATTTATTGCTATATCCATTAATATATTTTAATTTTTGGCTAATTGGTTATATATACTTATATTATTTATTAATAGTGGGTAGCATATTAAAATATTAATACAATATTTGGGATATAACATTGAATAATAACTATGACATATAATGTATTAAGAATACGGTTGAATATTAATAATAGGAATAATACTAAGATTAATAATACACAAATTCATATGTTGTAGTACCTATTTGGCTAATATAGGTCATCCTTATATTATGTATGACCGTTATGATTTACATGGATAACTTACAGAAAGTAAATAATAATAGCTTATGAAATGTAATGATGACTTATATAGACTAATAATAGTTGACTAAGCGAAAGTGACTTAATTTCTCATAATAGCACAGCAAACTCCCATAGGAGATTATATTTTAACCTAGATTTAAATAAATGAAGTGCGTCCGTATGAATATCAAGATCAGCATTTTTTGTGGAGAAGTCATTGTAGTAAGCCATAAGTCGGTTGAATATAGAATATTTTTGGATGTCGATGCGGCTTTTCTGCAGCCTGAAGGGCTGATAGTGTCTAGTATATCGAGATGGAGTGGAAAAGTTAATGGACGCAAGTAGAGATGGGCTATCTATTTTGTTGTTTAATAATTTGTGCAAGAAAGCAAGGTCTGTAAATTCCCTGCGCTTGGACAATGTGAGAATTTTTAGTTCCCGGCAACTCTTTTGGAATTCTGAAGAGTGATGCTCCCGCTTGCTTTCAAAATTAATCCATTTGACGAAACGCCTCTGGATCCGCTCCACCGAGGCCACCAACGTTTTGTGGTGCGGGTTCCAGATGACTGATCCGTATTCTATTATGGGCCGTATGGTGGTGAGAAATATAAGCTTGTTGGTTGAAATTGACAGATCGGAGAGACAGTGTCGTTTTAGAAAGCCTAGCATTCGGAAGGCTTTTTTACGGACAGCTGTAACGTGGGATTTAAACGAGAGCTTAGAATTGATAATAACTCCTAGATCTTTTATTTCAGGTACTCGTTCCAGTCGTATTCCCTTCGCCATGTACTCAGTATCAAAAGGGGTGCGTTTTAAAGTTAATGTTAGAGATTTGCATTTATTTACGTTCAGTTTAAGTTGCCATGAGTCGCACCAACCTGAAAGGGCATTCAAGTCACTCTGAATGAGGCAGGCGTCGTTTAAATTTCGAATCGGCATGTAAAGTTTCAGATCGTCGGCGTACATTAAACAAGTTGAGTGTGTGATGCACTGAGGGATGGTGTTTATAAAAAGAAGAAAAAGTAACGGGCCAAGCACTGAGCCCTGGGGCACACCTGACGTGACCTTGACACATTCGGACTTGACGCCGTTCACCACGACTGATTGCTTGCGGTTGTTGAGATAGCAGGTGACGAGTCGCAGGAAGCGGCCTTCAATTCCAAATGATTTCAGGGAGTGCACGAGCAGCGAGTGGTTGACAGAGTCGAAAGCTTTGGAGAAGTCAGTGTAGATTGCATCAACCTGGATGTTGTTATCCAGGTGGTTTGCAATGTCAGCTGTGTAAGTGGCAAGATTTGTGATGGTAGATCTACCCGGTAGGAAACCATGTTGCGCAGATGTTATGCTCTGCCTGCAATGCGTGTACATGTGTGTATGAATGAACTGCTCAAACACTTTTGAAATAATTGAAAGGAGTGATATTGGCCGGTAATTTTCAACCTCTTCGCGCGGGCCACTCTTGTGGACAGGTGTAACGTGCGCGAGTTTCCATCGGTCGGGGAACACTCCCTCAATAATGCACCGGTTGAAAAGAATGACAAGCGCCTTTGCAAGGGGTCTGGCGCATCGCTTGATGAATGGGATGGGGAGGTCGTCGGGCCCGGAAGACTTTCCAGCAGGTAGTCGGCAGAGCTGTGTGTAAATTTCATCCTCCGTGATTTTCAGGGGTGGGATGGGGCTATTGCTTTGTGACTATTGGTGGATACAATGGTGTCCGGGTCGAATTATTGAATACAGATTTGAAGAAGTCGGAAAACATGTTGCTACTATCGATTAAGTTGGTTGCTTTTACCCCATTGAAAGTTAATTCTGATGGAATTCGGGTCGACTTTGATTTCGTGCGTACGAATCGCCACAGACAACGGCTGTCTGTCGCCACTTTACCGTCAATGTCGTTGATATAAGCATCCCACTTTTCTTTTTTTAATTTTTTAAACTCTGCACGGGTTACACTGAACTGAATGTAGTCACACGTGAGTTTGCTCCTTTTCCACCTCTTGTGGGCACGATTTTTGCTATTGAGACTAGAGATAAGCTCATTGTCATACCAGTGTGGGTACTTCATGGGGTTCACTGCGCACTTCGGCACGTACTTCTCGATGACATTGAAGAGCACGGAGTAGAGATGGTCACAGCAGGCATTCGCGTCGCTCGCCAAGCGGAGAGTCTCCCATGACGTCGACGACAGGGCTGCGAAGATGCGGGCCATGTCAGCTCTCTTCCACGACAGGAGCTGTCGACTGGGCGTCTTCTTAGGGTGTTTTATGGCGGGGATGTCGAGCCGGCACCATAGAGCAATGTGGTCGGATGCGACGGCTGGGTTGTCCACTTGACTGATGTGGATGGGTTTGTCGGTGCAAGTAGAGAATACCAGGTCGAGTTGGTGACTGTTGCATGTGGGCAGAGGGTTGTATTGCGTAAAGTTACATTCTTCTATTGTGTCCAGGAAGGCAGTGACTGCGGTTTGGTTGCTGTTGGTGGTGATAGCAGGGCGCAGGTGTTGTGTTTCGTCAATTGGAGTCCATTCAACTTGAGGCAGGTTAAAGTCACCAACAAGTAGTATTTCGTCTTTCTGTTTTGCCGCCCTTTGCACTAGAGACAATGAGTTGTGTAATGCTTCTACATCCGCGAGGGTTACTGGATTGGGTGGCATGTACACGAAGCCCAGGAAAAGAGAGCCGGTGCCAGAGGTCTTTATTTGGCACCAAACTATCTCACATGACGGCACGGACAGGTCCGGTCTGTGTGTGGATGCGAGTTGAGCCGAGACAGCGATCAGCACACCACCCCCTCGCTTGAGAGCACCGTTCGACGCGTGTGGTCTGTCCGCTCGGTGCACGGCATAGTGGTCCCCAAAAACCTCTGCCGGCAATATGCCGTCATGCAGCCACGTCTCCGTCATACAGACGATGTCATAGTCTGTATTGTCCGAGAAGTAGGTGTTTACTTCCGGTAGCCGGTTAGCAATGCTCCTCGAGTTCATGTAGTACATACTAAGCTCCGGCCCCGGGTTCGACGCAACGTCCCCTGCGATGGCGAGCAGGAAGAGCAGCGACTGCAGTGTCAGCTTCGTCAGGCAGACTCTGCGGGTGGTGAGGGTGAGGCGGCGATGTGTGTTGCGTTCTGCACTCGTGGGTGGGCCAACTCCCAAGCCAGCGTTGTTTTGCCGAAGCCACTCATTAGCACAGTACACCAAACACGAAAAACTGAATTTAAATTTAACGAAAGAGTACGTGTGGTTGCCCGAAAGAAAATTACTGAAACTGTTTGTGATCTTGTGAGGAGCTGCCTGTTGAAAATTTACTTGAATTGCACTGAGTTTAACTAATAAAATAACGAAAAAGATGCGGAGCAGGATGAAGGCGCTCCCCCTCGGGGGCGCCATCTTGGATCTAATTACTTTTCAATTACTTTGAAAGACCCGCTTTGGATGCTTATTGGCCTGTAATAATGCATGTCTGTTTTGTTTGATGACCGATTTTCTCAAAGCATTCGGGAAAAGTCCTTGCGTGAATGCTGCATTTGTTATGTCAATTAGTGGCTTCTTAATGTAGATTGCCACCTTTCTGAGGGTATTTCATCGAAACCTGCCGACATTTTCTTACACACTTCAGTTATGTCTAGAAATTAATTCGCCTTGACGGGGGAAAAATAAATCGTTTTATCTGTTGACATATTTGCTGATTTGACTAAAGAATTCCGCCAGATTTTTTCCACTCTTGATTCTTCAGGGCGTTTGCGTAGTATTTGTTGAAATGAATGGCATTTCTTTGGCAGATTCTATGAGCTTTACTTCAACTTCTAGTACTGTAGCGTTTTTCTTCTTTTCATTTTTTTGTTTCTGTTTTCTTCAATAAGATCCCATGATGCTTTTCCTTTGTTCTTCGCCTTGCTAACCTGTTCCTCGTTGTGCTGTTTCTTTACTTCTCCTTTTTTCAGTACTTTCGTTTTGATTTTCCATATGCCACTGCCATGTTTTCATCGGATGTAGTTTTTTGTTGCTCTCTTAGTTTCTTCCTAGTTCCTTCATTCCAATCTCACAGTGCGTGTGTCACGCTGTCCTGATGAGCACCTGATGTACCTACCTGAATTGGGATGGGTGGTTCAGTATTAGAAGTCGATCCAGCAATTTGTTTTTTTTGCAATCAATTTTATTCATTCCCACCAAATTCACATTTTCTTACAATTCTGTAGTGCATTTTGCATGTTTTTCATATTTATAGTTCATATTTAAAGTGCATTTTGTTCTGTAAGAGTAGTCGCACTCGGCACTCTGTCCCGTGAGAGAAACATACTTTCCGTTGCAACGCCTATGCGATTGCTTTTGCATGCCTTTTGCCATGCATCAACAAAATAGCGGCTCTTACCGTGGTAGGTTCTACTGATCAGAGTGTGCAAAATGCAAGGGAAGAAGTAGTTCCTATGCATCGATTAAGAGTACAAACTCACCGTGGCGATTGTCGGAGCGATGGAGCTCGCTGTGCAGTCGTCGCTTCCCTCCATAATCGCGACCTCAGAATCGTAGCCACCTGTGTAACATAACGCCTCGTGATTATAAATGAAAGAATATATCGAGTTTTTATGTATGGATTCAAAATATTATGCAACTCACCATGAGTAGACTTTCACCATGAGTAGACTTTCCATGACTAAGATAGCCAATGGGCTGATGGTGCTTGCTGGAGCGGAAAAGAAGGAAAGAAAATTTAGTTTTTACTCCCATTACCGCTCCGGTACGGCATGCCAAGCCAGCTCTTTCTGCATTCATGACGTATGCGAATAGGATAAAAATGAAAACAAAAACACTAGGGGACTATTTTGCAACTTATAAAATTCAATTAACTTATTTAGAATGTACTAGTATATATCCACTTTTTGATGAGCGTAGCGAGCGAGGCTTATCTTCAATTACACTAGCGGTATAAAAACACTTGTGCGTGTGGTTTTTTTGTCTGCTTTTTTGTATGCGTGTTTGCGCGTTTGCGCGCGCACTACAGACCAAACACCTGCTTCGATTGCGATGAAATTTTCAGGGTGTCTACTAACTTTTGTTCTCTACTGAAACCTGCTGCGTTTTTTCAAGAAAATCCCTTGTACCCTTCCCCTTCAAATAAAAAAGAACAATATTCAAATTTGGAAACATTAGGAAAAATACGGAAATTTATCTAAAAGTGCGTATTTTTTCCAAATTTTCCCAAAACTTAATTGTGACTTTTTGTATTTATATTTTGTGTATGAACGTCATTGATAGTAAATCCACGTCAGAAATATATCTCCAATCTATTAAAGTCCTTGGGCATGAGTTACATCGTTGAACTTGCGTGCACATTGCTCAGAGCCGGTTTCACCAACATTGAGCTAAGCTTGGCTTAAGCCGCGCTTTGGTAAGTGCAGCTTCGCAGATAAGCTCGCCTCAAATCTAGAATTTTTCTGTGCCGTTTCACCAATGAGTTTAAGTTCTGCCTAGCAAAGCTTTGTCTTTTATTTGAACGGCGCACAGTGTTGCTACATTCCCGTTGTCACTGCCTTCTAACTGACTATATGTAAAAGTAAAATTGGTCAGAACAATATGGCTGTGAGTTATGAAGATGATTCTGATTGGTTGTATATAGGAACGAATGTTCAAACTGTAATTTTTGTTCCTCCGTGTTCCACGGAAGAGGAATTTAAACATTCGTCGAGTAATAAAGTAAAGAAATGCGAGGAATACATATAGGAACTAGGTTTATGTAATGTTTTTTCCAACATCATGTCTGACACAGTAACACATTACAGGTGGAGGACTGCCCAAAACTATTAAGATTGACCCCATAACCGAGCGTGTGAGGGCAATAATTGAGCCCACAATTGTCCCGCTGTCCTGCAGCATGGACAGTGACGCAGAGTACATAACTTTAACCGGTGAGAAAGATTGATCATATATGCCTATTTAGTATGTATATGAGTTAATAAAGAAATAATAAAAAACAAACAAAATAGGTAATGAACCAACTTTCGAGACTGTCCAAAATAATTGTAAAAATATTATTTTCTAAGACCGCATTGAGCCCAAGCCATCGGAAACTATTGGAGTCATCTCATCCTCCAAACACGCTGGAATTGATCAGCGAGGCGTCGTAAGAGTTGCAGAGTACCAGAAAGACGTGAGTTGTAAGAAATTGATTTTTAATTACAATGCAGTACAACTGCTATAGTACAAAATGTTTCTTATTATTTTAAAGGATTTTCAATTACAACAAACGGGACTAGAAGATGAGGACGAGTTTTCAGAACTATGACACGTACTCCACGAAAGCTTTCCGACTGGACGCAAGGAACAGCAAAAAAACTGTGGGAGCCCATCAGCGAGACGTTAGCAACTTCAGCTAATGCAGCCAGCAGAATTCGTCGCCGGACTCCTGCACTTCGCGCCATCGCGCCGGCAACAGCGGAGACGTCGCAAAAGTTTCGAAATCTTGCTGAGACGAAGCTGGAACCATAGAGTAATGATAGTTATCATTACTCTGTGCTGGAACTGACAAAATTACATATGTTTCACCTAAATCAACAAATAGAGCGGGGAAATATTGAAGGCGATCTTCAAAAACAGATTTTGGAAGTTGAGTTGGCCACTAAGAAAGCAATTTTGGAACAGGAGCTCTTAAAACTAGCAAATTTGCACAGAGAAAATTAGATTTTACTATTATAACAATTGTTGGTCCTTTGTCAGATACTTGCGATAACTTGTGTCTAATTTCTATGTAGTAGGTACTAACTTTCATTTTTAATTCTGGATTTCTGTCCCAGCCACGTGTGGCTTGACCTCAGGGAAAAAAGCCACGAAGCTCGCAGTTGAAGTTTGTTCACTCTTGCAATCTTCAAGAGAAAAATAAAAAGTTTCGTGCAGAGTTAGTAATAGTATCATTTCAGTGTGATAATAACTTATTTACACAAAACCAGAAATCTCACACCAAGATTCTAGCTCGAGTCATTTGCGGCAGTCACAATAGGTTACGTATTGTTAAATATGCCATCGACAGTGAAGTATTAACGGGTATCAATCCCACGTGAACTCGCAAATGTTGCTTAATGTGTTTTTCCGCCAGATCAGTCGTTCCCCAACTCTCAAGGCGGAAGGACGTGTTTTCTCACGCTCATGGTCCTATGTCCCGCAAACCATCGCAGTCCAACTCTGCCAATGCTTGCACCATGCTTCCACCATGCCCCCCACCCCCGTTCACAAGTAAGACTTCCAAACCTCAAAACAGAAACAATCGAGTCCCGAGCGACAACTCAACATCATAAATACATGCCAAGCTTATCGCTCCGGACGCATTATTTTTTATCGCTGTATTTAAAAACAATCCACTTGACTATAAAAAAAACCTACAAAATCAGAAAATGTTTAATTTTTTTGATTCGTCTGGATTCGTGACGTCATACAGAACGTGTATCATTTTGAATCAAAGTGATCGGGTGAATATTGCGGATATTAGATCGATCAAGTTCGCAGTCTTCTAAACTCGATGTCTGGTCATGGAAAAACCCGGCACTAAGCCGCTTATCGCCTGGCAGATGTTGATATTATGCTACATTCCCAGAAATAATTTGTAGTTGTCAATCTGAAAATCGATTTCTTTCTAATTTAGGATTTTTTAGATAATTCCAATGTAGAGGATTGCTCGTGCGATTGAGAATTCCTTTTGAAACGAAGTTTTTAAGTTAAATTTGACGGAGGTACCTAGCTTTTTTATGTGCAAGTTCATGAATATGACTGACACCTTTCTCTGGGCTGACATAAAGAAAAACTTTCGCCGAAATATGTATGGATCTAATAAAAGTTTATTAAAAACACATCTGAAACGTTTATTGCTATAAGGCCAGCCACAGCACGGTATGGCCTCATGCATGCAAGCAGAATACAGTGTTACATAAATACAGAATACTGCATAGCATGTTACCGAATTATAAGTACATATGAGATCAAATAATAAAATTTGTTATAATACAAAGTGAAAAATACAGTGAGATAGTAATAATTATGATCATAACTAATAGGGTTTTGCTAACTAGGTAACGCGTAGCATCATTTTCAGCAAGAGAAAAGTTATGGGTATTAGTGTTCATTAGAGCGGGAATGGAAGTAATTTGACATAGGTATCATTGCATACTTTCCTCCTCCTCATTTTCAAAGCCGAAAGGCTATGCAAAGGTATATGTTGGAGATAAGATATAAAATACGAGCCTCTTTAGGCAGTCATTTATAAGACATACCTAGGTAACTAAGTTCCGCCGGTCCCCGGTTCAGTTGTCAGCTAAAATATGTCGATCGGTAACGGATCGATAACTAAATGTTACCATGCTTATTTCAATAGGTCGTGTTACCTAAGAATATCGATAACTTTACACAATCGCTACCCTGATCACAATAATGAGGATAACACCGCGTTAGAACGAATGGCCGCCAAAAATGATACAAAGCAATTTTCTTGAACAAAATTCTGTCGCGCGAATTCTGCAGAGCCGGTCGATGCAACCGATGCCACTACGTTTCCACACCACCCGAGAGGTAGTAGTAAAGGGTGCGCTTTTTTTTTTTAATCACAGGTGTCCCAACTTAGGCCTACTCTTGTATTTTCGTTAGCTTATGTCATCTTTCCGCGTCACTGCGTCATCTTGTCCGCCGCGTGGGAAAGCATCGCTATTCTCGCGTGAAATATGTACAATATATGTGTGTGTGTAACACAATATGTGTGTAACACAATTGTGCAACACACTGTGAAGTGTTTGTCAGCAACCACGACGTGTCCAGCGCAAGTCCGCCGTCCTTTCGCGATTCTCAGGTGTAATAAAGTGCATCTGTTAAAAAATCTCCGCAACGATTGACAAAATGTAGAACGGATGTATGTACAACCGTATGTAAAACAGCGTTTTCTTCAATTCTAATATCTGTAAATATTTTTAAATAGACTGGTGGCACGACTCGCGCGCGCATATATATTATTTATCATTATCTATCTGTATTTTTATACCTATAGGTACTACTATAGTTCATCGTAAAGATATTATATTCTTTCCGGCACGAAATTGCCACTATGATATCAACTCCGATATTTACGGTAAACGTAATGTTGTCCATAGTACTAACGATCATTAATTATTATAGATTGAAGTTTCGGACATTTCAAATACAATGTTTCGTGATCTAGCTTGCAGAATTGAATCTGACTTTAATGGCACACAACTGGAAAAAGCAATAACACTAGGTCACTCAGATCTCTGATTGTAATAGAATATCAAGGAAGGGAAGACAAAGGAATCGTGAAGCTGCCAATCGCGATATTGTCGCACGGAAGTCCGAGTGCGGTCGTCTTGTATTTGCCGCGAGGTTGACTCCTCATCGGCCGGGATCTGCGAGGTGCGACGATGCAAAATAAGTTGAGAATCTATTTCAACGCTCAGCACACGAAACACTTCGCATATCATGATGTTTATTTATACATATAATTTCCGTCACCGCAAAAAACTGAACATATAAACTCGGGGATTATTAGATAACGCTCCGCGCAGACTAGTACTTTTGCTCCCACATCACCCAAGGTCGCTCTCGATAGCAAGCAATAGAGACGATTTCAAGCCTGCAGCTATGCAATCCTCGTAAATCTGACCTGCTGGCGGCTCAAAATTTTTAATTCGGCGCAAGGGTTTCCACGGACGGGTCAGGCTTTTACACTAATTGTCCGATCAAGATGCGACACACATTTTTGGAATCTACAAGCTTCAGGCTTTATGGCAAGGGGTTTTAAATTTCAAAATGTGTCTTATTTTTCTGCTGACAGTTAGTTAAAAAACACTATAATCTTGCCCCATTTTTTTCGAGTTTTCAAAAATCGATATCTCAGCCAATATAACTCTATGATCATGGCTTTTTGCTTGCCATGACAAGACAGTTATTCTGCGTTAATAAAAAAATACCGCAACTTGCTATCTATAATATTGTGTCTTCCTGACCCGTCCAAAGGATTCACCCTTTTTTTTTAGGGTTGCCCAAAAATTTTCCAACAGAAAATTACAAAATACTTTCTGTGTATTTGTCTTATTACAAATGGGTCACAACATAACCATTTCCCTAAAATAATTGGTAAAAAACAATGAGAACTCCCTGGGAAAAACACGTGGTTTGATACGCCTTAAATGGAAGAAAGTAACAAACTATTTATTTAAAATCATCTAAAAACCACTTAGATCTTTTGGCAATTACTGAAGAATACCTTTCAAAGTAAGCCTTTATGGTGGCTCGCTGTACTGTCCTGTTGTGGTTGGCCGCGATGGCGCCGAGCACGGCTGCAGCAGTTGGCATTTGGTCCTCGTCGATTCTGACCTGTGTCACAACCGTGACTGGTGAGATCACGGTCGGCGCTTAGGTAACGTTAGGTGCTGCCACCACAGTGTGTTTGTCACACTGAAACATAGTGTCCACTGACCAGAGTGGTCGGAGGCACTTAGATATTATGCAGGTGGATCACAGTCCAGAAAGTATGAGTAGCTAGTATTTAATAGGACCAGAAGGGTCGGATAATAGAGTCATGCATCAAAGACAAATCAAGACAAGATTGAAGATTTATAATGTTTATTGTATGTTTTAAGCGAACATTTACAAGCAAGTAATAAGAGTATAAGTGTAACTTACATGGTCGGTGTCCAGGGTGCGTATCCAATAGTAGTTGCAGAAGACAATAGGTTGACTGATCGAACGATGATTTAGTGGTGAATCCGTGGTTCTTTTATACTCATATCTGAAGGATTTTGGCCTAGTGATAGTTGCCCATCATAGGTTCATAAATAGAGCACTTCCAGGTAATGTATAAGTGAAAGTGTCAAGTGCTCGAGATGGGTCAAGCCTATGGAGGAGCCATATAGTAAAACCATATAGACTACCTTCCAGGGGCTGAGAGCTAGCATAGCTCGTGACACCTGCATGTCATCAATCAGATCCGGAGGTTGCGGATCACCCATCTTTCGAACACAACATTACAACCAAACCCATGTACCTTCCGAACCCATTTTATTGTTATTTCTGGCTGCCGCTTCTGATTGCTCACCTTTCGCGAAATATGGTAGAGTACTGCGCAAGCATTTATGACAACGAGTACTTTGTGAAGATCGACTCTCATCCCGAGAGCTAGTATCGGAAACCTACGCTTCCACACACCGTACGATCTTTCTACAGGGTACAGCGGTACAGGGTACAGCGTACGATCTTTCTGCGGGTACGTATTGGAGACTCGTTGTATCTATGTTCAGCTGGCGTCTGAGGCCGATCCAAAGGAGTGAGTAAAAAAGGACGAACGCCATATCCCCCACCGCCCAAAAGTATGGCATTTCCATACTGCCCCAGCTCAAACATGGCTCTCCGGGCGCAGCTATTGAAGATAGTCGAATCGTGGACGGATCCTGGCCACCTCGTGACGATGTCCGTAATCTCCAAATCAGCATTGCAAATTGTTTGCACATTTATCGAAAAATAGCCTTTCCGATTTCGGAAAGTTTCTGCGTAGTTGTCACCTATAAAGAAGGCCCATTTAAATTTGTATGCAAAAACCCATTCAAATAACACTCTTTGCTTACCAGTAGATTGAATCTTCACGTGGGTACAATCTTTTGCACCGACAACCAGAGGGAAACGAGCAATGTCGTTAAACGCACGCTGCACTTTCTTGATTTCCTCCGGAGTGGACGGAAACTGTATGAGCTGCCCATGGAGAGATGCAATAGCAGCTGACACACGACTAGTGACACGGCAAGCTGTCGACTTGCTCACTCCACTAAAGTCGCCTACTGTTAAGAGATGGCAACCAGTGGCATAAAATCTTAATGTAAGCAGCAGCTGGGGCTTAACGATCTATTACTGCAAAAAATCCAGTTAAAGTAGCATTGAAAATTGATAAGGTCTCGTTACCTACCGATATTATGTTCTGGCTCACAGTAATTCAATTTTCTCCGGTAACCAGTCAAATCCTTACCGATTATGGTCGAATTCAATTTGTCCCACAATTAAATCTAGGACAATTAGCACTGACGCCTTAGTCAAACGAAATTGTGCAATGATATCCACTTCATCCAAGATATCAAAATAGTCCGTCCTCTCATTTAAAACTCGAGGGCGACGGACTGGAATGTCTAAAAATTCAACAATTTCTTCATCCTCGTCACTCGAAAACGAGATGTCCAAAACATATCCAGCTATTGGGGCTGAAATTCAAACCACAGCCAATCAATAACGATAACATAAGCTGCAAAAAAAGCAGAAAACTATTGCGCAAGCACAGAATTGGAAATATATCCAAACAAGTATAATGATGTAACCAATAATTTCTCAGAACAAAGTTGCATGATCGTCATTCTTACCTTGTGAATGATCGAACTGACGTTTGAACACAGATGAGACCTGAAAACAACTGACGAATTCTGGCAGCTAAAGCTGCGTTTAGGCTTAAGCCGAGATATTTCTCGGCTTAAAATTCGACCACTTATAATAAATTTAAAAACCGCTTATACTTTGGTGAAACGCACTACTAAAACTAAGGTCCGCTTAAAGGCCTAAAGCCGAGCATAAGCCAAGCTCAAATCTTGGTGAAACCGGCCCTCAATGAGTTAAAAATGAGCATATTTTCTTTATTCTAGGAGAGATATTCTAGGATAGCTAGGAGAGAAACCAAGAAAATTCAGAATCGTCTGCATTTTCAAGTGATCAGAATTTTTGAGAAGGCTTGGTGCTTCATGGTTTTCATCGGCCTCCAAACCGCTACGCAAAACAAATTGCGTTCGTGAAGTCCTAGTAACTAGCACATAGCCACATAATCTTCGTTATCAGTGGCAGGAGATACATACTGCGCTGAGCTAGTTGTTTTCTCCCCGCTAGCAATTTGATCGATGGTTTTTACGAACGGATTCAAATGCAGATATGATAAATGCATGGATGTTTAGAGTTTGTCGCCGTGACGATAGTGTCCTATGGAACCGATGGAGGCGCTGTCCTCGATTTCCTCCATTAAATCCTCAGACTCATTGCACCTGTGGAGCATTGGTTCCCATAACTACAATAGACAAGTTTAGGCAGGCCTGAGCGATTCTTATGGTGCGTTCAGTGCCCCGCAAATAAGTTCTAAGAGATAGTTTTCGGCGCAAATTTATAATGCAAATTTTATAAAGTATAATGAAAACTTTCGCTCTACCTACACGCTTGCAAGATGGTGGCAGGTGAGATACTGGTCTGCTTTACCCGACAAGCCCCGATTTAGCCGAAGATGCCTACAAAACTCCTGTTGGGTTACCAACATATTTAATATATCACAATTACCATTTTTAACGTGGATGTTTCCACAATAGACCATACGCCTTACCACGGTCACATCCGGGAGTAAAATTAGGGAATTGTTTTCTTCAGAGTCGGCCTGCTCAAAGTGACATTGTAGCCTGCCGAGCCTCCTCCAGCTTCCGTTGTTGCAAACCCTTCGAGAGGTGAAGTTGGCCAGTTTTCTCGAAGGGAAACGCTGGGTTGATCATTAGGTCCTTGAGGGAAGAGTTCCAATCTTTTTGGCAATTCTACGACACCTTGGAAGGTATTACTTTTTCGAATACTCATTTTCAATATCAGTGATTACTTTGTCAGCGTAAGAAGTCAAAATCTTTGTCTGATCCATCGGTATGAGTAGCAGGCCGTGTCAGTTTGAATGACGCACATTATGCTGACTGTATATGATGTTGACTTGGATTACTTCGTCGCGAATTCAACTTCTTTGATATGCGGTTGCCCAGGTGAACCTTGGCCGCTCTCAGCGAAGCGACTTTGGGGAGTTTGGCTTCACGCCGGATGTGCTGTTCTCCGCAATGGGAACAGGCAGTCTGAATCGCTAATGGCAGGTTCTCCCTCCCTTTAGCAGCGTCGCCGCAATTCCCGTCCACGCGATGGCCACGCGGCTCGCTCGCCTCGGGCTCGTAGCGCGCTGATCAGGGTGTTGAACAGGAAGGTCTCTCGACAGCTGTTTCGGACAGTTTTCTTACCCAGTTCGTATACGGACAACCTTGTCATCGGTTAAGATTAGGACTGCTTCTGCCCTAATAAGGGTTACATTTTAAAGTAGAAGACTATATTTGCTTACAAATAGATTGTAATATCAATCTTTACAAATATTGGTATAAAATACGTTCATAAAATGTTTTAAACCCTAAATAACTTTTCCAACATTAATGAGCATTTTAATGAAATTTCGCGGACACAACGGCCGGTCGCGGGTTCTTCGGCGACCATGCGCGTGACGGCTGCGTTTCCGTCTTATTTCATGTACGAAGACCCTGCAACATGATCGTTGCATTATCTGAAACATTGCAAGGGAACAGGCTCGTTATGTTGGCTTCCGGCCATTTCTGGCAGCATTGATTGAATTGATTGAGTGAGAAGATTTCTCGTCTTCGGAAGAGTTTGTGCAACTTCGTCCATCACTTTCCTACCCTTAATTTCTTTGCAAGTGTGATTACACCCTGGGTAGCCACATGGCTGCCTGGGCCTTCCTGCTTGGCACAATTAATAACAATGCTCCACTGTCCCCTAGGCTAGCGTCTCTTTTGACCCGAGCGTAGCGCCGTTCGTGCGGACTCAGCGTGGAAGGGGAGCACACTATCGGTCTTTCCATATCAACATATGGGTCATTCCACTGCTGGGCAAAACATGTGGCACTTGGCAATGCCAAAAATAGCGAAAGCGTTTGCAAAAATATCTACTACGTTAAGAGATGCATTGCGTGAAGTAATTGAGGACTGGTCAACTTCAAAGACACAAACAGAATTTTGAGTTGCCACAAACAAAAATTTTGGCATTTGTAACAATGCTGTGTCGTTTCTTCACCGACGACCATACTTGTCGCTTCAGGGCGCCTCCAATCCCATCTACAGGACCTTTCCCATGTGATGTGGCAAAAAAGTTCTATCTGACATCTAATTTGTGTTTTACCTGCATAAATGGCAGTGCAGCTGCAATGTAGCGGTTCTTAAATTGTGACGCGGGTCCTTCGGACCAGATGCTCACAGTCTTGATGTTTTCGGGAAGCAGTTCCAGAGTGGCATCTATGTACGCCAGTACCGTATCTTTCGAGTGGGTGATATTGTCTGATGCAAGCACGATGGGTTTCAGGGTACCATGGTACCACATTGCTATGGTGAACAAGCTCACCTGAATTTGTTGCCAGTGGGCACTCTTAATCTCGTTTTGTGAAACGCATGTGTAATTTTCAGAAAAATCTACCTAGCATGTGTTTCACTGCGGGTTTCAGAGGCTATGGATTCTCGTCCTTCCTGGTACGAATTGGCCTGGCAACGCTTCACATAGCAGTGCTCCATTAAATTTTCATGTAGGCTTTTCATGAGAGCAGCCAACTCTTCACCTGTTCCCTCTTCCAATACTTTGTTAAATCTTCCATCGACATCCTTCCAGACATACCACGAACAATTTAATGGAAGATCATCTTCTAGTTCGTCAATCTTTTTTACTGAGTTTGTTATTGCAGCTAAAACACTTCCCCAACCAACAATCTTCACTGGCCTGCTTTCGTAGCCATAACTGTGGAAATTCTTTGTTGTATTAAGGAAATGTTGCGACACTTTTATGCAAAGCATTGACAGCTGAAATGTAGTTCTCGTGGTACTTGCAGCAACATACGTTATGAGGGAGTTTGTTACTTAAAAGAACATTCTTGGGGCGAAGTGTGGCAAAGTTACTTTTTCCAATTTTGCAGTCAGGATTTCCAGTTTAAAAAAAAGCATGCGCCTCAGAAATTGAGAAAATCAGGTACGCGCTTTCAATTTTCTTTTAGTGTTGTCCGCATTCCGTATTGTGACCACATCTTTCCTGCCCGGTGCTTGCCGGCTAACATCATCTAGCTGGTAGAACGAGATGACTAGTTCAGTTGTTTCTTTGCTGAGGGAGGACAAAGACGAGGGCTTCGGGTCGACAGGATCCTCCAATCGAGTGCCAGAGACACTTTCAAACAATTTCCGAGCCGCCCAAGCTTTCTTTCTGGGCGAGTTTGGTAAAGCCCGTCGTAAGCGTGCGTGGTCTTTGCCAAAACTACTTCGGTTCTTGTATGGTGGAGTCCGAGATGTTCCTGATACTGGATCCACAAGTGAAGCTGCAGCCGTCTTTCTGGCTTTGGATTTTCTAACTCGATCTTTCACACTAGCCTTCTTAGTCTCTGCAATCATCTTTCTTTCGGCTGCTGAAAGACGACTTACACGTTCACTTTTTTTTACGGTATTTTTTTACCGTATTACGGTGACGTTCTTTCATCTCTTCGTATCTCTTGTCAGCTTTCAATTTCTCTCGGTATCTCTGCATTTTCTCAGCACTAGATAAAGGCATGGTTGCTGTATAAAAGAAACAATAACAATGAGTGGATGCACATCAAGGGGTAGGGACTAGCCAATACATTAGTCAACTTTAACAGGTTAAAGTTGAACGGTAACTCACGTTACAATATTTCAGGTGTGAGTAAAAAACTTTTTGTAAGAGCTACAATTCGGAATTAATTTGTGTGGGTGGTAATATATGCTAGGTAGGAGAAAAAAATTCGTTTGGTCCATAATCATAGTAATGTAGTTATATCAGCAAAAATATTGTGTTTTGGTAACTCACGTTACAAATTCCCCTCTCTTTAGTCATTTTGCCTTGAAGAACTTGATATCTTTTCTGACTCTTGTGAATTTTTTATTGGGGCTCAGAGTTATACCTGTAGTGTACTTGTTTTTCTCACATACTTCAAAAGCACATGTGGGTGAACTTGCAAGAGCTTGAAAACAGAGATGTGTGAAGCTAGGGCCTCAAAAATTGGCACCAACACACTTGAAAATGTTGAAAACTCGGCAAAAAAAATTTTTTATACAAAATGTTTTTTTCTCAAAATTCAGAAATCGATACATTTTCATGAAGTTACCCATATAATATTTAATTTCTTGTAATTTGGCCACCAGCCGTGATCTTCATGAACATTTCACCGTCAAAATCGGACTTGTTTTTGATTTGGTCAGTCATTTTGTAACAACTGTCAACCTTTTGTCTGCTAGACAACCTCTTGTTCCAGAAACTTTGCTCTTTACCTTTCTCACACTACTTATGGATAACAAGCAATTTAAATTCGGAATTCATGGTCTCTACCTTTCGTAGTAACTACATAAGATATGTTTTCAACTGTGTGTAATATTTCCTATCAAGCAGGGTCGTCTGCACTCGATGGAAAGGCATAAGTATTGCTTCTGTGCATCCTGTTGAACTTGCAGCTCCACATAAAGACGGAAGATGTCAAACGTCCGCCAAGCAACGTGATCATCTGTCTATGGCCGGCCACGAGCGCGCCGTGTCTGCGTAGAGAAGGGGCGGACCGGCGAGCAAAGCGTCGTTGACTACAGTCGTGTTAGCCTAAGATTACCACAGTCTGGTGGACTTCGAAGTAAAGTATCATTTGACTCTTTACGATTTGTAAAGATTAAAATGGTAAATAATTGTAATGATAAATACCTTTTTTAATGATAATGACAAAAACTTGTCATTTGATTCTATGGCATGGTACTCTATGATAAGAGATCCCCAAAAAGTGGCAAACTCAAATTAATTATAGTGTATGCCTTGTTCGCATCGGGGATAATGTTCCAATTGTTTCAAACAACATTCACAGCTGGCAGCAATCGACTATTGTCGATCAACACCCGTCTCACAACATTGTCTCAATAATGCAGTCATAGTTGCAACAGTATAATCAGGAATTGGACATCATTTCCCAGTGGCTAAGAATTAATAAACTTAAACTTAATGTTGGTAAACTAGGGCGAACGCAATTTGTGTTGCGTTGAAGATGAGCGTAGCGATTTGTATTTAGCGCATGAAAAGATTGAGGCAAAAAGCCTAAATCATGGAGCAGTAAGCCGGACCAATGCTTTCTCAAAAATTCTGATCACTTGAAAATGTAAACGATTCTGACCTTTCTTTGTTTCTGTCCGAGCTGTCGGGTAGCGGAATATGCTCATTTTGAAATCATTGAGCATTGTGCATGTTAATGCATAGATGTAACTCATGCCCGAGGGTTTTTATTGGGTTGGTTTTTATCGGACAAAATCTGGTGTGATGTTTCGAATTGGTTTCGATGGTTTCCAAAGGCAAATCGAAATTGGGAACATTTGAAAAAAATACGCAATTTGAAATAAATTTTCGTACTTTTCCAAACATGCCCAATTGTCGAATTTTGCTCTTTTTTCTGCTTTGAAAGTGAAGGATGTGGAGGATTTTCTTGAAAAACCACTTCGTGAGTTTAAATACTTAGGGATTGTGATAGACGACAAGCTTAACTTTAAAGCACACATGGAGTATGTAACAAAAAAGTGAGAAAGAAGTGTCCATGTGGACAATAATTATGATTTATAATGCCATTATGAAACCCCTATTGGAATTGGAGCTACGATTATGTTTTAAGCTTACCAAAATGAAACAAAGAAACTGCAGGTATTACTAAATAAAGCCATGAGGGCGATTTTGAGGTGCAAAAAGGAAACGCATACAAGGGATATGCTACAAACCTTAAATTGGCTTAGTGTAGAAAACTCAATTAAGATCTTAGTGTGGGTTTTTATATTTAAATTATGAATGGGCTTATTGCCAGATTATCTAAAATGTAAGGTAAAGGAGATAAGAGATTTGCAGAATATAGTAACTAGAGGTGTTACTACCAACCAAAGTAAGAAGAGAATTTGTACAAATAAAAAATGGAACAGTTCCGTTTTTAATGACGGAGTCTCACTATTTAATAAAGTTCCAGTTAAAATAAGACTAGTAAAAAGTATTAAGATTTTTAAAAGTAAGTGTATTGAATGGTTGCAAATATTGAAAGTAAGAAGTAGAACTGTGTTGTTTTTGTATGTGTATAGTATATTGCATAAGTTTATTTGTAATTGGTGTAATTTGCTAAACGAATTGTACTGGACACTGATGATATTGATGTATTTGGTTAAACTGGCTTCAGGGCTATAAATAAAAACATTGAGTTGAATTGAGTCGTTATCAGAACTAATGGTGCGTTTAGTGCTCCGCAAATAAGTTCGCAGAGCAAATTTGCGGCGCAAATTTACGGCGCAAATTATTTTTATGACGTTTCCGGCGGCGCGAAGTTGTTTCAAATCAAAGATGGCGGACGATCAGAGATTAGGAAAAATAATTAATAAATCACAGATTTTAGAAGTAAGGGCAATAATTCGTTGGATTCAAATAAAAAGGGGAAGAGTATAGGGTTCTTTTTTGCATTTCACTTACCGTCTCGCACTCGCGCACCTGACTGCTCCGAGACGGCTTTCCACGCCAGAGACCGCTTGTCCCTGACCTTGCAATAAAGATTGGCAGGCTCTCAAAGGCAAGGGAAATGTTCCAGTACATTAAAAACCGCAAAATCACGTTCAGATTCATACCGATCCGCCATTTTAAAACAAATCGAATTCCAAAGAGTCGAATTCTAAATTGCGCCAGGGTTGCTTTTTCGTACGCAAAATCTTGCGCGCCGCGAAAAAAGTTCAACATGGTAAAAGTTTGAAATTCGATGAACTAGTTCGCGTTGGAAATTTGCGTGGCCACAACCAGGGATCTGATTGGCTGAATTCGGCGTAAATTATTTCCTGTGCGAATTAATTTGCGGAGCACTAAACTCCCCACAAGAGTCGCTGCTTCGGTCCCCGCCGAGATTAAATGAGTTTGACTTTGCTCCATTATTTCTCCGTAGGATATAAATGCGCATTAGAGGCAGCCATGTTTTGACAGAATTCTTGAACCTCTAGCAAGCTTGTTATCGTGTCTAACGTAGAGTGCCATCTTGTTGCAGCGGCTAGTTTCGGCCTTTTCAGTTTCATGGATGTTTTAAAACTGGGAATGCTAATTGTTCCAGAGCAACATCGTTGTTCTGAACATGTAACATGCATGTTCTTTTGAAGCCGCTATCTAAACTAAGTGTTCCGGCCGTTCAACGTTTTTCAACTACCCCGGGTTTTAGGTCGGCGGTATCCAGGGTAGGGTTTTCTCAGTCTTGCGGTAGATTTTGATGCAGTTTGTAGTCTTGAATCAAAACTCAGAGTCGTCGCAGATATGGTAAACGCGATGTTCACGTGTGGTAGACAATGCCACTCACGGAATGGCAAAGATGGAAGAATGGAAAGATGGAAGGATTTGTCAAAAGCTTCTTTCATAGAGGGACACAAGTTGATGGGAGTATCGGCTCCTAGGCCTATCAAGAACACGGTCGTCTGTGTTTGGTTGCAAGATGTTGCGACTGCTCGAGGTGTCATCGCGGTATCTGTGTCATTGTTGGTGTGATCAAACGCGTGCTGAGATGCTTCGAATCCAGCCTTCAGTTTGTCGTGGAGTATTACTAGATTGACAATGGACAAACGACCGCCAAGCGGCTGCCACCAGCGCAGATGGATACCCGTCTTGTGGGTGTATGCTGGCAACTGCGAACTAACAGCGTAACATTTCTGGGATGACCTTCTGTGTGTTTGATGTTTCTGCTTCATTGGTGCCGGTGATTTGAACGCCACACCGGCGGAAAACGGTGCCTGACAAGTATTCTTCACGTACGGTATTTACGGTATTACGGTATGTACGGTATTTATACGGTATTTACGGTATTACGGCTTACGGTATTTGGATCTTTCTGAGACAACACCCCTAAATTTTAATTGATGTTGATGAATAGTAAACAAAGCCAAGTCATTCTTTTGAACCTACTCAACGCAGCTTTTGAAAACTTGATAAAAACATGTCTAGTCATGGTGTTAGTTGGAAAATTCCTTTTTTTATCAAAACTGCTCCGGTAGCCCTTTGGAGTTCCGCGTAATTTCCATGGCCAGGAAGTGGAACTCTCTGTTCGGGTGAGGGGCTCCTCGAGGCAGCGTTCAGCGCAGGGTGCTTCGGCCGAAGAAGCATGGCCGCCAAGTATTGCGACCAGTGCACCTACCGTGCGATAGCAACTAAAACACAAAAAGAATTGAAGTTTCATTGCTACCAGATATTTTTACTGCTACATGATGTTACCTACTCAAAGAGGGATCATTCACTTTGTACTCGTCAAGGCAGGAGATGGACTGCACAAGAAGTCTTTTGTGAATGTGAATTTAAAATTGTATGTGACTATTTAGTAGGTTTGAATCTTTAAACATCTTTAAACAATATCGGCCAGTTTAGGTTACGCATCAATAATGCGAAGAGAAATTTTAACATACTACCTGATTAATTTGGGTCTTTTGCGATGACCACAGCCTTTGCCGCAGCTGCGGCCTGCATACCGCTGCATCCCGGACGGAAATCGAGCACGTTGCAGGCAATCTCGATGTCCCCGGACTGGAGATAAAAACAAAAGTAACCGTCAATTATTATATTATTTAATTAGTATATATTTTGGGTATAGTATCTAAATTATGTGAAAGCAGTGGGTTTTTTGTGTTATTGTATGTAAAATAAAGGGAAAGTATTGTTTATTATTTGTACCAAATACACAGCAAATCATAACATATTACAAGCAGTGTTGTAACTTATCTAGATATTTGTATCTAGATACTGTATCTAGATACTTTTTGACAATCTTGTATCTGATCTAGATACCTTTTATTTGAAGTCTCTACAATCTAATCTAGATACTTTTTTTCTGCATCTTTTATCTTTTTTATGGTTTTAGATACAAGATACATTTCCAGCAAGAAATGGGTCGGAATAAACAAATCTTACGTACTTGTGAATAGCAATAGGAAACACCAAATTGTAATAAAATTACAACCACCCTCCCTCCAAGGGCAAAGGCTCTCACTGCCTAAACTCGCGTCTTTAATTTGAGTATGCTATTTGCGCAACGCACCGAGAGGGTGCGCTGGAGAGCTGTGGAGCGCTAGTTCCTGCCTCGCGTGAAGTAGGGAGCTTGTTGCTTCATTTGAGCGTATGCTTCAAACAAATTTAACAAATGATATGTGAATTCGTTTAAAAATGCAATTTTTACGTAATTAATTCCCGAACACTTTCCCTATCATTTTGTAATCCTGATTTTCCCTGGACTCGACCGTTTCATGAACGGAACGAAGTATCTTTTCTTTAGATACTTTTTTCTAGATACATTTTCAACAATCTTTTATCTTTATCTAGATAAATTTAAAATTGGGTATCTAATCTTGTATCTAGATGCAATTTTTCTTGAGTATCTAATCTTGTATCTAGATTGTTTTAAAAAGTATCTGTTACAACACTGATTACAAGTGATCATCAACCAAATAGATGATGTTCCTAATAAAAACTTTTTTCAAAAATATATTTTTGGTTTAAGCGGTTACGCTGATACCGATTTGGACCCGGGTCCCAGAGGTACCCGGATACTCGCCGACATCTAATTGATACATATAACTTAATACACAACGTACTAGTACATTTTTAACATTGCACATTTTATAATTTATATTCTTGAGGAAGGAATTATGGATACCATCATGTCCCGGGGGAGGGGGAGGGGGGGGGTGGTTTGGATGTCTTTATAGCGTGTTCCAACTCACACAAGCTAAATGGAGAATGGAAGAGAGTTTGCAGAAGCGAACAAGAGTCGTCCGCGTTCTGCTACGAGCTTGATTGCCTGGAATGCAGAATAGTTGTGAGAACTGGACACATCCGAAAAGTGTTTTCCAAATGTATTCGCTTTGTATTTGGGATCTGTGACAATTTGGCCGTTGTTCTCAATGCCACAATCAGTGCCACAATCTTGTATATGGTTTAAATCGTGTAATGGGTGAGACACATTTCTCCCAGGATCTCGCTTTCGTTTCCTGGTTCTCGTGCTGACCTCAGGGTCGATTCCAGCTGGTCGCTGGTGTTGGAGCTGGTGTGTTGGTATTAGCAAAGCTGCCGTCTTCGGAATGATTCCAGGTGGTCTCTCTGGTATTGGAGCTGGTGTTTTGGTATTAGCAACGCTGCCGTCTTCGGAATGATTCCAGCTGGTCTCTCTGGTATTGGAGCTGGTGTTTTGGTATTAGCAACGCTGCCGTCTTCGGAATGATTCCAGGCGGTCTCTCTAGTGTTGGAGCTGGTGTGTTGGTATTAGCAACGCTGCCGTCTTCGGAATGATTCCAGGTGGTCTCTCTAGTGTTGGAGCTGGTGTGTTGGTATTAGCAACGCTGCGCTCTTCGGAATGATTCCAGCTGGTCTCTCAGGTGTCTTTGCAAACTTCTATTGTGTTATATTCTATTAATCTAAACTTCCACCGGTCTCGGCCTCGGCCGTGGAACAGCGTCTTCTGTTTTCAAGTAAGAAAGGGCATTCCGAGGATGTTCAGTAGCAATTGCTTCCTAAAGTGCTTCTTCATGCTCTCTGCAGAGCGGTTGGGGCAGACACGAGCTGCCCGTAGTTCTGTGGAACCCGTCGATGAGCACCGGGCGCCGTTGGCTCATTCCGCTAAGGGTCGTCATAGCAGACTCGATATGGCTGTACAGCCTGACTGCTGTGACCAGTTTACAGCCTGGCTGCGAAGACCTCGCACCGTACCCCTGGGCTGGCGTGAGAACGCATCATGCGACTATGGGAGTCACATGCCAGACTGACTTGCAGGTCCTTCTCCTTCTGCCAACGAGCCCTACTACTCAAAGGGAAAGCTGATCAGCAAGCCGTTCAAGTGTCTGTACTGTCCCAAGCGATACGTGCCTCCTCTGGGATCGATGGGCATCATGAAGATGTCGCCAATGAAAACAAACCTATTGGTTCAGTAACAAGACAAGAAATGTAGGGTGAACATTCAAAGTATAGAAATAAACTGCTTTTTTCACTCGTGCGTGTTTGTTATTTTTAATCGTATTTTCTCCGAAACGGAGAACACAACACGGGCTGCGTATCCACAGCGTTTCGTCAATTTTCTTATGTTGATGCGAAATAATCCAAGTGGTGATAATTCGTCTCCTTCGTTTCTCTACGTTTATCGGACAAAGAATGGCGTAGCCCTGGATCTCTGCCATCTGATTGGCGCTGATGGCCGCTGTGCGCATTCGCAACTCGGTGCACTTGAACGCACAGACGTTTCCTTGTCCGTGGACCTTTTGAAAATGTTTGCCATGGCTGAGATGGATAAAATAAACATATTTCTAGTGCATGTAGCCTTTCTGGTATTTAATAACTCGCTTTCTGTAATACTGGGAATTTGTTCCCAGTGTAATTTGGGCAAGGGAATATTATTTACCATACAAGAATAGGTGGCCGATGGGAAAGCATTACATATTTACGCAAATATGTTTAACAACTTGCAAAAGGTTGCCCTTGGCCACCGCCACGAACAGGGGCGACACGCCGAAAGTGTCTGCAGCCTTCCAGTGAGGTCTTGCGCACCAAGAAATCGGGGTGATTTCAATTAAGGTGGGGTAGTGTTACGATAGGGTCTACTTCGTCCCCTTCGTTTAATTTGACGCAAGTACCCCACCTTCAGCTAGAAGACCGGAACGCCAAGGCTGGCACCTCTGCGACCGCCAGCGCTGGGTGCTGCCAGTGGGAACGGGCTGGCGGATGGCAGCGAGCCCTGTTCCAACCGACACCCCCAGGCGTGGAGCCAACAGCCACTTCACCAAGATGCATGTCATCTTTTCACCTCGAAGCGTTGCCCATGTTTGTATTGAGGTTCAGAAGCCCAGAGCTGCTCGCAGTCTGCAATTGCGAAACGAGCTCTGTGGCAGTGATCTTAAGCACCTCATAAAGCAAAGCCTCCCCGTCCAAACATGGCATCGCGATAGCGTCACGCAAGAAAAGATCGAACATGACGTCATCGTCGCTTGGAAGAGGAGGGTGGTCTGCAAGTAGAGTAAACCCCTTGCTAACAATGTTCTAGTCTCGAACACAGGAGGAGTGTGTATAAGAGTTGACCTCCACAAATTCGGGAGGGGGGGGGGGGGGGGTAACACGCTCCTGGCGTTCTTGATCTGGTCGTCGACGGCCGGATGCGTCGGGGGCAGAGCCGTTAACACCCCACAACTCGACACCGAGTTCACCCAGGACATCTCGCACTTGCGTGGAGGAGGGTTCGTCATGGGCTGGTGTTGAACCGGGCGATGTTGAAAGCGAGACCTGTCAAGGCTGCAAACCGGTGCGTAGACAATGGCGATCAGCCTAAAGGCGCACCTTTGCCTCCTGCGCAACACAGTGCTCTCGCGCCTCCGTTTCACCACAAATAACTCTTTTTTGAATGAGTAGTGGGGATCAAAGGTGGCGTCTTCCGTGTAGCAATCCTTAGATTCACCGCTAGAAAACAACCTTGCATGTAACTTTCTAGCCTCTCGCAGCCGCTTAAAGACCGCATCAGATGGGGGATGTTGAGACTCCCTGAACAGAAGCTCTGGAAATCTCTGATGGTGGAGAAGGTACAATGTATTCCGCATTTTTTTGAATCAATAATCATGCCAGTTTTGTATTGAAAATCACGACCAATGATCCCAACTTCTTGGAGAAGGGGGCAAACATAGAAAATCTGGGTCCAGCACCACTTCCAAGCGGACCGCTTTGTCGAACGGCATGGTCGAGCCATTAGCCGTTAGGCAAACGAAATGTTTCGCCCTCCAGTGGAACGTCACGTGCGCCGACAACCTGTGGATGCTGTCGCTGGTCGGCTCCGTGCACTTCTCCGGCCTCCTAGTGGAGCCTCCTCTTCGGCTTTCTCGCCGACAAGTTCGGACGCGCGCTGGTGTTCGTGTTCTGCATCATGCTGATGTCGGTGACGGGCGTCGCGCAAGCCGTCTCCTCCGACTACGTCACCTTCCAAGTGTTCGTCTTCCTGAACGCGCTCGGCTTATCGGGCGTTTATCCCCTAACGTCCATTAGTTCAGTGCTCGTAGCGAACCGTTGCCACGCCCAGCATACGTAATTTTCCATACGAGACAATGATTTGGTCGATACTTCTTGCAGCAGAGATAACCTTGTTTCTGGTATTTTCCCCGGTCCACGTGCTGATTGGCGTTAAGATGTTTCTTGCTGTAGCTCCTTTTCCGCTGATAGAACGTTTCTCATGTGAATTTCGTTTACCTTTAAAGAGATTTTCACCTATAAAGCCTGTTGATCATCTTGTTTTGCCTCACAGGCACATACCATTTCTCTATTCGTTCAAAAATCTGCATGGTCAGCACCTTGAGCAATTTTTGGTTATAATGATAATGATAATAATAAAAATTATTATTGTTATTATAATTATAACTATAGATTTTTATTTTAGAATTAAGTGTTTCAAAAAACATTGGAAAGTCAATACACTTGGCAGAACAGTGTTAACCAGCTGATTTGCACATTCATGGCAGGTTCCGAACCACAGCAAAAGAAAATTGTTTCTCTAAAGAAAAATATAAACCCGGTATAAGACTGCAACAATAGTCTGCTCAGTTTGTATTGTGTTCATCAATGTACTACTAAAACATACAGCTAAGTACTTGGTACTAAGTGAAATTCTTGGAGCTACGTCGTGGCTTGTTCGAGATCGAGCTCGTCGGGGTCGGGAGCGGGCCCCTCTTGTTCGTCCGCTAGTATGTGATCTTCCGCTAGGGGCGGCTCTGGCTGGGGCAGTGGAGCGTCTGCCTGCGGAGTGGCGCCCTCTTCGTATTCCCATGCGGGAAGTCGTGTATTAGAATGTAACGTGTCGGGGTGGGGTACTAGGCGGGAAATTTGCTCTGTTTCCTCCTCCTCTAGGTCGGACTCGGCCTCTCCGATCGTCATATCTTCGTTGAATATGCTTGGATCGAATGTGTGGAAAGCTTTGATTCTGTCTACGTTTACAAATTGTGTTTCCTTGGTTTGGACATGGGTTATTTCATAGTTATTTGGGAAAGGGTGATCGGTGATTCGAAAGGGTCCTATCCAGTGGCGCACCCATTTGGTCGATTGCTTTTTGGGTGTCCGTGGATTGTGTAGGTACACTAGGGTGCCTAATGAGTATGACACGTCTTTCGATTTCGAATCGTAGTAGCGTTTTGATATGCGGGTTGCCTCCTCCGCATTTGCGCGAACGATTTTCCGTATTTCGTTCATTTTTTTATATAATTCTAGAACGTAATCGCTTGATTCTTTTGGCGCCCTCATTCCCTCTGGTTTTAGTTCTAACTCATTTGGAAAGGTAATATCTCTGCCGTACATGATTTGCAATGGGGTAAATCCGGTGGACCGATTGATTTGAGCGTTTATGGCCATTTGGGCCAGTGGTAGAAATTCATGCCACGTGTCGTGGGTCTCAGATAAAATTGACGAGAGCACGTTTTTCAATGTTCTGTGATATCTTTCGCACATCGCGTTGGCCTGAGCATGATAGCTACAGGTTGATAGCTTGCGGATTTTGAGCATCGCGCAGACTTGCGAAAATAGCGATGATAGGAAGTTCGTGCCTCTGTCTGACAAGATTTGGGATGGAATCCCATGCTTGCATATAATTTCTGACACGAATGCCTTGGCTATAGTTTGCGCGGTTTGGTTCGGAAGAGCTACTAGGAAACACATTCGAGTGTAGTGACACACTGCTGTCAAAATGTATCTTGCACCTGATTTAGACTGGAGATGTGGTCCTGTAATATCTAAGCTGAGTCTTTCCATCGGTCTAGTTACTTCGGGAAATTTCTGTAGCTTTGCTCGCGTGTGTGGCGGTCGGTCTTTCCTTTGTTGGCATATCGTACATTGTTTCACGAAGGTCGCGATCTTGCGATGCATATTTTTGAAGTATACTCGGCTATTTAAGATCTGGGCCGTACGTTTGGCTCCAGGGTGACCAATGAAGGATGCCGAGTGATATGCGTCTATTATCCGCCGCTCTAAATTTTGAGGTATACATAGTCGATTGGATTGTGTGCTGATTGAAGAGAGGCGGTACAGTAGTTTTACATTGTCTAGTCCATAATCTGTATCGGTGTTATTTTCTTCCACCGCATCGATAATCGGTTTCCAGTATGGATCTAGTCTTTGTTGCCGTCTTCTTTCTTCCCGGGTCTAATGTTGGTTCGCAGGGTAATCTGTCCTTGAAGTTAGCGTTGATTCTCAATGGTGGGGGTTCCTCTGACGGAGGAATTCGGGAGAGGCTGTCCGCATGTGACATGCTTGAGCCTTTTCGGTATCTGATTTTGAAATCATACATGCTCAAGTAGTTTTACCATCTGGCGCTCTGGGCGGTCAATGTCGGGTGTTTATACAGGTTCCTAATCGCCTGGTGGTCGGTTTGCAGGGTAAAGGGGCGACCATAAAGGTACTCGTGATTGGTCTTTATTGCATACATGCAACCTATTAGCTCTCTGTCGGTTGTGGATTTTCGGGTTTCTCGATCCGAGAAAACTCTCGAGGCGTATGACTCTTTCGGTACCGTCTGGTAACCTCATACTTAACACGGACCCGCATCCTGTGAGACATGCGTCTGAGGTGAGTATGAATTCTACGCCCGGTGAGAAATCGGGATAATATGCTAGGATAGGTTCGGTGGTGAGTGCCCGTTTCAGGGTGACGAACGCTTCCTGTTGGGTCGGTCCCCATTCGAACTTGGCGTTCTTTCTCGTGAGGTTTGTGATGGGTCTAGCGATGACGCTAAAATTATACACATATGACCGATACCAGTTAAAAAGTCCTAACATACTGCGTGTTTGTTTCACCGTTTTTGGCACCGGGAAATCCAGTGTGGCCGATATGGTTCGCCTGAGTGGTCTAAGTCCCTCAAAACTCAACTCGTGCCCCAAAAACTCAACTCTAGGGGCGAGAAATGTGCATTTCTCTAGCTTAACTTTGAAGTTGTGCTCCCGCAGCAAGGTGAAAGTTTTACGCAAGTTATCGAGATTTGTTTGGATGTCGCCACTGTGTACTAGGATGTCGTCCATATATAGGAAAACTCCGCTAGACAAAACTGGGGCTAGGGTAAGTTGGATGGCTTTGGTGAATACTTGGGGTGTAACCTTACACCCGAACATGGCCTTCAGACATAAGTATTGGTTTTCCTGCGTGGAGAAGCTGGTGAATGGTATAGAGTCCTTATGAATGGCGATGTTGTGGAACGCGGAGTATAAGTCGAGCGTGGTATAATACTTAGCTCCGTTTAGAGCATCGAAGATGGACGCCAAAGTTGGAAGGGGGTGTACATCCGGCGTAACAACTGAGTTTAGACGTCGGTAGTCGATCACGAGACGATAATTTGGTTTTCCATCGAGCGAACGCTTGTTTGTTAATAAGACGGGTGCAGACCACGGGCTGGAGCCCGGGATAATTAGTCCCTTGCCTAACATGTCCTGAATTTGTCGGTCCATCTCGGGCTTAAGGGCGTATGGTACTCGGTAAGGGCGGACCGCGATCGGTTTTGCGTTCCCTACGTCGATTACTTGTTGTATCAACGGGTGGGTGCCTATCTGGTCGCCGGTGTGAAAGAATACATCTTGAAAATCGTATAGAAGGTCTTTTAACTCTTTCGCCTCATCGGCCGTAAGATGGTCCGTGTTCACCGTCCTGTCAATGAATTCTAAGCGTTTATTTAGGTCGTCCTGCCTTACGGGTTCCTCGTATGGGTCCTTGCGTAAGTCGGCATTGTCGTAATACTCGTCTAGGTCTGATGTCTCGGGGTGGGTAGGGTCGTCTAGCCCGGTTTCCGAAAATAAGTGATTAATGATATACGGCTCGGGTTTCTTAAACGGCGAGGGCGTAATGGGAGACATGGCCGGCTTAGGCCTTTTCGGCTGCGGCTGATGCGAAATTGATGGGGTCGACTTTGGGGAATGCGACGGAACTGATAATGTGGTCGGCTTACGCTCTCTGGGCGGCGAAGGGAAGGAAAATGACATCGTCGACTTAGGGGAATGCGGCGGAACTGATAAAGTGATCGGCTTACGCTCTCTGGACGGCGACGGGAAAGATAATGACATCGTCGACTTAGGGGAATGCGACGGAACTGATAACCTGGTCGGCTTACGCTCTCTGGGCGGCGACGGGGAAGAAAATGACATCGTCGACTTAGGGGAATGCGACGGAACTGATGAATTGGTCGGCTTACGCTCTCTGGGCGGCGACGGGAAAGAAAATGACATCGTCGACTTAGGGGAATGCGAAGGAACTGATAACCTGGTCGGCTTACGCTCTCTGGGCGGCGACGGGGAAAAAATGACATCGTCGACTTAGGGGAATGCGACGGAACTGATAACCTGGTCGGCTTACGCTCTCTGGGCGGCGACTGGTCTAATTCTTTTATGACGGTTGTCCTTTTTGCGAATGTAACTCTCTTCCTCTGGTCGTTAGGTGGAGTCCTAGCGGTGGACATGGGGGTGTTAATTGCCTGACGGCAGCCTCTGGTTTCCGGTAACCGAAGACTGTCGCCGCTAACCACTTGAGCCCACGTGCGTTGTCGAGCTATAGTAAGATTGAGTGAGGAGGGGTGCTTGGATTTAGGCGTTTTCGAATCCTTCACGGTCGGGCGAGATTGTGCACTATCTCTGACACCCTGTCGTGATTGCGGCATTACCTTGGCGTGATCAGAGTTTCGAACCTCTGAATTACGCTGTTGGTTTTGCAAATCGCAGAGCTGGTCTATTCGTCTCCTTCTATTCTGGATCTTACTTGATTGTGTCTGGCCCGCAACTTTCTCCTTTTGGGAATGAACTGTATCTATGGTCGAAGCTGATTCCGCATTCGAGGGGTTGTTTATGAACGGTATTCTATTTTTACCATCTAACAGCAAATTGGCTCGCCCATCGAGGCCCAATTTATGCCTCGTGAAGAAATCGTATCCTAGAATCCCAGTACCCTCTGATAAAAGGTCTTCGGAGCATATTTGAAAGGTATGAGTGTACATTTTGGTACCTAATTGGAAATTTATCGATGCTTTTCCGACAATTCGCAAAGATTTCCCTGTGACACCATATACGTCTTGAGCTTTTTCTCGATCGAACTACTTGTCTGAAGGTGGATAGGGGGAGTATGCTGCATTGTGCCCCCGTGTCAGCCAGTTAGTGATGTGAGTTGGTAATATTACCGCGGTAATATTACCGGTAACGGTAATATTACCGGTAATATTACCGCCTCTTTGGTAACATTGAAATAACCGGTAACATTCAATTTTTTTCTCAAATGATAATGTCCAAGGCTGATGGCATAAATAATATGTTATTTGAATTTAGCTCCAGACTGATCAGTCTAGTTGATGTATTGGCTACTAGGGTGAACTACTGTCGGTCTCTACAACTATATACTATTCATGCTAGCAGCCAGACATTCCAACCTCAATCTTTGCAAGCAAGTTGCATCACTGCCGTGCTTTCTCCAGCATTAGCTCTAGCTTTAACAGTGTCCAGGATATTATCAACATGGGGAAAGGGAAATCCCCTGCAAGGAATTTCTTTGTGTTTATAATATGAGTAAGTCTATTAAGATAGACTCATTTGATAAAAAATTTGAATGTTACCGGTAATATTACCATTTTCAATGTTACCGGTAATTTTCCATCACTACGGCCAGTAGATTTATTTTAATTTTGCATGTATTTTTGTGGTGAGGTGTGACATGTGCTTCCACAATGGGTTTGCCTTGAGGCGAGGTGTCTGATAAGCTTGAATATACCCAGTTGGATTGTCGCTCACTCTGGGCCTTTACAATGAGCGGGTGGGGAAATGCGGAACGCCGCGAGCTCGAGAAGGCGCAGCGCTTTGATTCCGGGCGCTGGTTTCGTTAAACCGACATTCTCGGCGCGAGTGCCCGTTCCTCAAACAAATCGTGCAATTCAGCGATCTACGCGATTCGTTTCTAGGGCTGTTGCAGGTTGGGGCGTAGTGTCCCTTGCTCCCGCACCTATAGCAAATCACGTCTGCCAGATTGATCAGCGCCCTATTGTTTTCTGATTCGGCGCGCTGTTCTGATGGTTCCCTACGTCTGTTTTATCGGCCGCTGAGCCATAGACGATGGCGGGGAAGGTTCGAATTCCCGATGGCCCCGCCGCACCGACGAGATCGGTGTCGTTCTCACATGAGGTGCAAGTTCGTGGTTTCTATAGTCTCGTCTGTCATAACGCGGTGTTTGGCTACCTCTGCGTGGGTCGAAGGGAGCGCGGTCTGGGTCATGTTTATGTTTGTCTCCCGCCTGTAAGTCCCTTACCGCCTTTGCTAATTGCTCTACGACTGCAACCAACTTGGATTCTGTTTTAGAATTGTTTGGGGTGTTGTGATCTTTAGCGTCGCGTTTCTTAGCCTCCCTAAATGCATGCTCTACATCTTCTAACGGGAGATAGTCTTGGGAGGTATCAGATCGGGTTAGGCAGATCCGTTTCTTATTTTTATTATTTTCCTCATATCGAGTTGCAAAGGCCACCGCCGCTTCGATGGTAGCTTGGGGAAAGTTGATCAGATACTCGCGACCCGAACTCTCCATTAGGTTGTTAGTAAACACATCTAAGAGGCTCTCTTGTACCACTGCCGCTCGGGTGGCCCTTGCCGCCGCTGTGGCTGGGGCGCTGCTAGCCTTGTTCCCCTCGGTCTATAACCTAACCATGAAATTCTTCGCACTCTCGTTGTTTCGCTGGCTGGTTTGGTAAAAGGCGTGTAATGGGTCTAAATTTTGAGTCGGTTCTTTAAACCATGAGAAAAATTGGTCCTTGATTTCTGCCCAAGTTTTATCTGAGGCTAATTTATTGGCCTCGAAAAATCTAAGCGCATTGCCTACCAGCCTAGCCTTTAACACTGAGATTTTCTGGTCATTTGTCCATTGCCCTAGGTCTCCGGCTGTTTCGAGTGAGGTAAAGAACTCTGTCACGGTAGTTGTTCCCGGTTCACTAGAAAAGAATTTTACTAGGCCAATGAGGCCGGCAATGTTTAGGCCTTCGAAAACCAGGTTCCCGTCCACATGGGGGACCTGTCCTGCTCCGTTGTCGGGCATTTTAATTGAGTTTAATTATCGGTAAGAAAATTAATGGGAGGAAGTAATCGAACTGTAAAAAAAATTATAATAAAACTGAATTTCACTTGCTGAAACTATCCCACCGCTCTGCCACCAGTTGTTGTGCAGCAGCTTTCTTAAGATTGCGCACACACTAGGGAAATTATAGGTCCATGGTCCTGTCTTAGAGTGACCTTGGAGTTAATCGCTGCCACCAGAAAGTCGGTCACACTTTCAATTTAAAGACCTAAGTGAATGATAGAATAGTAGTTGTCTTCGGAGGTGGAGTGGGGTGTGGCGTTTTGGCCACGTGTCTTAGCGGTGAGGGAGATGCGTTTGTAAATCAATATTCTTAGACTTACAGAACGTTGATCCACGGCTTGAGGTTAAAGAAATTAAAGAAACACTTGAATGAAGTTGTAGATTGATGACTTTATTTCACTTAAAATAATGGATGATAAATGCACAAAGTTAAAGTTATACCACACTGAATTACAATAGTTGAACTTAATGAACGATTGAAATCTTCAAGTTATAAGGGTACAGGGAAGGGAGGAAAAGGCCCGTACTCAATGTACAAGTCCAAGTCCTCGGAGAGGTGAAGGTGAGCCTGCACTCGATGCACAAGTCTCAGTCCCAGAGGGGAGAAGGTGAGCCCGTAGTCAATGTACAAGTCTCTCGATTCGGAGTGAAACGTCTCTTTTATACTTAATTCTTAGGCTGTGTTTAGTCTACGGTTTAGATCTAGGGGTGGGAGTAGCAATGGCGGCGCAGCGACATTGCTGCCTCCTGGTGGTTACCTTTTATACTAAGTTAACATTGAAGGTATGGGGCAAAGGGCTTAGATTTCAGTTCTGCTTTACTGCCTAGGTGGCGCTCGAGGTGAAGAAGGGGGATGGCCTAAGTTTTGGTATATCGTATAGATGGCGTCTTAGGGGGTGGATCTATGGGTTAGTGTTTACTCAGATGGTTTTGTTTACACGACTGGTGTACTAATTACTCTCGAGTGTTTATTTGGGCATCTGGTGTTTTGTATACCAGGCCTTTAGGGGTTAATGTTAAGAGTGCTGGGGTTGTGTGTTTAGTCAGGTGTTTTGTTTCTAAACAATCCTTAGACTAAACATCCTGTCTTAACATTCGGGAGTTGGTTTTATAAGTGCGGGGGTGGTGTTTGGTCAGGTGTCAGGTGGTTGTGTCTAAACAATCCTTCGACTAAACATCCTGTGGGCTGGGATTAGATGTCCTGAACACTACTTGTAGTGTTCCTCGGGGTGTGAGTCTTGGGGCGTAATGCGAAAAATAAGGGTGACTGATAGTGGAACGTTCGTTGCACTATAAAGGGAAGAGGTATGGAGGATTTTCTTGAAAAACGCAGGGGGTCTAAGTTGAGAACAGAAGTAGACATCCTGAAATTTCATCCCAATCGACGCAGGCGTTTGGCCTGTAGAGCGCGCGCAAACACACATACAAACAAAAACACACACACACACACACACACACACACACACACACACACACACACACACACACTCAAGTGCTTTTTTTTTAGCAGAAGTGAAATTGATGATTTCGCTTTGCTCGCTACGCTCATCAATAAGACAAAATCTAAATGTATTCTTTTTTCTCATGACAAAATGTGTAGCAAAAAGCTTGATAATGATTTTGAAAGTACCCATATTACAAAATTTCTAGATTCACACATAGATTCTCAACTTAACTGGCATCACCATGTGTCAAAAATTTGTCCTAAACTAACGTCAGCCTGCAATGCAATCAGAAAACTAGTTTCTATTATTGAATTTAAAACTTTAAAAATTGTTTACCATGCCTATTTCCATTCTATAATGAGGTATGGTTTAGTGTTTTGGGGAAACTCCGTCCATGCCAAAAGAAATTTTTCTATACAATGAGGGCTGTGAGGATAATGTGTGGTGTTAGAGGCCATCAAAGCACTAAGCCTCACTTTATAAAAAATGGCATTCTCACTATGGCATGGCACTATGACTGTTCTGTATATGTTTTTAATAATAAGGATAGTTTTATTTTAAGTAGCGATATTCACGCACACAACACTAGGCAAGTGCAAGACATACATGTTACCCCATATAGAACAACCAAGTTTGTTAAACAAGCCAGTGGAGCTTGCCCTACTATTTTTAATATTCTACCTGTAAATATTAAATCTATTGACACACCATCCATGTTTAAAGATAGACTGAAACAGTTTTTGATTCTGAATTGTTTTTATAGTGTAAGTCAATATTTTATGAAATGACTGATAAATAGGTAATAATGTATGTTTTTTTATTCTATTTACTATGATCTGACTATGTGTTATTTCTATTTTTAACTGACAAGCATTGCTTATTTTGTGATATGTATTAATTGTTTTACAACATTGTGTAATGTTTTACATGGGTTAAATAAATAAAAAAAAAATAAATAAACACATGACAGTCACCCGCCGCCCCGACCCGAGGTATGTGACCGTTTCTTTTGAAAGGGAGCGGAAGTGAATGCTGAATGACCATTGGCCCACCCGACCCGAGGGTGTAGCAGGTCTTTGAAGGCAGCTGGTCGACGAATTGCCAACTCCAAAAATATACAATTACTTTACCAACATTATCGGCCGTACTTTGGCCGATTTAAATTAGTTGTTTCACGTGATAGCATTACGTATAAAGTATTGTTGTTAAAAAATAATGCAAGCCGGCGGTACCAATGCAAACATTATGTGATTATTTAACCAATATAATAGTTCACCCAGTCAGGGATATTTTTCGAAGCTTGGTGCGCATGAGACTTACACGGCGTTGCATTCAAAGTTCAAAGCACGAAGTCAAGATGCGACAATTATTTATATTTTTAGTGGAGTTAGTAAAGATGTCATGCTTTCAAAGTGAGAAAACTTGATACCGTACTATTCCATCTGTGAACTGTGGCAAAATTGGCAGTGTTTGAGTTAATTCTCTGCAAATTTTAAAGATTCAAAACGATGGGTTCCAGGCAGCTTACAGCACATAGAAACTACCCCGACAATTCAACGAAGTGCGAGTTATTTTTATTTATAAGATTAAAAACATATATATTGACGATTTATAGCCAGAAAAAAACCCATTATAACCACATATTGTTTTGTAAAGAATACATTTGAGCAAAGAACTGTGCTTTTTTCATACGCATTGCGTTCTATTTGGTAGTTTGTCTGGATAATAGAGGAGTGCAGTTTAAGTGCGGGCAGCGTGCAGTCTTGCTACGGGCTGGACCGTGCGGTGCCCGCACGGGAACCGCACGGAAACTGCACTGTGTGTGAACTGCAAGAAAACTGTACAGGAACCGTAAGGGCAAAACCGCGGGCATACGCCACTCGACAAACTGCAGAGAAACCGTACGGTCCCCGTACGGGCTAGACTGCACTCTGCCCGCATTGACCGCGTCGAAACCGCAGCTTGACTGCACTAAAACTGCACTCCGTGTTTGCTGGGACAGTTCTGAAGTGTCCGTTAGTTGATAAATTTTGGTCCATTGCCCCATTGATAAATATTGATAGAATTGTTCATAGTTGGCTTCAGAGAATGTCCGTTTGTGGACAAAGATATGTGGTTCAGCTTTAGTTATAATTATTGGGATAGTTATCTGAAGTGCAAAATGGCCCGGAGCCATTGAGGTTAGTAAAGCTTTTGTCTATAAGCGTACTAGAGGGAAAAGTGATACGAGTAGGTGAATTGATTGTTTGGGAAAGCTGGAAAGATTGTAGGAGATCCAAGAAATTAATTGCAGACTTAGTGGTCTGGAAGAGATCAATGTTAAAATCCCCAGCCAAGAGGATGTAGGCTTTGGGATATAATTTAGATACGTGAGTAAGAAGGCCTTCGAGAGAGGAGAGGAAGGCTTCTATGTTGGCTGAAGGAGACTGGTAGCTTTTAAGGATGATGTAAACAATTTTATCCGATATCAAGGTGGCTCCCGTACACCCCATGGTAAAGCTGAGCCGCTTCCCGAGATTGAAAAGCACTGCATTGATAAGGTTTTCGACCCCGCCATCAGATGACAAGCAGTGTGCAAGTCTGCGTCACAGGCTGATGACAAGAATGCAGTCCATCCAATCCCACCAGATCAGGCTTCTGGAACTGGTAACAAAGTGGTTCTGGCATAGCACGAGGACAAATTGACAAATCGAGTGTCTCCCTGGTGGTACTAAGCACGCCTAATTCCAGTGTGCGGCTCGCCACTGTCGCCGATGTCCATAGGATCCTCACATTCGTTCAGTGTGCCTTATCTGAGACAGAGTTGGCTAAGCGACTCGAAAATGCCTCGAAAGCATTCAGTTTGGAGAAGACCAATCGATCTGATTGGAACATTGCATTGAATTGATTAAAAATTGGCAAAATGTAAGACAGGAAGTGGAAGTATGCTTTTGTGAAAGGATTCTTCAGTTCGTTAAAAATTTGTCAGCTAGCGGGGTTTTGTCATCAAAAGCAGCAATTCAATACACGGGGTTAATTACAGAAGCTTTGCGTAACTTTAAGATAAGATGAGCTGTTCGTCGTAACTTAACGCAAGATCTATGATGGACTATGATGTCCAATGTCCAAGAATGACAAATGTCAAATTAGCTCTGCAAACTGCTTCAAAGTCCTACAGAAAATCATAAAAAGTAATTCGTCAATGCATGGACTATCATAATATAGATACGGCTTTGAATGTGTGATCAGCTGTAAAATTCACTTGCTTATCTGAGTCATCGCCAGTCGTTTGCCTCGCCAAAATCTAATAAGACACGTTCAGTTTTGATGTGGATGCTTCAGGCAACACCACAACTTTCTTTTGCTTCTTAGAGACCAGAAAAGCTACCGTCTTCCTAGGCTTAACCAGGTCATTCAAAAGCTATTATTTTCATAGAATCCGTTGTCGTTAACCCTTGTGACATTACAAACATCCGTAGTCCCCATCCAACCATCCTTATAAGGCAAGTTGTGACTGCAATCGCAGATCTTCATATTCGACAATTTCAATATAGCAATTTATGCATATACAAGTAAACACGACATAGAGCGCTCTTTAGTTTGACAACATTGTTATATTTAATTCTGTAGTCTCATGGCAGAGAGCAGAGTGTGTTCGTGTGTGAGTGTGGGTGCCTGCAGGCACGGGAGAGGAAAGACACTTGAGTTGAGGCCGTCAGTCGACGCGCTGGGGAGACAGCGGACCAGCTCCTGAGGGAGGCAATTCTAACCTATAGCCACTCGGGCCACAGGCTTACGAGTTAGGTCTGTGTTGTGACTTGTGAGAGTGTGGGTGTTTATCTACCTATCTATCTATCACCAATGAACAATTAGCGTCGTTGAAAACATAACGACATAGCACTCTGTGTACGCGAGACGCCACTGCACATTCGGACGCCGTCTGCATATTACGACGTCGCTGCGTTCCCCGACGCAACTACTCGTTTCGACGCCATCGACTACGACGCCGTTGATCGACACGACGCCGCTGCGACTGTGACATCGCACAAGCGAGTCGTAACTTCTGCGTGACTGCTTCGCAACACCAACGTCAACGGACTTGACGTCGGATTGCCTTCGTCGCCAAGTTGGCAAAAGTTTATTGGTAATCAGACCTTTTGTTACGCTACGGCGAAATTCCAGCACGGGCATTTGATCGAACAGCTCCGAATAGATTACATATGCGTTGACAAATGCGATGTCCAACAGGCCCCAAAAGAGCCGGTGCCACCATTTCATTGACTTCCGGTCAACACAGTAAAGCGCCCGCAGCTGGTCAGCATGGTCGACACCGCCCATGTTGGCGTTATAGTCCTTGACAATTTTTGGGCAAGCAATATCTGATCTAGTCCCATCTTTCTGTGTCCTGGGTACAGTGGTAGTTTCAGAGCCATGGAAGTTAGAGGCAAAATGAACAACTTTATTACCCACCCATTTGTAAATGGATATGTTCTGCGTAGAAACACGGTAGTCAAAATCCCTCTTTTGAGCTTTTTATCGGGCTCGAGATTATCTGGAAGTCCTTTCCGATTGCCCCTGATAGTTCCACAAGCAAGAGTCATCTCTGTTTTGAGGCGCTCCAGCAGCGCAAGGGAAGTAAAATATTTATCGAAGTAAATTATTCTGTTCTTTCCCCACTCTTTTTTGGTAAGGGAAAGGACGACCCTTTCACCTAAACCGAAGGCCTCAAATTCCTCTTCCAATACTTCGTCTTTCCCCTGGTAAACACTAAACCTAAGAATATAGCCAGCTTGATCCCCTAGACACCATATTTTGTATCCGCGCTTTATAGGCTTCATCGGGTTGTATTGTTTTAGAGTGCTGCGGCCTTTGAAAAGAATCATAGATTCATCTACAGACAAAGCTCTGCTTCCGTGATACAAAATTAAAAACCTCTCATCTAGAGCCGTGATCAATGGACGTACACTTCTGGAATCAGAAACTGCGCCCGCAAAATTTTACAAGTCCCGACGTATGGGCTTGGCGGAAAAACAGTGTAGTTTAAAACTGGTTAGGGCTCTATGAAAGACCCACACCACATCCCAACAAAAACGTGGTCGATCCAAAAGGTAGAGAGAGGCTTATCTTGATCCAGCCCATTACTAGTTGGGATCGATCTGCTTCATCGAATAGGCAAATAAAACAATAGCCGCGAAATATTTTCCGCATCGGAATAATATGATGATACTAATTAAATTATGTGGTTAACCATTGTTAAAATGCGAAAATGACAGTCCAGCCAATTAAACATCCCGTTCTTGTTATCCACGACCTGCCTGGGTGAGCATGGCCAGCAAAAAGGTAGGGTTTCGGTACGATTGACTACCTTGATTGAGAGATAACAGAAGCAATTTAATAAAGCACTTAAGATTGCTCTGCGACAGCTAGTTTTTTTTTAAATAACGGAAATGTGATGCTCACATATTGTTGGGAGTTAAGAATAGACGTTCGAAGTTTTTAAAATTTAATTATATCTCCAAAATTACGCATTTTAGAATATTGCTATACTAGTGGCCTGCAAATTGATGAAGGATAACGATTAGCTGTGGTGTGGAACAAAAATAAATGCTCAAAACAAATAAATCTTAGACATATCTGTGTATAATCGCAATTAGTATATTTTTTCTTCCATATTACCATTAGTATAATAATTTAAAGCGTAACCATGATTCCCATGGTTAAAAAGTAACAAAATGAAACACAACAAGAAAACTAAATAATAATAATAAGACATTTGCTCTCGCAACAAAATAGGCAACAAAGAAAAAAAATAACAAATCTCGGGCTAGTAGCCGGTCCAGCCGCCCTCGTACTCCAGGACTTTGGCCAATCGCCGAGGGATCGACTCGGTCAAAGCCCGGATGTAGCGCTCGCTACCCGTCACGTCCAGCCAGGCGGCCTCGACGGCGTCCCAGAGCTCGTCTCGGTCCGCGGGCGGCTCCCAGAGCTCGTCTCGGTCCGCGGGCGGCTCCCAGTCCTCCTTCATGGAGCGGACCACCTCGGCCCACACGTTCTCTATGGGGCTGAGGTCGCAGCCCCTCGGTATCCAATCCACCAAATGGATGTCCTGTTGCGTCGCCAGCCACTCCTGGACCACGCCAGCAAAGTGTGATCCTGAAATAAAATAGACGCATTTCAAATCGCTATTTTTATTTCACCACTACAAATCGCGTATAGCTTTACTCGCAAAAGAATGCTTACCTGCTGGAAAGATATGGGCCCATCGGGGTACAACACCCGCACCGAGGGCACCATGACGTCCCTCAGGATGTCCCGGTATTGCTCCCCGGTGAGGTACCCATCGACGCGCCATAGTGCCCCCCCTCCGGCCGCGGACATCCACCCCCAGGCGCAAACAGAGAAGCGTCCACTCTTCTGCCGCTGGTGGACGTATTTCGGGTCGAATCGGCTGTTATTCGGCCTGTAAACGATCTGGGGGCCGTCGTTCGAAGAGAAAAACGTCTTCTCGTCGGAAAAAACCACCCTCGACCAGTCGGCGTCGGCATGCGTTGCCGCGTACGTCATGCGGTCAACGCAATGGGCGTCGGTGAGGACCTCCTTGATGGCGGCTCTCCTCGCATGCAAGTCGGCCTCCCCGAGCCGATTCCTGGCGGTCTTCGAGCAGCCCGGGAAATTGCTGTTGGCCACCAACCAGGAGGAATGGCGGAAAGGATTTCCCTCGGACAGCGCCACGAGGTTGGCATCTTGCTCCGCCGTGGAGACTCGCTGTCTACCGGAGCCAGGCCTGAAAATGTAATAACAACATCGAGCGAATTGCTAATAACATTGCAGAGGTAATTTGTGATTACGCTTTGTGTTTGTTTTCGTTTAAACGACCGATCGATGACTGAATATCACATTCACAGGCACGGCAGCAGGCATGATGCCTTGTTCAAATAATATATTATGTTAATAGATTAATAGATTTTATATTTAGGTAGTAAAATACACGAGATGAACTTTTAATTATTTCAAAGCATGATTTACCTTCGCTGCATGCTGCCAGTATCCTGGTAGCGCTTCCACCACCTCTTCGCACTTGCCGCGGACAAACCGAATTGCTCCCCTGCCGCCGGTGGCGTGAGATTGCCGTGCTCTACGAGCCCCAAAACTGCCACCCTGGTATCATGGTCCCAGTGTGCAGCCATTGCAACTTTGCGTTGGCGAATGAATGAACTTGTCATTCGCCGAGATTTGTTTTATTACATGATTCAGGGAAGACAGCTGACTGGAGGGAACAGGTAGTTCTATAAAAATAGGTCTATGTGCGCCTTCCCATTGCGCTTCTGTATGGCAATGGCCAAAGGCTTATCGTTTCTGGATGTCTTTATTTATGAGCTCATGAAAAGAATATAATTCCTTTTGTGGAAAATATTTGAATTAATATTTCATCTTGATAATTAGCTAAATATGTAATCTCTAAAGTATTCTTTCCCCGGTGACGTATCGAAATAAATTGTGCATCAGTAATAAACACTAATCCCCCGATCTTGTAATCGGCTCCCAGCCTGCCTGGCCGGGCAGCCATCGAAAAGGTCGGGTCTCGGTACGATTGACTACCTCGATTGAGAGATAACGGATGCAATTAAAAGAATGCACATCGAATTTCATTAGGAAGTCAACTTTTTCATAGATAATGGAAAAATTATATTATATTAAGGTTAGTTGTGAAGACAAGATCTAGATAGTTTTTTGTTTTTTATTATAGCTTTAAAATTACGCATTTTAGACTAGTAAAAATGTGCCAACATCGTGCAAAAATCCACAGTGAACCAAATCAAGAGCATTTCCGATCCTCATTTGACGGAGCAAAGCAGCTAATGATAACGGAACGGGTTTATCAAACTAGTCCCAGGCCCGCAAAAGCACATGGCATAGCCACGTGCTCAGTACCCGGCCTACCTATACTATTTTCAAACGAACCTGAAAAGGACTTGTATATTTTTACGACGGGCGCAGTTTCTGATTCCGCAAGTGTACCTTGAACAGCTCATCCTTCTTGTCAGGTCCCTTTGGCATCATTATCATTTACATGTAAGTTACTCAGAATAAGCTCAAACCGGCACCGACTCATTGCTTCCGATATCAATGGGGTGAAAAAGTCACAGTCTGTGGACCAATAGTTTTTTAGGTTTGGCAATTGATGATAACCCATATAAAAGTTTATCCCTATAAACGTAAGTAGCTCGCAGTCTTTTAAGTTCAGGACCTTGTCGTGCTGTGTGGCGTAAAGGTTACTTTGGTAAACTATATTTTCCAATACTGTTTCTATCATAGTAATAAAAACGTCAGTTGCAGTATCACAGCCAGAAAAATGGTCACCGTTGACACCTTCTGGATAAGCGTACTCAGGAATGTGTGTGTCACAGCTGTGCTTCTTCCATCTGCGGCTGGGCTCAGGAACTTTTTGCTTTTTCTTTGGTTTCGTTGTGGATGGATCAACAGCCGAAGATGGGCCAGCTGTTGAAACCACGACATCGTGTGCGGCTGCAATATCATCCTCGCTGTCAACACCGCTTTCGATCGCTTCCTCGGCTTGACTTGCCTTTGCTAGTTCTGCTTCGAATATTTCATCGAAATTTCCTCCATCCCCATCCTCATCGGATTCAATGTCCGTGTCACCATTAACGTCCGGGACTGCTTCGAGCAAGATTAAAATTTCTTCCTGGCGAACCGGCAAGCGTCGTTCTCGCGACATACTCCCCTACTGGTGACAAAAACTGTGGATTAATGCTAAATTACTGAATTCATAAAATATGTTTGGTTACTAAATACCAGCAAGTGTTTCTGGTTGTACACAAAATCCGGCATCATAAAACGAATTCGTTTGGAGGTTATGTTTAGTTGTCATGTAACTTGCGTTTGTATACTGACGGGACCCAACAGTCATCAACATATTTCACAACATTGTTCACATCGTTGCAATTTTTAAAACAATTGCTATTGTTTATAATTACTTTAGAAGGTTCGACCATAGCCAACTGAAATTCTGAAATTTATTACTATTCCAGCCCTCTCCAATTGGTTTTTTTTGCTGGAATCTCAGTTCCACAAAAATCTGCTAGGGAGCGCCTTTAAGTACCTGAGTGGATGGATATTCCAGACCCGATGACCAGGCTGTCTGGCTGTCTGTGCCGGGCCGCTGGCTTCTAAATCGTAATTTGTAAACATAGTAAACAGTGTCAGAAATTATTAAAAAAACTCAAGAAAGAATTCAATTAACAGTAAAACTAAAAGGTGAGAGTAAAGTAAATTCATTTCTTATTTATTCAGAGCACATAATGTGGGCGTGTTACAAAAGAAATTACTATTCTTAGTTATTACCTAACTGAAAGCTCAAACAATAGATTGAGGTTAAAGTCTGTGTACTTTTCGACTAAGAGGCTTTGCATTGAGATACTTGGGCTTTTCGTACTTTTTAGATGTTGCTGATGCTATGCCACATAATACTGTTGGAATAAAGAGCTTGCAAATTAGCTTGCTCAAAATTTCGCTATGTTCTCTGTGCACCGGGCAGTTAAACGATTTCGCCCCCTTCAAGCTCGGATGGACAATTAGTGTCAATTCTTCTGCGACATGCGTTGTCTTGAGAGAGATTACAGTTTCCTGCACAAACTTTTGGACTAATTCCAGTTTAGCAACAAACGATTTTGTTGGGTAATGCATTCCTCCTCGATCTGTGTTAGAAAGTAGCCCCACGAACGCCGAACGACAGCGATCTGTTGCCAAGAGATTCTCACAGCCTGAGCACTCGGCAAAATGAGTCCGCATAGAGTTCAAGATAACTCCAGCAACATATGACAATGATGCAATGTTTAAAGTGATATCCCCAGTGCTGAAATTCAATAATTGCAGTTGATGTTAATAGAAGTAAAATAGAAAGGGTATGAAAGTGAAATAAATAACAGGTAATAAATACATTGGTGAAAATGAACTGGTAAAAAATGTATGTGGAAAAGGAATGGGAAATCTTACAGTCGTCACAATCTGCAAGAAGTTCTAGGTGCTGTTTTACAGAGTTGGGCAAGGATACTACGCTCATGCTTTCTGTAGATTTACTGGTTGTTGCTGACATTTTCTTAGATGACATTGGCTGAAGGTAATCTTTGCTTGAGACATTTCCAGTAGATACTGTAGTCATTAGTCCAGTTTTCAAAATTGTATTTATGGCAAAGGTAACGGATTGAGCATCTAGCATATCGTTATTGCCTGCCATGTTTCGAAGACCTCCAAAAAAAATCTCTATCTTTTCGCTGTTCAAAAGGCGGGTGAGAACAAAATGAAATCCATTTTGCAGCAGGTATTTGGTGCAGAGCACAGTTGATTTTGATGTGAAATTTATTGCTGTGAATGTTTCATTGCTCAAGAAGTCGTGTTCGTGGTCAAATGAATGATTTTTTATCTCTTGAAGATATTTTGGAAATGTGGTTTCTAACCATTCTAGCCGATCGTCATCCAAGTTAAAAAAAAAGCACAGTGGTCAGGGTTTTTGGATCTCTAGTGGAAATTGAAGTTGCTGACATTATGCATGTTGAACCAGGATTGAATATTTTTCATGTATGTAATTGTTGCTGATGCTTCGGAGAAAGATGTCGCTTTAGAGTGGGTGTATCTAAAATCCATTAGATACTGTATCGATGCAATCACCTGCTCCCGGAAAATGTCGACTGCTCTTCCTACGTTCATTTTTTCAAAGGGTGAAGGGTGAATGTGTTATCTTGTCAAGAACTTCACAGGCTTCAAAACCGAGTCCGATTGAATTTCATATAGCAGTTTAACATACTCTCCTGTGACGAGGCCATCGCTATTGGACATTGTTTTTTCTAAAAATTGGGACCGAATGTTTTTGATGATGTGGCACTGGTCAAAAGCTAAAAATAATGGTCTTGAAGAGTCGGCAGGATGTTGTACTTGTGGCTCCATTGTTATCCCTTGAGAAAGTCTTTTAAAAAGCAGTTGGTTTGTCTTGTGGTTGTCAGTTACCAACCGTATGATTGTGAATCCACACTGCTCCACCTGTTTAATTGTTGAAACAGTGAGGGAGAATAAATCCTTACCAGTGAGCTGCTTAGTGAAGTAATAAGCTACAGGAAGACAAAATTGTATTTTAAGTCCGGCGATGACAAAGCAAAGGAGACGGTTGGCCAGTGAACACATACTTTTTGGATTTGATTTGGAACGTGGTACTGTTTTTTTTTTTGAACAGGATGGGATTGATGCTACTTCATTTCCTTTTAAATTTAAGTTTTTCACTTCTTCTTTAACAGTTTCTTCACCGAAGAAGCAATCTAGCTTCTTATTATACTGTAGCTGTTGTTTGATGCTCATTTCGTCAAGGACAAGAGAACAAAATTTGTTGCGGGTTTCTATAGCCGCTGATTCCGATACTAGCCGATCGCGAATCAAAGGTGTGAATCCTGTTTCTAAGGATAAATCACCAATGAACCTATTGAGGGTAGATTTTGACGGCAGATTGACAACAGACTGTCGAGCATGGTTATAACCTTTTGCAGATGTGGTTTGCCAAATCACGCATGTTCGTATGGTGGCTTCACTCCATCGCGGTCTACTCTTTTTAAAATTTAATACTTGTTCTTTCAAAAAATCTGCCTTTCTGCTTGTTTCACTGTCTAACTCTTTTACTGACTGAACAAGAGCATTATTTTTTATATCTAGCAATTCGATTTTGGTTTTTTCTATCTCGAATCTTTGGTTCTCAATGATTTTCTTTTTTTTCCATAAATTTGAGTTCAAATTTTTGATAGTCTTTTTCAGTGATAAATTCCGCTTATAGGCATATTTTCTTACATAATTCTTCTTCTCTTCCTTGGTGTCTTTGCCCTTGCTGATCCCCGTGATCCTTGCTTTCTCCTTGATATCTGGGGAAATTTCATTGCTCGTGGTGTTTGGTTGGATCGTTTTCTGATCGTAAGTCAATGATTCCACTTCCAAGCACTCTACTTCCATCAATTCCATGGGATGCTCTTTCGTTTTATGTTCTTCTTGATAGGCGATAGATGGTGATTCGGATTTTCTGCCAAAATTTGGTACTGCATTTCTCTTCAACATATTTATTTTTTTACCTTCTTTGAAATCAGACTGTACAAAGTGATTACTGCACAAGTAGATTATGCTTCTTTCACTATCGAATGGCCTCTCAAATTCCTTTTCTAGTGCTGCCTTTGAACCGTTGGACAAATTGATTTTATGGTAGGAGATGCCTGGCACGTAAATGTTTGTATTGTTTTGGCATGTCGGCACACAGCATTGTCTCATCTACAGGAATAAGGATCAAGAGGATAATGAGTGGCATCTATGCCATTACTGTTGTAAGATTATTTTATTATGACCTTATAAATTTACTTTGAATTTTATTTAAATGAGTATGTTAATTTTAGTTTAGAGATTCTCGTCGATACAGAACTAGAACTGTAGTATAAAAATGGCAGAGTTTTATGTTCTAATATTAAGAAAAACTGGCAATTTTGAAAGAAGTATACTCACAATGCATTAGCAACTCGCTTTAACTTAAATAATTAAAAACTTCCTTTTTAAAACAGTATTTAATAGCACATTGATGGAAAATAATGAAGACTTTTTCATGAATTCGTAAATTCCGCCATTAAACAGATTCAACTAAAAATTTCCAGTGGGCAGTGACAGCGCCGCAGTGGCCAAAGTTGGAACTAAAATAAGGGGTATTTGGATTCCACCGCCTGAATGCTATTGCTGCAAATTGGAGAGGGCTGGTATAGTAATACATTTCAGAATTTCAGTTGGCTATGGTTCGACGATCCATAAAAACTATCGGAAACAATCTTACCTCAAACGTAGATGCGTGTATTTCATCGGATCCATCCACTCTGATCGAGTAGTGATGACAGCTACACATTGACCGACAGCATACGCACTCTGGTAGGCAATATCTTAACCAAAGCCTCAGATAGTATTATATATGAACTGGAATAGGGACTAGAGAGTACCGACAGTAATTTGAACGCGGTAAACAACATGGCGCAATAATTATGGAAGTTACAAAGTGGCGGGACTGAGGTGTCCCGCCAGTAGCGAAAAGGTTAAGGTATCCAGCAACATATACGGTCCGGATTGCTTTGTTGGTCAATTTCTTCGTCGGCCCATCTGTGCAGAGAAATTACAGAATGGATGGCGTTAAGCGCCTTTTTTTCAGCCTCGATGGGGTCAGTGTCACGGCCAAAGCTTTCTCAATCGGTATCTAGCGGCATTTCAATGCTATTTTGTTTAGATAATGAACCGTTTCTTATGCGGAAACTGCGTAATTGCCACCCTGGACTGTTGGCTTGTTTTAGTTTTAATCGTTTTAATGTCAGTCTTCTTGCCCTGACCCGTTCGCATGTTGGCCTATTGATTACGTTATCTAATCGCAGTGAAACTACCGTATCTTTTGATATCAAGTTTTTAAAGAAAGGAATACAATAGCAATGTTTTGTCGTTTTCAAACACATTTTGAGTATCGTGGTTAAATCTGGCTGCAACTTTTATAACTGCCAATGTGGTGGCCAGTTTTAGTGCAACGATGTACAAACTCCACCCCAGTCAACTTTGGCACCGCCTAATCCGGAATGTTTGAGACCGAGACCATGTCAGTGGTACTCACCCACCATGGCCGGTCGTAAGGCGCCGACTCTATTCCATCGTTCCACCTTTGACCCTCTGGGTTGCCAGACTTCTCGCCTGGCACAGCTTCCAGCCAACACCTTCAACCTTAAACACCTTCAAGTGTCCATGGCGCGAAATTATTCGTGTGGGAAGAAAGTCGTCATCCTTGGTCCAAAACGTCTAAGTCGGCTTTAGTTTGGTTGTTCTCAGAGTTGTTTATAGTTATCTGTCACAAGTTGTCGCAAACACCCTCCAAAAGTGGTTTGTGGTTAATTCGAGTAATTTTTTTGTTCTTTTGCTGCTAGTTTACTACCTATTTGGAGCCACGGGGAATCCCCGCTCTTCTCATTTAGTCGAACCGCTTTGGGTCCAAACAGGCACAGTCAGCTAAAAGGTCTGCGTTTACGTCTTTAAAACGTTCTTTTAGTTTTTGTCACATCCAAAAGCATATGGAAGTTTCTAACGCTTAAGATCAGCATTATCGGCATGATTCTTAAATCATCAATAGACTTCGATAGTTTGGCATGAGTTTCTTTAATGAAAGCTTGCTCTAATTAAAATATTTTTTTCAATTGAAAATCAATACCATCCAGTTCAACAAAATAAGCTTGAATCGCTTACGTGTCTTTTCATGAGATACAAGGATGTTAATGACACAGGCAAGATCTGTTAGGTCCAAACAAACACCAGCATTGTTACTTTTGAAAAATCGCTGCGGCAACAATCAAATCGACGACAATGAGTGGCTCCACCTCGCTGCTTCAGTTTGAAATCACATTAACATCTGGACAACAATAGAATAGACTATTGTCGACCACCACTATGCTCTCAACATCGGCTCTTAACAATGAAATAATAGCTACAACAATTAAATGGATGACAATGAGTGGCTCCACCTTGAATGGGCTGGACTGGGCGTGGCCTGAAAGCCAGCGGAGCGAGGCGATCGCTTTCAAATTCAGTCTCTCCAAGTCGCTCGTGGAGTGAGGGTTTACCTGCTTGCGCTGGCGCTCTGGTTTTTGTCGATGCTTGACATAACATTGTTCTTAGAATAGACTGGTGTAACTGTAGATGAGACACTAGATCGATTTCCAGAGCTACTTGAAGAAGATTTTGGTTGGTCAATATAAATATTGGCAATGGATTATCGGTGTAAAATCAATGTGTTCTGGCGCAATTGGTAATCGATATTTTTCTCACCGTATCTGATACGTATGCTTATCTGCGCATTTATAGAATTATCCATAAAATTCCTTTAGCCATAAAGCTAAACTAATCACTTGTTTATGGCTTTCTCAGCAAGGGGCTAAAAGGATTATAACCTGAGGAACTTTTTGCTGTTTTTTTTTGCGTTTTTTTTTTTTTTAAATCGGTATCGTTTTACTCGAGCAGCCTGGTTCTACTTCATTCTCGGCTAATGTTTCAGGACAGGTCGTTATCCGGGTACACTTGTTTGTTCATACTCTTGTCAACTCATGTCATTATTCTTTATTGGGACTGGTTGGATATCACATAGCTGCGCTCTTGGTCAATCCGCCGATATCTAAATGCGCAAACAACTCGCCAAAATAGCCAAACTAGATAGCTCACCGATAGCCCTCTAGATAGCAGTTCTCTGTGGTATCTGGGTCCTGGCACACAATGCCACACCAAATGTGTACTTAAGGTTCCACTGCAAGCAAACTGCTGGACTTTTACACGATAAACGGACAAAACCGGGTGGATCTGAGCGATAAGGAGACGGACGTCGTCGGCCTTCTCGCCGTCATCGCATTTTCTTGGGGTTACAAAGTCTTTTGTATTATTGGGCTCTGAGTCTTGATGTCTCTGAGTCGAACGTGCTAACAGGAATCTTCAAAATGATCTGAACACAGTAGACTGTGCTCTTTTAGATGCCAGTGGTCTCGTGGGGTAGCCAAACCCAACGTTGGAGTTATTCTGTGCATGACCACCGCAAGGTAACCGCTTTATTATTATTTATAAATTATTATTTTTGTCTGAAAACAATACATTTTGTAAATATAGTACAAAATCACATTGATTACAACAAATGACAAAAAGATACGACATTATCTGTAAGCAAGCTGTTGAAATGGACGAATCTAACAGTTCAAGGGATCAATTTGGTTGAATCAATAAAACTAACTTACCTACCTCTATTGAAAGCGCGAAAGTCTCACCTTACCCCAGAGGAACGATGGTTACGTTGACTCTGCTAGCCATGGCGATGTCAGGTGGTGCTCTGAATAGCAGGGCGCGTAGCTCCTGCTCAAATTCTGCTGTAACCTTCACGGCCGCGGATCACCGAAAACGTGCACACAATGGGGTTATGGTTGAGTCGCGTGGTCAAGACCATCTGACTTTAAATCTTCCAAAAGAGCAGGATTCATAACCCCTCGAAACAAGTGCGACGCATGCGCGTTTTCGAGTATTTTGCTTGTACTACCAACGACTCGACCAACCTTCCCACATTTTCTAAAAGCTCGTGGACTTTTTCATACTGATCGGAAATCGCACTAACGTAGGGGTCCCTACAGTGTTACGATTGCTGTTAGGAGCGTCAAAAATGTGGTTCCACTCACTGATGAATTTCGCCGTCCACTCCACGATACTTCTTGGTCTCTCAACAAAAGAGTGATTGTTAAACAATCACACGGATCCCTACTCGATCAACCGCTGGCTTCCTTCGACCCCGAAATAACTCAAAGTTCTAATTGACAAACCTTTACACGAATCTAAAGATTTTTCCCATGCGTACCCCCAAAGAATTTCAATGGGATCCATGATTGATGGATATCTGACAGTGTCCAGCAAAAGTAGACGCAGCGCTTAACCTTGCAGCGGACGCAAGTTCACTTGACGCGAGTTTTCCTTGCGACTCGTTTCCAACGACTTAGCCCCGAAGATAAGTCCAGCGTACGCGCGCGTTACAGCGACACATACAGCTGGCCAAAAGTTTGATTCTGTGGTGCGCCGCCTCGACCGCATACACAATAATTGTTACTTACATTCTTTACTTCACTTACTTCCTTCGGTAACGTCCATGATTTTCAAGTTTGAGAAAAACAAGTTGAAGAAAAGGTTCCGATTTCCTACTGTGTTCAATTTTCAAAAGGACGACATGCTGGCTGTATCTCGGAACACACGGCTTCTTGGTGCAGGACCACCAGTTTCCCTTCCGAAACTAGAACAATAAAAAAATGTATACATTATTGCTAAATTTAACAGGAGCAAACACCAAACTCTTTTAAATAACTGTCTTCATGCTTCTTGTGGAAACCCTGGAAATTACTTCCTTGGAAAACGCTCCGTCCTCTACGTAGATTTATAGCGAGTGGTGAATTAGGAGGTGCATCATTTCGGTTTTCGCGTGGACCCGCGTTAATAAATCGTAAGGCAGCCAAATGTAATGCCGTCCTCCCGACGGCGTCGTGTTGGTCGGCATCGACGCCTTGTACTTCCAACTACGGACGCCGTCGGCCTTCTCGCCGTCATCGCCGTTCCTCGGCACCAACGGCGTTGGAGCCTTTTATCTATTTAGTTGGGATACAGATCGTCTACTTCATCTGACGAGGATGTTCATTCTTCTTCGTGGTGGTAATCTTGGAGCCAGAACACCCGAAAGGCGTGCCGCTGTTTCCAGCTGCCTTGGCCCATTCCCTTCCCCGACGGGCTCCGGCTCCGGTTGGGGGCCATGGGGCTCGGTCTTTTGTGATCTCGAAAAAAGTGGACATCGCTATCATGTTTAGTTTTGGAGATAATTACTGGAGATAATTACTCCTGTCTTCTGCTTTGAATATTCTGTGTACACGCAAGCTGGGCTGTCACCCCTAGGTAAAACCTCAGGATCCAGCCCCGCGTTGGAGTTGGAAATGAAAACCACATTTAGAATGCGCAGGAAATCACCCTGAGCTCAGATTTGAGGTTTGTCGTTTTCGCTGCGGCAAGCATCAAGATACTTTTTCGGCGTTGCTGGATTTTCATCCGCATTCTCAAGGTTCTTAGCATACACGGGAGTGCCTTCTGTCTCATTGATAATTCCGGCTGCAATTGTGCTCTACCATGGAAAGAAGGGCAAGAGGTTGAATGTCTTCCACATAGTGTGCTGTGCTGTCGTTCTGCCACGGGAGAATCACTAAAGGCTGAAATGGGGTTTCAGATGCAGCAGGGGAATCTTGGACCTTTTCCTCTTTCACATCTCCTGCAGCGTTATTCAACATAAGGTGAATCAGATTGTCCAACTGGCTCTCTGTTCATTCAAAACACTGTTAGGGTTAAACACTGCTCGTAGGAGTGTTGTTCCCCAAGGAAGTACACGTTTAGGAGGGTGTCTGTTTTGAAAAGAGAAGGTTTAAACACTGCTCGTAGGAGTGTTGTTCCCCAAGGAAGTACACGTTTAGGAGGGTGTCTGTTTTGAAAAGAGAAGGTTTAAACACTGCTCGTAGGAGTGTTGTTCCCCAAGGAAGTACACGTTTAAGAGGGTGTCTGTTTTGATATTAGATCGACCGATAAAAATAATAATCTTTTATTGTCGTCATTAACTACAGGATCGCAGTATCTGACAATTTTAGAGCCACTGCCGTTTCTTGACACGTGGGTGTTTGGGTCAAGACAGGATCCTCACTGTCGTTCGCTGTCAGCCACACAGCTTCATCCGCTTCACAGTTGGATGTTTTCGGCGGATTCAGGTGAACCTTTTTAAATTGTGTGCATTCGAGTGAGTGAACGTTTGAGTGAGTGCTCACCCATCGGCCTCACCCAGGAAATGATGAGACAGCCAGCGGTAGGTCGTGTTGCGTGATGTTCTCGCGGCGTTGCAGAGTATTTTTTAACTCTTTCTAAAACTTCCACGTCGTTGAAATGGAACCCGAAGTACCGTTCCAGTTTTGGAAGGAGGTATTCGGTCCCTTCCACTTGTTCTACCCCAAACGCGTAAAATAACCTTATTTCTGTAGGCTCATGTAAAAGCTAATAAAAGCGCGTGTCGAAATCTGGCTGTCTTGTCTTTAATCTCACCTGTTTTTCGTTCTTAGAACAATAAGTTAAGAACAATACTGCTATTTGGTTGATTTGAAGTTTTTCAGTTGGTAGCTCAACATAAAATTTTTAATGTATTTAAATGCCATGTTTTTAAAATCCAAGATCTGGAAAGCTTGAAGGAACATTAAAGCCACTATGTGTAATTTATTGTTGGGTGTCCTGTCTGTTTTTCTTGAAAAACTATTGTTGCTAAACGCAAGTACCTAAACCAGTACTTTTCCAAGTAGGTAACTGTATCCCTTAGTTATCAAAATGAGCTCTCATTATATTCTGTTAAATGGTGCAAGAGAGAAATTAAGATTCAAACTTGCTTTTATCCCAGGAACTAACCAATTAAATCCAAGTTAGTTGGTTCCTGCTGGCAAATGTAATATAAATGTTGTAAGTAAAGGATTTACAATAGCCATGGCTATTATCTCAAAAACCGATGGATATGGAATTGAATGAAGACCATGTACCTATTGCTTCTGAACCAAACAAGCAAATATATTTCAACGTCAAAGTATTTATTTAATAGTTAATTGTCTGACTTCATTGCACTCTCATGCGTGCGCCTAATTCACTTCGGGCCTATTCACTCTCTTATAAGTGCACGTAGTTCTTTCGAAAGGTTATGCACGTGTCCAGTAAACGACCTGTACCTACACTTTTCAAACAAACCTGAAAATGGCTCGTATATTTTCTCCCTAGTGTTCCTCAATAGTTAATTCTCATAGAAATCCTTTTATCTGTGTAATCACGTTTTGATAGGTGGCCGTAGCCAAGAAAAAATGGACATGAGCGTTGGGAGAGTGGTACTATACAACATCGGTGGGCAGTAACTCCTCCACCTGCACACAAGAGTAGAATGTTGGTTTCTAGCCTGACTGATGTAGCTTAAACAACATGTTTTAGAGCAGGCTGAATAAAATGCCTTCAGATCCATGTGTTCTAGCATCCTGACATTGTGCAGCACTGTTTGTAAAGTGCAATAAATGCAAAAGATGCATAAACATAAAATTATATTGATGATAATATATTTATTGGAATTACAGCATGTCTAGCCATGTGGTCTCAATGATAGCTATCATACATAACTCGTCATCATATTCATTAGATCATGTCACATTCCCTGTAGAAGTTTTTTTTTAAATTGAAAATTAAAATTTTACTCTATAGGTATGTCCTGTTTCATTTAGCTTCCTTGAGGTTCATCAGGAACATCAGTATGTTTGTAGAATTCAAACACATGCACATTACCTATTATTATGCAATCTTTTCTACATAGTGCAACAAAAACTAAAAATTGTCTTCTCCTGTTAGTGAAGATGAGTTAAAAAAAAAAACGTTTAAATGTGAAGAAAAGATTTGTAATTAATAAAAACTGGCACATTGTTACTGGAACTAGTAACAATTCATGGTAGGTATAAATCATATTATTATATAGGAGTAGATGACATCTCTAATAATGGAAATTCTACAATTATAATATGCGGGTTCTAAATATGTAGTAGTAGTACCTACACTATTTAACTACATCACTTTAAACACAGTGGACAATAATTTATTGTTCTCTATTGGGTTTTTTTGTATTTTCATTTTTCCCCCGTCACTCGGCCGCACTGCCACCGCGGGGCGCCAGCGTCCACGATGGCCAAGGGGCAGCCATCAGGCACAGCTGTCCATGTGCAACCTGGTATCAAACCAACAAGGGTTACATCTCAAAAGAATAAGAAAGAAAACATTAACATACAACTTGATGATCATCCAAACTCTTGATGCTGTATTCAAATAGTTTTAAATAGACTTGGATAAACACTAATTGTAAATGTAGATTACATGCACATATGTCGATGTAAACTACGGCTTCGCGAACGCAATTTGTGTTGCGTTGAAGATGAGCGTAGCGGTTTGTATATAGCGGATAAAAAGGTGCTTGCAAAAGTCCTATGAAAGCCATGGAGCACCAGGCCAGGCCATTGCCTTCTCGAAAATTCTGATCAATTGATAATGTAGACGGATTCTGACTTTCCTTTGTTTCTCTCCGAGCTGTCAGATAGCGAAATCATGCAAATTATGCTGTGCCAGCGCCGCCAGGGGCGTCGCTGGGGCTGCGCACCTCCGCAACTGGCTGCGAGAACGGGCTGGCGAATGGGAGCCAGCCCTGCTGCCGGTGTCGGCCACAGGCGTGGAGCGGGAGGCAACAGCTGGGCTGGCAAATCAACACACAGACAATTGTTAGTATCGTGCACAATCGGTCGCAATTTAGACTATCAAATTTTCTTAATGTTGGAAAAAAAAGATTCACATTTAAACATAAAACTAGGTATTAAGTAACATCTTAGTAAATCAGACATCGACGAGATTTATTACGCATTCTGCAAAAAAAATATATCATACCAACACGTAAATAAATTGTAGAGACCCATAACTACCATCATAAGCTGATTTCACAAATCAATTGTATGCTATCAAAAAAATAATAAAATAAAGATTAATCAGTTGTATGATTTTGGCTACATTTTCAAAACGTTCGTAACTTTGAAGTTTGAAGACATACAAATTTAGAATAAAGGTACATCAAATTACCAATCTAATCTAACTCCAAGAACAGAACAAGAAACAAAACAAGAAACAACTCAAAAATCTATATTAGTCTTTCCTCCCCTACAATATATTATTTCTGACTCAGAACCTGCACCATATTGCTTGCCTAGTGATGTGAACCAAGCATTTTCTCTGGTGCATAAGCTTATGCTCAGAAGATAAGCAAAAGATGATGCGCAGTGCAAGGAGCATTTTCTAAAAAAAAGTTTCAAGATTTTTATTTTAATCCCACTCACCAATTTCTATCGTCAGTGTCTTGGCAGACATTCCTGCACTGCGATTTCGTAACTCTGGCCATCGCGATAACGTTGTCGGTTATCGTAACCAACGTAACAGACAACTGCGATTTTGTAACTCCAAACCGTCACAGCTGTTAGCGATATCCACTCTGCCGTATTCCATGACAAACGAGATCGCGCCTAGAGTGACGTCACGGATATGTCAGAAAGCGACCAATGAAATCAGTCGAAATTTAAACAGTAGACAGTCGCTAGCGGGAAGATTGGGAGAATAGGTACGTAAAGACTTGTATCGTATTAAATTTTTACTTATAAGGGAAAAGAAGAATAGAAAGGAAGGATATAATGGCAAAAAGGTAAGAATACACTTGTTTCAATGTAGTTATTTTATTGCATCCATTTATTTTATTGCATTCCATTTATTACCATGTTAGCAATTATAAAAAATTGGTTGCCTTTCCAATATTTCAGATCATGTCGAACAACTACTCACCAGTATAGAATGCTGATGACATTTATGGAAGACCATCCACGACTTGGTCACGGACTGTTGACGGGGGTGCTTGGCCGGGAAACAAAAGTAAGGCTGCTGGATAGGCTCGTCACCGACCTGAACAGCGACCCGTTGGGACCGGCAAAAACTTCTACACAGTGGTTAACCGTAAGATTCTTTTAAAGAAGCAAACACACACTCAACTTACATTACCTTGTCATGGAATTTCATTGCTGCAAAACTTCATTTCCCTTATAGGTGTGGAACGATTGGAAATCAAACACAAGAAAGAAAGCAGCTGGCATTTTAGAGCACTGCTCGGCTACAGGGGGTGGCGAAAAGTGCAACAAAGAGCTGCCCCTGTAGAGGAAAGGCTCATTCAATTCATGGGGCCCACAGCTGTGACCGGAGACAAGGACCTCCCTGAAGGTGGTTTCCCTACACCAATGCGGGCTCCTCCACCGTCTGCCAACTACTCTCAAATAAATTCACCGGCACAGCCTGCAGAGAGAATCGCCATGACTCCAGCTGCAGTTCCGTGGACTCCTGCAAACTACTCTCAAATAAATTCACCGGCACAGCCTGCAGAGAGAATCGCCATGACTCCAGCTGCAGTTCCGTGGACTCCTGCAAACTACTCTCAAATAAATTCACCGGCACGGCCTGCAGAGAGCATCGCCATGACTCCAGCTACAGTTCCGTGGACTCCTGCAAACTACTCTCGAAAATATTCACCGGCACAGCCTGCACACAGATTCGCCATGACTCCAGCTGCAGTTCCGTGGACTCCTGCAAACTACCCTCAAACAAATTCACCGGCACCTGCAGAGAGCATCGCCATGACTCCAGCTGCAGTCAATAAGAACGTAAAAAACCAGTCAAGCTCATAAATTAACATATTGAATTAAATACTGTGTCATTAATTATCCCCTTTATCATTTTAGCCACTCAATGGCAATTTGCAAGCAACAACCTTGAAGCGAAGCAGAGGCAAAGACGTTGAAGGTACAAGTCCTTGTACCTAGAGGTACAATTACTCTAGAATGTTCCTCAAAATTGTGATACCTACAGCATGGTCTCTACTTCTCTACTTCTTATATCATCTCTCGGGTTGTCTTCTTAGATCCCGCAGCGAAAAAAGCATCTCCTTCAGCCGAGGAACACCGCGCTGAAGCTGTGAAGCGGCTGGAGATTATGGCTGAGACATCCGCAATGGGGCTGAAACTGACAGCGGAAGTTACCGAAGTTTTAAAGTCTATGGCTCAGTCCATGAGCCGAATGGCTGAATCGCTGGAAGCAATGGAAAAGACTACTAAAGATATTTCAAAGAATGTTGAAGTTATTGCTGCAAAAATCATGGAGAAAATGTAATTAAAATGTAAAATTGATAGAAATATACCTAGGTACCAAAGACAAAGATGAAATTACTAATTTTTAAGAAATTATTAAAGCATCAAACAGTAGGTAGGTACATCTAGAATATGTGTTACAGTAAGTTACATATGTAGGTAGTAGGCTTTTGGACAAATGGCTGTATTCCTACCACCTTTGAGGTAAATTGCAATAATTTTTCATTCATATCATGCGTTGCCTACCTTCAAGTAGCAAATTTCAAAGGTTACAAATCTGGCAAAGATCAGTTGAAGTTCGTACAATCTACACACCACTTCTTGAATCACAATATGCATCGTACACAACATGCATCATTCAGTCACAACCCACAGATCAATCAAGAAATTAAACATGCTTTTAGAAGATGAATCGAAGTAATTGATGAGCGAAGCGAAATTATCAATTTCACTACTGCTAAAAAAAACACTTGGTGTTTGTTTTTTTTTTTTTTTGTATGTGTGTTTGCGCGCGCTCTACAGGCCAAACGCCTGCTTCGAGTGGGATGAAATTTTCAGGGTGTCTACTTTTGTTCTCAACTTAGACCCCCTGCCTTTTTCAAGAAAATCCTCCACACCCTTCACTTTCAAAGCAGAAAAAAGAGCAAAATTCTACAATTGGGCATGTTTGGAAAAGTACGGAAATTTATTTAAAAGTACGTATTTTTTTTCAAATGTTCCCAATTTCGATTTGCCTATAGAAACCATCGCAACCAAATCGAAACATCACACCAGATTTTTCCTAATAAAAACCAACCCAATAAAACCCAATAAAAACCCTTGGGCATATAATACATCTATGTATTAACATGCACAATGCTCAATGATCTCAAAATGAGCATATTTCCGCTACCCGACAGCTCAGACAGAAACAAAGAAAGGTCAGAATCGTTTACATTTTCAAGTGATCAGAAGTTATTGGTCCGGCTTTAGCTCCATGATTTGCATAAGCTTCTTGCCTTAATCTTTTTTTTTGCGCTATATACAAACCGCTACGCTCATCTTCAACGCAACACAAATTGCGTTCGCCCTAGTAATTAATATGCCTCTTTCTACCTATGCCTCACAACAGTGGTGTTCAAGAGTGGTGTTTCGAGATAAAAACTCTGATACCCGAAAGAAATGACCGATGGTGTTCGGATATTAGCTCCTTTAACAAGCAAACCATCCCGTTAATTATACCGCTATAATATGGTCAGAGTGTTTTAGCTTCCCCTTCTGGAGTTGACATTCCATTGTCTAGTGCTAGTGTCTAGGCTACCGATACTTCCTATATCGTGCCACCGTACTGCCGCTCGAACACGTTCCTTAGAGGAGTCGGAGTCGCCACAAAACAATGAAAAGAAAGGAAAAAAAACCTGGCCTTTATTCGTTGCCTGCTTGCATTCTTTTTAGTTTCAGCTCCTCTTACATGGAAAACTAACAAGCAGCACTCGACACATGCCTATCCTCCCACTTCGAAGCGTCCTATGCTGTTCCGCCACACTGCGAGGCCGTCTGGCGTTGTTTTGTTCCCTACCATTTAGGGCAAGGAATTTCTGCTGCGCAATACCTCTGTGTAGTAACATAAGTCTAGCAGGGCTTCTGGCTCGCCTTAGCGCTTTTATTATAAAATTTGTTTAGTTTTTCAATATTTACAATATAATAAAGTAAAAATTTTCCCTGCAGATATAATCTTTTCCTTGTGAAACGAGTGTTTTCTGTATGGCTACTATATGGGACAGACAGCAATGAAATGAATAAGGCCCTCGTTAAAAGGTATATTGCAAAGTGCGCACACTGATACTGTATCTTGTACATATGCGTGTACCACTGACGTTGGTTGTCTCCTGCCGTTGGGGTTGGGGGAAGATGTCCGTGAATGGTATTCTCTTCCGTTTGTTTGTGCCACCCTCTGGCGCTAGCTGCTCCGGTGCCTTAGAAATGTCCTCTGGTGTATCTGTGGGGCCCAGCACACGGAAAACCTGCTCCGTGACGCAGTCCATCTCGTCCTACCAGTTTACGGTCCTGAAACAGCTCCCTGGGGGCCAATTCTCGTACATTCGCTAAAACTCCTTATTCCCGTGGTAAACTTAAACCCGCGCTAAACCCAAGGTATAACTTTACGCCTGTGTCAATTCTCAAAGCGATACCATCAAATAGAAGAATAGCAGGCCCTGGTAACGAACTTCCCGAACTTCAGCAGCATGCAGGGCAGGGACCACATGTTACCTACCTTCTGAATCGCGACTACGTGAGCTGCGTCGACCTTCCCCGTGTTTCTTCCGCAATGAATCTGCAACAAAAATACGAACATTAGAGCCTGCCCAACGATCATGTAGAGAAAGGAGTTGACAGCCACGTTACATAGCAGTTGAAACGCAACTACGAGATGCCAGGGAGCTGCTTCGACCCTCGCCGTCTTTTGACAGCCGACTAAGGGCCGCGAATCAGTTATTACTGGTAAGGATCAAGTTCTTCTTGTTCATGTGGTCGAAATTATTACCGGCGACCGGTAATACCGGCGAGGAAACCCGTCATTTTTGTGTACCATAAGGTGGACGAAAAATTTTGACAAAAAGTTGTTATATCATTCGCTAAAAACTTTTAACTACCATATTTATTTCCGTAGAAACAATAGGTTAGGTACTTGTTGTTGACCTACATTGTTGGAGGGGTGAGCATTTCGCGGCGTTGTAGAGGATTGAGTGAAGGGCACAGGCAGGGTCGGGACGGCTTGCAAGGAGCGGACAGTCGTCTCTCTGCATTGTGTAACGCACTGTACGTGATTCGAAGTCTCCCTACTGCAATAGGTTGGCGTGTGGTTTCATGAGATATGTATGAGATATTTGTATTTTTTGGCTATCCTCGAAGCTGTACTAGCTGATCGAGTTTTCGCCAAATGATTGCTGATTACGTGAGTGCGCCGCAAACTCCACGGCGACCTGTGAACTGTTTGTAGGCTGCTAGTAAACCCTCCGCAGAGTAGTCGGTGCCCTCGGAAGTGGCGTTGTGCCTTAAGAAATGGCCCGCCTGAACTAATTGTTTTTTAGCCATGTTATTTAAGGGAAGGGAGTTTTCTCGTGGCTTCAATCGAAATGTCTATTTTGTTGCTCATATTTTGATTGCCGTTATATTTTAGGTAGAGTGCAGTGAGCAGTGAAATCCACTTCATCCGGTGCTTACTTTCACGGCCCTGCCACCTACCCTGCCATCATCGCCCTACTCTGCCCAACTCTACCATCCACTGCCACTTGCCAACTGGTTTCAGTCTGGGCCCCACAAGCTTCTGGCTAGCGGCTTCAAACATCGACAGCTGCTCGCTGGCATCCGCTTCCCTCGGAATGCTGTCCTCGTCGATCGATCTCTTCAAGGACATTGACCCTGAAGTGGTGCCCACTCTAGTTATATTTCAGTTGCCCTCACTGAATTCTGCTGCTGACGTGCAGGACTCTGACGCTCAGTTGGCCGCGATTAAAACTGATCTGTCTAGCCTGATGGCCATTCATGTCCTTTTTGAATTTGCAATCCTCTGTAAGTGTAGAAAGCCCCCTTGCCCGAGTATTTCAAGCAATACCAAATTCATCTGCAACCTTTGGCTGCTAGTAGTGTCGAGGGAATGATTTTGTGCCGCCCGTAGCAATTCAAGTCTTCGAGTTCAGTTTATGTAATCGTCCCGTCATCACATTTAGATTGTACATTCGGACAAAGTGTCGAGCGGTGCCATGGCGCTAAGAAGGCCAAGCATATTCGCCTCTTCGACCAAGCGTCTTTTAATATGTATTCGACCGTCGAAATGATTGATGCGTTATGCTGATTGATGCGTTAAGGGTCAAAGGCCCTTCCGAGTTTGCTCACGTTATCATTTTTAAAAGCGTGCTTCATCCGTCCAGCAGTTCGGCGGCGTAGTCGCTGTGTTTGGGCGAAAGACTCCAGATCGCCGTGATGGTGAAATCAGACTGGACCACTCTCAAACGAGATGTTCTATGACAGAGGGTTACATTATTGGAAAAGTTAGTACTCGAACGAAAGTTCGAGGAAAGTGCTTGGAAAGAAGATTGATAAAATGCATCCATGATTATTGATTTACCAGCTTTAATGGTGTGGATATGTTTTATCACACCCAGCATTGAACCAGCGTGTATAGTATCAGACTCTTAGAAAGAGACCGTGCAGCATGATCGTTGCAGTATTTAAACATTGCAAGGAGACAGGCTCGTTGTGTTGGCTTCCAGCCAGTTCGGGCCGCATTGATTGAATTGATTGAGTGAGAAGATTTCTCGTGATTCATTGTGCAGCTTGTAGGAGCCACGCAGCCCAGCTCTCACATAGCTGCACTTATCGCTGCACGCAGTCTTGCAATTGCAGCTCACGATATTGATAAGGCGATCAGGGGCGGGAAGTTTCAAGCTGGCACTGGATAGAGCTGTCAGCTTTCCAGCTTCCATCCCCACAGGTTGGCTGAATGATCTTTCCCTTGCCACTGCTGGACTTGGTGGTAGACGCGGAAGGAGTGTCGGCGCGCTGCCGCTGTTGTTGGTCAAAGTGTTTACTAACAAAGCAGAATGCTGAACAGTGTTTCCTTCGTTCACTTGTTTTCATCCTTCGACACGCCGTCTCCGCAAGCTTTGAGCTTGATGGTAAGTTCCTGTTTAACCTCAAGTTGTTTTTCTCGGCCCCATGCCCCAATAAATTTCCCTCGATGGAAGTCCGGGTGCTCCTCCATAAACGACAGCATGTTGTTGCGATGCTTGTCAGTTACGAGCGACATCCTAAAGTCCGACTTTTTCGGAAGTTGAGGATCTGCTGCGGAATTTGGATCTTCTACTATTGGTGTTTCGAAGTGATGAAGGCCCTAGAATAAAGCGCAGCACACTTCATTATGCTGATGAACATTTGTCATGGGCTTGAGCAATGCGCAGACTCGACGTTGCAGTTAGTATGCCAGCATAATATTGATGATTTGCGAAAGCAAGCTGCGTGGACCCTGTCTTTGTCTGCAACTAACAACAATTCGGGGAACAGGATAGTGGTTTCCGAATCCTTTGCGTGGATTTCAATAGTTGCCGTGATGAACTGCCAAGTGATGTGGATCAAATCCAAGGTTGAGTTGTGGCCGACCACTAGCTTCCCGCCCTCAGCAATCAGCCTGTTGGCGGGAGTTATACTGTGCGAACCAAGTCCACGCAGCTAACAAAACAACTGCCACAAGTCGCTGTAGCCCAACTGCTGATCAGACATGCACCGACGCCGCCACCAATTTTCAACGTGTCAAACGCAGCCAGTTTAAATCATCGGAAAACTGAAAGGTATTGTTATGGGTATTGTTATGGGTTTTAGGTGTAACATATATTTTGGCTTAGATGAGGAAATCGTTTAAGCGTTAAGGGTTTTGGCCAAGTTGAGAGGGACGAGTTGAGAATGCATCTACATATTTTTTTGCTTAGTTTAAAAAACCACTGTCGTGCCTATAGCGTCTTGTGTGCTCGGAGCGCTTCGGCGAATTCTTCGTTTTTAGACTCCCGTGAAAGCTATTCCTACGCCTAACAGTGTTGTGCAAGTAACGCCTGCCAAATTGACGTTTTCGCCTGAGAAACTGACTCCGTCCTCAACCTGAGAGGTTGACCGCAAAATCACCATCGCATCCTGCCAGCGTTTCCAAATTGCCCGAGAAAACCGTTTCACCACGTTAAATAGTTGACTAACCGGCAAGGGAATCCTCTTTTTCGGCTGAGAAATCGGCCTGAGCTTTAGTTTAGGCTGTAGTCTCAAACTGACGGGTCTCGGTCACCCGCTGGAGGCTTGCCGCTCTCCTCGACGTCGTCTCAGCAAGCGTTTCGTTTTGACGGTGACCCCTTGTTCTCCTCAAACTTGCCTCCAGTCTCTGGGCAGTACCTGCCTCCACACACAACCTCCGTGTTTTAGTACACGACTCCAGGTCGTTGTTAGTTCGGAGCGGCAAAGAGCCACACGAGATAGCTCCCTGAAAGCTCTCGAGAAAACAGCTCTCTGGGAAGGCAGGTAGGGACATCTGAACCGGCACTCATCCATTTTCTCCCATTTTCCTATTAATGTTTTGAAACTTGTCAACTTTCAACAAATGACAACTGTTGTCGAACCTGAACGTTCTCTGCACCAGGACCTGGCACCCGATGCCACACAAGCAAACTGATTGACTTTTACACGATAAACGGACAAAACCGCGTGGATCTGAGCTATGAGGAGACTTTCGATCGTCGACAAACCTATCAAATCATCGGTTACAGCACCGAGATCCGTTTATCTCTTCTCCATTGGGACACAGTCCCCGAGTATTGTGATTTTGCATCACGAACCGGTAAGAAGCCGTCAAACAATGCAGGCAAGTCAGCCATTGTGGATTATTCATTGGCTTTTGAGTCACAATATTCTTGTAACTTCTACGAGAATTTCGTTTTCCATCCAAAAGACGGTATTAATTCTGAAATAGAAGCCGGCTCCAGGATTTCTAATACTTCTATATCGATGGCTTGTTCTACAATAAATATGAATGATATTTAATTCATATCGCTTTATCGGACCACGATTTGAGGTAAAGGTACAGTTATGTTGTGGTGCAGGTATCTGGCGCCTTGTGAGTCAAATTTGTAAAGATACACAGATAAGAAAGGTATACAAGAGTGTGGTCCCTTGCGCAGCCGTGATTCCTTGCTCAGTCGTGTTTCCAACAACTGGATAACAAAGAATGGAAGGGTGTGTATTGTAACAGTAACTAGGAAATGGAATTGTAGCGCGAACCGTGAAATGAGCACGTGTAGGAGAGTGATAATACACATCATTTTGCCTATTTCCATGTATTTACTTTGTTCGGACTCCTAGAAAATAAAAAAGTTTGCTCAAAAAGTATTCACCAAGAATAAGATAAATAGCACTTGTCTAAAAGCAATTACTCCTGACTTCAAGGTTTGGTAGGAATTCACGGACTACTACGGCGGTGTTCGCCGTCTCTAGAATCTTCTTTTCTATAGAATGGAAAAGAAAATATTATTTGATTTGATGCCACTTCAATATTAAAACGCCAAGCAACTAAATGATTATTATATATTTTTGCCAATTTGAACTCACCTTGTCATCTCGACAGCGGCTTTCTTCCGAAAATTTCTTCCGAAATTTCACATGGGTTAGGGTGATATTACAAAAAATCTAACCTAGAAAATATAAAACCTATCCGCGATGGTATTGATTAATTAAATAAACAACGTGGGAACTTACTTCGTCTATTATGTTCTTTCTGAGTAACCTTTAACATTGAACGTGTTCCCAAGGCGAATACCGCATCTGCTACGATGACAAACGGAAAAGGGGTCGACCGGCCAGGCAATGGACGGGGTAGAGGGAGTTGGAATTGATTGCTTTGGCAAGTTGTTCGACGGGGTGCCATTGGCCGGGGTGCCGTGCTGCATGGCCGGCCGCATGTACATCGACTGCATGCAACTGGGCGGGGGCGTTTACCACTGCGTCGATGTCTTCAAACATTGGTTCCGGATTTGGCAGCCTGTAGTGGATTCCAATGTTGTGGAGAATCACATATGCATTGATGATCAATCCTTAGCAGAGGAAAGTAGGCATAATTCAGACTGTGTACTTTTTTCTTGCATGATTCCTACTATCATCATTTTAGCACCAAATGTGTCCTAGTCTTTTAACAAGTTGCAAAGCAAACATACCCGCGACTTCTGGGCTGTAGTGGAGCGCCCTCTCTTTCCAGCAGCACCGGAACTCCGCTAGTTGAGTTCCGAGAGTGCAAACTGTTTTAATTAATTCAAAAGGAATCAAATTACCTAACACAATGCAAGAAGGTATTCATACTAATTGTTACTGCAAATCTCAATTTAAAAAAAAGAATTTTCTACATACTGTTTAAAAGCAGCCCATAAACCCTCAGCGTGTACGGAATCTGTTCGCAGTCGTTAGTTACAGGCATAAACAAAAAAGTTAGAAAAAAAAGATTTTAATGAAAGTAAACTGAGGAATGCTCCACAGCAGGTGAACGTTCAGCGAGTGTTACCCCTGGTCGCCGAGGTGTTCGGGTTCACATGGTGGTTCAACGTGGCGGGAGGGGAGGGGGGGGGGGGGAGTTAAAATGGGTGCAAACAATTGCACCAACCACATCTGGCCTTTTAAACCTGTTGGTATATGATCAAATCCTTGTATATCCTTATACCTATAAATCCTTATATATATATATATATATATATATATATATATATATATATATATATATATATATATATATATATATATATATATATATATATATATATATATATATATATATATATATATATATATATATATATATATATATATATATATATATATATATATATATATATATATATATATATATATATATATATATATATATATATATATATATATATATATATATATATATATATATATATATATATATATATATATATATATATATATATATATAAATCCAATATATATATATATATATATATATATATATATATTGGATTCATTTTAAACGGTTAATGCTACGAAGTTTTTAGTTATATATTTTTTTATTTTTATAGCCAACGTTTCGCCAAGTCTCCTCTTGGCTTTATCAAGGCACAAGTGCAACCAATGTACAGAAAAATGATTTTCTATAAAACAGTAGACAAAAACGAAATGTTATAAAACTGAAGCCTCATGGAAAAAGAAAATGTGATACAAAGCAAATGGAAACCTGAAAGCAGGGTTATTGGAAACGTCTGTTCATTGATCTTGTCACTCTTTTGGTTTCAGGTTCTTGTTGGTGTCTGGTTCTGGTAGTATAATTTTCTTGTGGTTCCTGTGATATCTCTTGATGTAAAGTTGTTGGTGCTTTTCTTTGGTTTTCTACAAGTTTCTTGAGAAGGGGGGTCCAAGCTGATGGGAGTTGTTCCGAGTCAAGTTGTTTGTTCAAGCAATTTGGCCGAATGGCGATTTCAATTGCTTCTCGAACCCTTCGAGTTTGAAGTTGTTCTACTTTTGATATGAGTTTCATCCCCTCAAAATTAATTGTGTGGGATGTCTCCGTTACGTGTCGTGCTAGGGCTGATGATTGGGTGTGGTTTTTTACGGCTAGTCGATGTTCCTGTTTACGTTGAAAACAGTTTCTGCCTGTTTGTCCAATGTACGTCTTTGGACATACATTGCACGGGATTTCGTAAACACCCCCACCTTCAAGCTCAACGATGTCTTTGCTGTTGCGGATCAACTGTCTTAATTTCATGTTGGTGTTGAAAATGGTTTGAACGTTTTCTTTTTTGAGCAGTCGGCTTATTCGATCTGTTACGCCGCAAAGGTATGGGAGAAAAGCATTATGTTTTGTTGGTTCATCTATGAAATCGTTGACCTGTGGTTGAGAGCTGTCGGTTCTTAGTTCTTGTTCTGCATTTCTTTCAGCGTTAGTTTTTCTTATGAAAGCTTTTTGTATTATGCTTTTTTTGAACCCATTTTGTGACAGAGCTTTTTCAAGGATTTTTAGTTCATTTGTTAGATTGTCTTGGTCTGCAATACGACGAGATCTGGTAGCAAGGGTGTACGCTACCGATCGTATTTGTGCAGGATGGTGATGGGATGATGCATTTAGATACCGATTGGTGTGGGTTGGCTTTCTGTATACCGTGTGGCCTAACGTGTTGTCTTCTTTCTTGATAAGTAAAACATCCAAAAAAGGAAAACTATCATTTTGTTGTTCTTCCATTGTGAATTGAATTTCTGGGTGTATACTATTTAAATGATTTAAAAAAGACGGTAAATTATTTCGTCCATGTTGCCATATCACAAACACATTATCTACATATCTAAGCCAACACTTGGGTTTCAAAGCAGAGGCTGCAATTGCATTCTGTTCAAATTCTTGCATGAATAAGTTAGCTACAACGGGTGAGAGGGGTGATCCCATAGGCGCACCTGTTTTTTGTTTGTAAAATTGTCCGTTGTATATGAAGTATGTTGAGCTCATGCAATGTTTAGCTAGATTAATGACGTATTTGGGGCATAGATTATTTTCATCAAGGTGTATTAGTACCTCATTGACTGGAACTTTTGTAAATAAAGAAACAACATCAAACCTCACCATTATATCATTGGGATCCAGATGTATGTCTCGAGTTAGGTCAACAAAATGCGACGAGTTTTTTACGTATGAGGGCACATTTTCAGTCAATGGTTGTAATTTTTTAGCGAGAAATCTTGCTAATTCTTGAGTTGGAGATTTGATAGCACTTACTATAGGTCGTAGAGGAATATCAGTTTTATGAACTTTTGGAAGTCCGTAGAGTCTTGGTATTCGGGACGATTTTTCTCTTGGTATTATCATTCTTTTTATTTTATCTTCAATGAATGGTACTTCAAGGATGAGAGATCGTGTTTTCTTCTCTAGATACACTGTGGGATCTTGATTTGTTGGAGTGTATGCTGGATCTTCCAGAAGAGCGTTCATTTTAGATTGATAATCTTCTGTATTCAAAAGAACAGTTGCATTGCCTTTGTCTGCTGGAAGTTTGGTAATGCTGGTATTCTGTTTCAATTGGTTCAAGGCCATGATTTCTTCCTTTGAGATGTTAGGAGTAGGCGGCTGAGCTTTGCGGAGAATGGTTGAAGTGTCTTGTCTGATTCTTTCTGCAACTTCTGCCGACAGGTGCAAGATGCCAGATTCAACGCCGCACATAATTTTTTTGTAAGGTATTTGTCTCGGGGCAATTGCAAAATTTAACCCTTTGGCCAATGCTTTTACCTCTGTGTCATTCAGATTATGTTTGGAGAAGTTAATTACAACATTTTTCTCGTCCAAACCTTGATTTTTGTCGTGCAAATGCCTGCTTGAGATCAACAAACGTTCAAATTTCCATTGCTGTTTTGTGGAAATCTTGAAAGCGACATCTTCTGCTTTTGACACAGTGATTTTATCCACTAATTGGAAGAAAATTGGATGCAATGTGAGGCTGAGGTCCATGTGAAGAAAGTACAAACTTTGGGAAAGTTTTTCCAATGACCGGTAGATGTTACAAATTGTATATAAAAAAATTGTATATATAAAAATATATATATAAATATATATATATAAAATATATATATATAAAAAATATATATATATATATATATATATATATATATATATATATATATATATATATATATATATATATATATAATAGAGTTCCGAAACTTACAGTGTCTGCAAATGTCTGCACTGTCACACAGTGCAAATCCACTCTGACCTTCTCAAGGTGAAATGGAGTTTAGGAGGTTAAAGTGGGGGGAGCGTTTGGTGCAGACGTTTTACCTCGCCGCTGTTGGCTGCCGATGCGACTCCACGAGAGCCTAGCGTTGCATCAGGACAAAACAAAGACCGCCTTTATATTTAGAATTGGCATTAGCGATCGTTCTAGATGTCACAATAATTAATTAACAGCATCAACAACAGCAATTAAGCATTCCAACTCTCTGTCTCGGTCGCACCCGCCCTCTAGACCGCACCAGACGCTCGACTTGGGAATGCACTTTGCATGTCGGTGCTTGCCTGCTGATTTGCAAACCAGATATAGTACGTCTCATGGTTCTTTGGAAGTAACAAACCGGTCTTATACAATGTCATAGTAAAAGCCCAATGCGCCGAGGCGCTGCCTCGTCCCGGTCTAATGGAACTATACCCGTTACAACAAATCCTGCTTTCAAATTCATCTCCTGTGCCCCTTCGATTTTGTCCATCACTTGTTTCAGCAAGGACGGAAACATTTCTTTTGGAAGGCAACCTCGATTACGTGTCTTCCAGGCTGTAAGTACACCCCGCCAACAGTTCTTCAAATAAGCAACATCCAGCGGTTGCTCAAGTGGGTGCTGTTTGGAGGCAAAAGCACGAATGAAATGTTGTTTTATCTACATGACTTGATCACATTTAAAGATAAATGAGAAGACAAGTTATCTGCGATCACTACCTTCTTTCCCTCAAGATTTTTTACGTATGGCACAAGAAGACTAAAGAACCAGTCCTCAAAAACTGTATGGTCGAACCAGCCGCTTTTAGAGCGATTGTATCGAGCCCCTTTAATGCCGTTCCTAGTCCAGGATTCCCACAAGTGCTCGGCTTTATAGCACGTATATGGAGGTAAGGTTTTTCCATCGGCGCTACCAGCCATCATTACCGAGATGCTGGTTTTCGAAGTGTCGATAATTCGTTCCGGGTGTCTGCAACCTCTTTTTACAATAACTTTAACCTTTCCCGGGTCATCGGTAAAGTTAGTTTCGTCCAAGTTTATTGTGTTGCTTGGAGGTACTCCATCGATGGAAATGGCTAAATTATCAAAATAGTCGTTAACCATCGATGCGGAGACTGATGCTTGATATTTTCTGACAGACGGGTCGTTACAGACTGGCAGTGCCGGTTTAGAAAGCTTCTGGCCCATTCTTGTCCTGGCAAATTATTCGCGAAGTGCCGTTCATTTCTTCGACAACGATCCAAGTAGCCTTTAACCAGAAGTCTTATATCGTATGAGGTAAGTGGGAACCCCCACTCTGCGGAACGAAGTACACCATCAACAAGAAACTTTTCTTCCGTCGTGGAAAGAACGGTCTGGCCCCCTGGTTTAGCTGGACCAGCTCTTTTTGCTGGACTTTTAGTTCCGTGGTGATTACATAAAGGAATATTTGGTGACCTGAAAACACTTACATGTTGTGTCTGGAACTACTTTCTTTCACCACTAAACTCGGTTTAAAAGCTAATTCCCCAACTTTGGGGGCTCAAATAATGGACGATGGTTTAGCCAGAGAATTAATAATGACATTGACAAAATAAAATATGTTTCACCTGTCAAAACAATGCCCTGCCACTTTAAAATCAAAATTCTAATATTTTTTTGTGACCTGTCTCAAATTTCTGCTTTGAACTTTTCAAAAAGTCAGTAAATTAGTGAATTTCAAAGCACCTGATAAATTGGCCTTAAACGCCAGTTTTAGTTAAACTTGGTGAAATAGCCCGTCGCTAAGTGTGCTTCTTGGAACATTGAACTTCTCGGAAACCTTCCTGATTGAGCAGCCTTTGGTTTTCAGATAATTGTTGGCTTTTTCGAGTTTTTCAGGCGAATAGTTCTGATAGCTCCGTGTTCCCAGCGCCTTTTTATATGTTCGGACCATTGTCCGAAGTCGCCCCAGTCAAACTGGAAAATTGATAATCTGTTTATTAAACTATCAACACATTTTTATGAGATTTTTTCGAACATAACCCTATTCGCAAATCTTCAGTGTGCAATTTTAAAAATGTGGCATTTAATAATCGATTATAATTATGGAGATGGGATAGGAAGTTGATGGGGCTGCTCATTTATGCATTATTATACCTTATTTTCTCATATTTTTGTGCGAAAAACTTACCAATTGTGAACGGTGTGACAACCACGAACATGGAGAGCAGATCACCTCCTTCAAAACCAGTATTTGCGCACTTCATTCGTTTGCCGTGTAGGGAGCTCTAAAGGCGCCAACTACAAAATGTCCGAAGTCACCCCTGCGTCCAGAGTCACCCCAGTTGACGTGCCATTAATGATGTGGAACGCGATCACGTTTGGGTGGCGGCGAGTGAAATTAAGATACAGATTTCCGGCGAACTTTTTCCATGTGCCACTTGCTTGGTCTTGCTTGCTTGGCTCTTCTGTTGCTGCTGAAAATGTATGTTGAAATGTTTTGAAATTTTGCGGAGGGTTTCTTTGCAAATCGGTTTTCCTCTCTGCAAAAACATCCCGTTACAAAACAGTACCGGTTTCGTTTAAGAATTCTGTTTCTTTCCTCCATAATTGAACTCAAAAAAACTACAATGAAAGATCACATTGAAATCTGTACCTAGCTTGTGAGATTGATGTCAGAAAGCAAGATATTGATAGATTATTCCACTCTCTGGATGTTGTAGACACACGTATCTCTAGCTCCTAAATAATCTGCCAGTGCTTTAAGAGTATTGTGAATGTAAGTTGTGTCTATGTCCCTGGTTGTGTCGATTCCCTGGTTCGATTCTGTGTAATAGTCCTGCCTTACGTCCGGGGTTCTTGTGTACAGAAAGTCCACTCGTGTCTGTTTCAAGAAACCCTTTGTTACCTTTCCAAGGAAAACTCTATTAGCCCTTCTATCCAGGCAAAATAATATTGGTTTGAAACGAATTCGATTGCAGAAAATCTACCAGATCTTAAATTTTTTCCTGGGCTCCAGATTATTTTAGTGTAGATAAGTGAAGAACCTGGGTAGTAGTTGACATTGAAGACGATTGTGATTTCCAACAGGTGCATCTTCGTTTGGCTCATGGGAGCCTTACTGTGGGCACCTGTGTTTTACTGACACTCTGCTTGCGTGCTCGTGAAAACTTGAGTTCCCGTAATAATGGAACTCTCCACACACAGCTCCACCATTGCCACATAATGTAATTCTACTTGGGATCCTGCACCGCGACTCGTGCTGCTGCGGGTCTGCATCACATGGACCTTAGCTGGTTCACGCTGCAACTTCCTGTGTTTGTTGACGAAGATTCTTTTCTCAGAGACGAGATTCTGTGAAATTATAATTAGATTATCTTTTGGCTGCTTTCCTGCCGATCGTTTGTACACTGTACGCTGCACACGTTTATACACTATATTGTACGCAATTATGATGTACACGACACTACCTCTGTTTATTTCGCTGACAATGGTCTCTTGTCTACATTGGGCTAATGAATCCAACAGTCCGTTTTGCGATGAACCCGATGTTTAGTTGGGAAATGTGGTAACTGGCTCAATATTCTGTGGGTTTCCAGCTCGCAAGTTCTCGCAGTGATTAAGGTTTTCGAGCAAATTATATGCATGCGAGTTTCTTCAGTTCAACCAACCTCTCACACATGAGTTCTATTTTCGAACCACGAAGCCTCACAGCCAGATTTCTACAGCGCATCTACTTTGCCACCGATGGCCTACTGCTATCCCGTGACCCGATTCCGGGTGTTGAGGGGTTGAGTCTGTTGTTACTCCCGGGCTACTCGCCTGACCTGCAAGTATTTGTCGTCATGAACAACTTCCGGCACGATCTCTTTGAGCTTCTTCTTAAGTATTGCGTAGTTCGGGCGTTGACTACGTGGAGTTTCGTAAATCTTGACAACTATAGCTCTCAATGGCATATCGCCGCAGGTATTTCACAGAACGTTATTGAAAATGTTTTCAATAAAAGTTATCCATTTACTTACTCCCTTTCAAACTCGCATTTCTTTTTGATCACCGCGTCAGTACTGCGGGTACTGGTTCAGAACCAAGGTACGGTACGGGTTTCTGTACTGGTACAGAACCAAAGTACGGTGCGGGGTTCAGAACTGGTACGGGGTCCAAGGTACGGAACCATCAACGAGAATACATAGTACGTAGACGAGGCTGACAGTCGTCGACAGGTTGACAGGTCATGCCCGTCTAACACTGAAGCAACATCCCGGTGCTGGTTGGATTCGCCGAGGTTGCAGACAGCTTATGCCTCGGGTCGGGTCGATTGCTGGCCTCGAGCGCCATGTCGGCGTAGAGGAACGGAGAACCGGCGAACAAGACGTCCTCTGCGTTGATGTCTAGCGAGTGGTAGGTTAGGAGGTGCATCATTTCGGTTTTCGCGGGGAGAGTATCCGCGTTCATGAATCGTGAGGCAGCCAAATGTACCGTCCTCCCGGCGGCGCGTTGGTCGGCGTAGAAGTCTTGTACTTCCAACTTGCAGTCGTCGGCCTTCTCGCCGTCATCGCCGTTTCTTGAAGCTCAATGTATTTTGTATCTAAAGCGTGTATCCTAGAAATAAGCGGTGTCTGAATGTAAAAATGATTTGAATTGTTCGGCTGCCAATGAAACAAACCCTTGCAGGGAAGTGGTAACCCTTAGCCCTGCCCCCTGCCAGTAAAGGCCAGCTAGCCAGGCGGCTGCCTCCATTGCTGGGTATTGACCGTCATCTCGCCAGTCCGCGCCGGCAAGCATCCACAAACGCCTGGAAATTTTCGCTTAAATGAATAGGTAAACGTTGATCAACAATGAGGACAGTACATGTAGTACACTTATTAAAACTGGTTGCAGTGATTATTTACTGAAATTTAAATCAATATTAAAGAAATTATTGCAAACCTTGAAATTGCTAGGTATTTCTGTAAATCGCTGTTCTCTAGTTCTCTCTTTAGAAGCCACAAAAACTAAGTTACCTAAGGAGTTGATTATTTTTTACCGATATTGAATACTGATATTTGAATGTCCAGTTAAAGTGTTAACAGGTCAGTTAAAATGTAAATAGAGGTATCTTATTGGTTGTGACTTTAGAGATAACAAACTAAGCTGGCAGTTTACTCTTAACTGGTCATTGTAAAACCAGCCCTTTGGATTGTACAAAGTTTCCGTCAACTTTTCAAAAAAGTAACGATCTTAACTGTGCTTGGTCTGAACGGAACTTGGCTTGCAGGTCCTCTGCAAACGTAATCGCGATCGAACCAGGCGAAAGCGGCATTGATCCTAGAACACAACCATTACCATTTGCCAAACATAGTTGTGGGACTTTCCCACGGAATACATATTTCCTGCAAGTGGAGCAGACTGTACCTGTTGAATTACATGGGGCAGGAAAACTTGATCAATCATATCATGCATATTTATCATGCCGTTTGATCGTATCATATACCATGCATATCATGCGATATGCACTACTTTGGATAGTACATAATTATGCCCAGGAGGGCAATACTGTATGATGTGGGGGTTTATTCCACATACATATACTTGGTTGGTAACGTGCGCCGCTGCCTTCACGAGGTTGTCAGGGCCTCGGCCTGATTATTGATGAGCGTAGCGAGCGAAGCGAGCGAAGCGAAATCATCAATTTCACTACTGCTAAAAAAAACACTTGGTGTGTGTTTGTTTTTTTTTTTTTTTGTATGTGTGTTTGCGCGCGCTCTACAGGCCAAACGCCTGCTTCGAGTGGGATTAAATTTTCAGGGTGTCTACTTTTGTTCTCAACTTAGACCCCCTGCCTTTTTCAAGAAAATCCTCCACACCCTTCACTTTCAAAGCAGAAAAAAGAGCAAAATTCGACAATTGGGCATGTTTGGAAAAGTACGGAAATTTATTTAAAAGTGCGTATTTTTTTCAAATGTTCCCAATTTCGATTTGCCTTTAGAAACCATCGAAACTGAATCGAAACATCACACCAGATTTTTTCCAATAAAAACCAACCCAATACAACCCAATAAAAACCCTTGGGCATGAGTTACATCTATGTATTAACATGCACATTGCTCAATGACCTCAAAATGAGCACATTTCCGCTACCCTACTGCTCGGACAGAAACAAAGAAAGGCCAGAATCGTCTACAATTTCAAGTGATCAGAATTTTCGAAAAAGCCAGGGTCCGGCTTGCTGCTCCAGTATTTAGGCTTTTTGCCTCAATATTTTTATGCGCTTAATACAAACCGCTACGCTCATCTTCAACGCAACACAAATTGCGTTCGCCCTAGTTTAAGGTCACGTGACGTAGTTATGACGCGTAAACCGCATTTTTCGTATTCTTCAATATTACCGCCTCTTAACTTATGATTTTCTGTTATGATCTCGTAAAAACGAACGACGAGCTAAAACCCTCGTCGTACGCGATATGATTTTTAACGAACTCGTTGCTTTAGCTCAGACAGACCTAAAACTTTCAGATATGCTTTATTTAAGCATGTTCTACTTCTCTGCAAAGTTTCGTAAAAAAAATCAGAACTTTCGTCTCTATAGCGTTGCAAATTTTCGAAAATATGTTTAAAAATAGCCAAATCGATTTTGTTGAAAAATGCAGGGGGTCGAAGTTGATAAAAAATGTAGGTATTCTGAAAATTTCATCAAAATTGGAGCAGGCGTTTGGGCTCTAGAGTGTGCGGAAACGCACAGAAATCCCACACACACTCAAGGGATTTTCTTTTATTTTGGTGGTGGATTGAAGATTTCGCTCCGCTCTTTTCGCTCAATACGATCATTAATATATTGTTTATATATTAAGTCGGCCACATTATATATTTTTTACCCCTAGATGGGGTAGTTTTAAAAAATTAACCCATTTTCAACCCCTATTTCAAAACCGATTTTTTTTTAATAGCAGATTTTTAAAATATATTTTGTGCTATTTTGTTAAACATATTTTGTACAAAGTTTGATCGAGGGCTGAGTTTGGGCACTACCTACTCGATTCGAACGGCGCTGCACTTGTTAGCTGCCTGTCCGCCGAGGGCATTTTCGTGTCGCCGGCAGGTCATATGAACTAACGACATCTATCGGCGAAATTTCAAACTGAAGCGCCTGTGTTGCGTCGTGGTGGATCTGTGGTCGAGCTGTCAAAAACTTGGCATTTCGTTTCACGTAATATTTGGTCCGTCTAGATCAAAGATACTAATTGATGGGCGTAGCGAGCGAAGCGAGAGAAGCGAAATCATCAATTTCACTACTGCTAAAAAAAACACTTGGTGTGTGTTTGTATGTGTGTTTGCGCGCGCTCTACAGGCCAAAAGCCTGCTTCGAGTGGGATGAAATTTTCAGGGTGTCTACTTTTGTTCTCAACTTAGACCCCCTGCGTTTTTCAAGAAAATCCTCCACACCCTTCACTTTCAAAGCAGAAAAAAGAGCTAAATTCGACAATTGGGCATGTTTGGAAAAGTACGGAAATTTATTTAAAAGTGGGAATTTTTTTAAATGTTCCCAATTTCGATTTGCCTTTAGAAACCATCGATACCAAATCGAAACATCACACCAGATTTTTCCCAATAAAAACCAACCCAATAAAACCCAATAAAACCCTTGGGCATGAGTTACATCTATGTATTAACATGCACAATGCTCAATGATCTCAAAATGAGCATATTTCCGCTACCCGACAGCTTGGACAGAAACAAAGAAAGGTCAGAATCGTTAACATTTTCAAGTGATCAGAATCTTTGAGAAAGCAATCGTCCGGCTTGCTGCTCCATGATTTAGGTTTTTTGCCTCAATCTTTTTATGCGCTATATCCAAACCACTACGCTCATCTTCAACGCAACACAAATTGCGTTAGCCCTAGTAAATTTCACTACTGCTAAAAAAAACACTTGGTGTGTTTTTTTGTATGTGTGTTTGCGCGCGCTCTACAGGCCAAACGCCTGCTTCTAGTGGGATGAAATTTTCAGGGTGTCTACTTTTGTTCTCAACTTAGACCCCCTGCGTTTTTCAAGAAAATCCTGCACACCCTTCACTTTCAAAGCAGAAAAAATAGCAAAATTCGACAATTGGGCATGTTTGGAAAAGTACGGAAATTTATTTAAAAGTGCGTATTTTTTTCAAATTTTCCCAATTTTTATTGGTGCCCTTAGAAACCATCGAAACATCACACCAAACTTTTTTACTTGAAGTTGACTTCAAGATTTGACAAATATTAGAAATGTTTTCAATTTCGTGCATGCAAGTTTTTTAAAGTAAGTCCGCGGCAGAAATATATTTCCAACCTAATAAAAACCCTTTGGCATGAGTTAAATCTATGTATTAACATGCACATTGCTCATTGATCTCAAAATGAGCCTATTTCCGCTACCCGACAGCTCGGACAGAAACAAAGAAAGGTCAGAACGGTTTACAATTTCAAGTGATCAGAATTTTTGAGAAAGAATTGGTCCGGCTTGCTGCTCCATGATTTTCATAGGCTTTTTGCCTAATCTCTTTATGCGCTATATATAAACCGCTACGCTCATCTCCAACGCAACACAAATTGCGTTCGCTCTAGTATAAATAGGTTTGCTTATTTCTTTTTTATGAATTTAGTGATAATAATATAACCTTTAGAAGATAATTCATCTTCACTAAATATTAACTCTTTGACTGAATTAACATCGTTCAAGAATAACGCGACCTATTAATTTATGTGTGGCAATTTTCATTTCAGGTTAATTTGCAGCGAGTAATAATTACATTTATATATAACAATATAATATGGTAATAGTGTCATAAGCTGATGCATCGTTAATACTTTCCGGAGGCTGTTGTGTTACAATTAGTAGAGTATTTTTTAGGTTGGCAGTTAGTTGCATGCCTCGTGGCCCACGCCAAGGCCCCAACCTGTGCACGAGGTCTTTATTTATTTATAGTGGCTAAAGGCTAAACCACTGCTTTTTAAATCTGTGGAAAGACATAAACCACCATCTCTTTTTTTCTTCTGTGGAAAGGCTAAACCACATCCTGGGTGTATGCACCTACAGCTTCAGGACTTTGCGGCTGAGAGGCTTGTACATGACTTTCGTCCTCACCACCTTTTCGGTGACTTTTGGCGATGTTGCTCAGAATGGGCTTTACGAGCTTTTCCGTTAAGATCTTTGCCACGATCCTTTGGTGGCCTGCATCAACCCAGCAGCGTAATGCTGGGCACGTTGTCAGTGCTGGTTCAAGGTGGTCAGTTATTCTCTGAAGTAGTCTGTCTGATGCCTTGCAGAGTGGCAGCACAGCTTCTACAAACCGCTGGACGCATTTCACGACCCCAAGAAGGCCTGTCAAGAAAGCGTGTTGCCTTGAGTTATTTTAACGACATTTATTTTTAAATTAATTTGACAGGTCTGGTATTAAAGGTTTTTAAAACAATTTCTTAATTTTATTTCAGAAGGCTAATATTTTACATGGATTAAGAAATAAGTTGCATTTACTTGCCTCTGCTTGGATACTCATATCCCCCTCTGTCCGATACGTACACTAAATCGAGCAGAGGGCTAGAGGTCCGGGGCACTGAAACATTTTCGAGGCACGCTCCACACTGGATTCTCTCTTCGATTACGCGAACCAGGTATCCACCCAAGATGGCTTGGGCAGCACTCTCGAGACTGGTGTATAAGAGCATTTGCCCGGCGGTGTAGAGTTCTGCAATGATCTCTGTTGCAGATGCATTCAGCTCCAATGGAATGTATGGCTGTAAGGTTTGCGAGTCGTCTTGGTCGTTTGTAGCAAGACCGCTAGCAGCAAAGAAATTGCTGCTTCCGGGTCTTGCGATGTTACTACTAAAAAACCGCAACTTTCCACATCAGATATGACTTGCAAAGTCAAGTCATGCAGTTCGTCCCCAGAGATACTGCGTGTCATGATGTATGCGGCAGGTATAGAATATTTGTTTCCTAAACCATGCAATACAAAGCATAGGAGTTTGTTTGCAAGCTTATGCCGAGACGAAATGCTTGGTTCTTCTTGTGTGACAGTTTTTGTTTCAACGAGACCAAAAAACTTGTCTGTTGGTCGGTCATAAAGCAGTCCTTCTCTTATTGACATCTCATCAATTATCAGCGATGAAAGTCGGTGAATGTTGCCGTCTTTAAGGTTTGAAATCTCTACACGTAATCTTTGTTTAGCAAGAGGTGAAACACCCACCCCACTTTGGTGGACTATTGCACCCATATATCTATTAATGCATGTTCGTGAGGGTGTTTTCAAAAAATTTGCTTTACGTGCATGTTCATATCTGAAGTAAAATCCAAAGGAAACGATCAAATAAATTTTCAATTTCAATTTTAGAAACATCAGCCATAGTCATGTATGGTTAAAATAAATTATTTTTATTATTATAGGTGGTCTTACGTTATTTTGAGTAGTAATTTTGAGTGTTTGTAATTTGTTAATAGTACACAGTACATACCCCTTCGGTGAAGCTATTCGCCACATGGTACACTGTCTGATTGTGCTCTCCGACCATCGGTGTTGGTTTATCGGGCGTTGGAAATTTGTAATCTGGAAGCCATTTGGCTTCCATCATCCGATGCTTTTCGTATTTCTTCCAGTTGAATGACGTTGTTCTCGTCTAGTCTTTCTTGCATGTCTTGAAGTGTTCTTAGACACGAATAAATTTTTTTTTTGTAACGTTCATTTGCCCTTTGCAAAGTCTTTATTTGTGCTCTAAGAGCATCCTCGGTCGTTTTATTAGTTGATTCTACGTTTGTGGTATAAACTTCAATCTCTTCCAGGAAATCCATAGGAATGAGATCGTAGTTAATTTGGTGTGAAGCTGAAGCACTTTCGTCCTTGCCTAGTTCTGTTACAGCCGCGGGGAGATTTTGTGATGGCACTATTTTGGACTTGAGGCGTTTCTTACACTGTTTGTAGTCGTCACTTGTAAAGTGATTACTACAAACACATGTACGATCAGAAAGATTTACCAATGCTATAGAGGAGGTAAAAGAAGGAACATTTAGGACAAAGCAGGATATGATTAAAGGGAGTTTAAATGGATGAAAATAATTTAGTATGCAGGTTAATTTAATTGTGGTTTATTTGTTGTTTTGAAATGGCTATGCAAGCAATCAAAGTTTTTATTATTTGATAAAGCAGGTAGTTTTGTTTATTAACCAAAGTGAAGTGAAAAAAAAACCTTAAGTGTTCAAAACAGTATGAAGGAGGCACTCCTCACAGTTATTGTGAACTGCGACATTTCAATATAATTCCCATATATACTTCCATGTAAGGTATAACAATTAGTCAACAAATATATTATTGCGAAAAGTCCTAGGTTTTCAGTCAATTAAATTGCTAAGAAACAGTGCTTACACTCATCGCCGAAAATCCCCTTGACCCATTGAATTGCTTCTGGCTGGTTGGAAGGGAATTCGTGGAATCGGAATTTCGCTATAATTTCTTTACAAATTGGGTTGCCTCTCTGCAAAAAACACCCCGGCACACAACAGAACCGGTTTCGTTTAACTTTCCTTAACACTTCCTCCATAACTTAATGAAAAAAATAACAAATATAAGATTGAAATGTGTCCTGCATGTGAAATTGATGTCGAAAGTGAGATATTTCGAAAAAACCGCCAGTCGACGTTCGTATCAAGATGGCCTCGGACAAGCTCGGCCACTGAGGTCATTTTCGGTGATTTTCGGTATGTCAACTAGCGCCAATCGGCCAATTTGGAACTAAATTTTGGTCTCGGCGGACTGGCAGCTAACAAGAGCAGCGCCGTTCGAATCCAGTCGGTAGTGGTGTAAGGTGTCTCATTTCAGAAAAGTGTGGTTGGAGTTTAAGCCCGTTTTACACGGTAAAAGATTTTCATCAAATCTATCATAGCATCTTTTATAAAATCTATCATGATATCTTTTATAAAATCTTTTACGAAAATGTATGATGGTATTTACACGGTCCTAGAAAAATGTGATGAAAAACACATGGTTGTGACAGAAGCACTGCCATCTATATGTCATTCTGTATGAACTTCAAAGGGCGGTGGAAGAAAATTTTTAAGGAAGGTGCAAAATTAAAACTGTCAATATGTGTATAAAATTAAAAATTGATGAGATTTGGCAGTTTTGGTTAACATTCAGCCTATTGCTGATATTTTATCCATTTTAGATGTAGTAGAGAAGGTTTTGAATGTTTGTGAACCAAAGAAAAGGAAGAGGAAGTGCTGGAGACGTAAGCGTGAGCTTTACAATCTTGCCACAGTACAGTGTACACCATCTATCTTTCAAATGCTGAACGCTGATTGGTTAATTTTCATCACATCTATCACGGAAATAGAACCGGGCCTAATTGAAAATATGACATCAAATCTTTTATCACATCTATCATGATAGACCGTGATAGGATTTTTTCATCACATTTTTGCATTTACATGGTGATATTTAGGTACGTAAAAGATATCATGATAGATATTATGAAAATCTTTTACCGTGTAAAACGGGCTTTAGAACTGATAAGTCATATCGTGCGCCGCGCGGTAATTTCTACCGATTGTTACGATTCGCGTTGGAGAATAGCTGTTATGACGAGCGGCGAAGTCAGATCGTAATTTCAGAAGTCGTAGTCAGATCATAAGCTATGACGCGGTATTTCATATGATTTGGATAATTGCCCCCTGGTGCGTGCGCACGTCCTCGTAAGAGGTGGCACCTGTCACGTGTGGCAGGAGCAGACGCAGATGGTATCGCTCGATCTGGCGACACGGAGTACATGCGGCTACTGCTGCTTCCACACTTTGCCCGCGAATGTGTAGTGGTACGGGATGTCAATGTACTTGTACTGGCGTGCCGCCGGGTCCCTCTGATTCAGGGCAAACCATGCTTTCAGCGTGGTCAGCGCAGTGCTGCCGCCTTCTGCTGCGGCTTCCTCGTCTCCGGGCAGGAGCGTGACTGTGTGTTCGCCCTCGAGGTGGATCGCCAGACGAATGATGGTATGCGATTTTATCGTGCATCTCGAACCCGAAAATGCGCCACACCGCCTCTTGGGGACTCACATAGCGAGAGTCAATGAACTGTGAGACCTCGTCCCACACTAACTCTTGCTGGGCGCCGCGCGCTGCTCATTGTCACCATCCGTGGGAACAGAGACGCGAAGCTGCACCCTGGCACAGTCGTGACCTTTGTACACGTACTTGCACAGGCACTTGACCGTCTTCGCGGAGCCACAGTGCTCGATGTTAAGATGGCAGTCGTATTTTGAGCTCAAGTACTTGTTGTAAGGTACGATTTCTCGGTTGTCTACCACTCTCCCTGAGATAGTGTGCTTCCGGCCGTCGTCCTGAGACGAAAGACGGTGAAGCCCCCTTCGTTGACCTCAGTCTGCTCTGTGAACGACTTTGGGTACTTCTTTTTGCACTGTCCTTCCTTTGTAGTGAACGGGTTAATAATTGTGGGGAGGGAACAATGAACAAGTTATAATAACTAGCTGCATGTCTTTGTTCGGGTAGTGAAGTGAACAATGAACAAGTTATAATAACTAGCTGCATGTCTTTGTTCGGGTAGTGAAGTGAACAATGAACAGGTTAATAGCTGGCTGCATGTCGACTCTCGACTCTACACTGTCGACTCTACACTCTGCTCTCATTGGAATATTCGGTTCCCCAACAACAACCAACATGGCCGCTAAATTGCCACTAACTACCGCACGCGTCATCAAAAGCCGTGTATGCTGCACTCGAGCAGTTCGTATTGAACAATGGCCGCTACTCATCTCTTCGAGGACGGAGTCATCTCGCCACCCGACCATGCCTTGGGCCCGGCGAGCGCCTCGCTGTCGGCCGAGAAAGACACCGCCGAAGAATGTGTAAATACTAGCTTGGGCTGATCGCACTGCCGGCCAATGCCGGCCACGTGAATTTTTAATTATCTGAAGATGTTTACATAATATTTCCGATCTTTCAATCATGGCCATCAGCTTCTTGGGTGGCATGCGACTAGGACACATGCAAAATTTTCTGTTAATGTCCCTTTACCACCCCCGCAGATACCCATGGTTGGCCGGCTATGTAAGGGCTTAATCAGCCTAAATCAATCAGAGTTGGTCTTGCACTCGGCAGTCGGTATCGGAGCCGTCATCATCGAACACTTCATTCAGCCGCAACATTGTATAAATTAATAGTGAATAAAATCTACCTACCTGCAAAAATATTATCAATCTATTCAGTGTCAAGTTACATGTTTTTAGTCCACGCTCCAAATGTATAGATTTATATAATTATAATTTAATCTGTAACCACACTTCGGGACGACAGCAACATGCAAGGTAAGTCTAAATTATTACTCATCCCCAACAAAATAAGTTCCTGCCAAATATAAATTCTTCCTCTGACCCTTCGGGGTCACGACACCTTCATGCACACAGAGCGCATGTTCCGAGCGCCGCACGGGCCGTGAATCATCGACGACACGATGACCTTGTGCATTCTCTCCTCTGTCACTGAATCTGACAGCTCGGGAGTGCGGATATTGTCCTTGTTCTGTTAACGAGAACTGCTGCACTGCAAGCAGTGCAACACGTGTCACTGCTCCTTCTGGCTAAATTTGACCGCAAGTAGCTATCCATGATAATCTTGTTGCGGCATCTTAACGACAATTATCGTCTTAAACTGATCGAGGTAACCTGGGTGAGTTTTTAAAATGTATGAAACTTGGGTGAAAACAACGTAGCCACCTACTGAAAACGAAGGATTCTTAACTGAACCATTCATACTAGAGGCTTTACGATAAGTAAATTATTTATACTACTTCGTATCAAATTAAATGTATGATAAGATTTGTTTGTTGTTAAAGTTGCATGGGGTAAATTATGGATATGTAAACAACCTTTTTGTTGGTGATTTTAGAAAGTTAGCTTTGTTCTTGTCTATGATTACAGGAAACCGATTGGACCAGCTACATTAAACGAAATTAATGTTTATTCATGCTGAGCGTGCGCGCGCACGCCAACGCGCGTTACTAGCTACCAAATGGTGTCCAAAAGGTTGTTAGATCGCTACTTTCTTAATCTAGTTTGATTTGTAGAAACCCATGGTTGGCATCTAACACGCTGAAAAACTTTGCTTATTTAATCTTTAAGAATCTCTTCAACTGTTAGCAGTAGATTATTTGTCTACTTCTATTGCGTCACGGCTTGTCACTTCAATTTGTCGACGACGTCGGCTGCGTGTGAGCATCCAAGCGGTAGCTGCCTGCCCAAATCCTACCTGGGAATGTCGATGCCTCCCAGGACGTGTCCATGTCCCCACTCAAGCATCTGGCGAGTTGAACAGTACCTACCCGCTTGCTGCTATTGAAATCATTTCATACTAGTTATTTAATAAGCAGTCCTGTCTTGGGCTCATTGCAAGAACGCGGGATATTGTCTATTATCTCCAAGGGTGATAATATGTTTCACATGACATGACAGCTATTCTGCGCTATGAAAAAAACCCGCTGCCTGTTATCTATTATATTGTGTATGTAAAGCAGCCCCGCAGAAGCCTATGCGAAGATAATAAATTTGATGCTGCAAGCATGAGTCAGCAGTATTTAATTTAAATTTCATTGTTTTATTGTTTCAAAAACATATTGGAACAAAACCATATTTAAAGAATTGCAAAGATATTGATTTTTTTATAACGGTTGCAGTGTGGTCTTGAATCATCCTTAGTTGTACGACGCAGGCACGATGTTAGGTTCGGCCACTGCCGTTGCACTTGTAGCACTTGATGTCGCCGTGGGCCGAATGTGGCTTGGCGCGCGGCGTCGGGACACTTAGATGATCAACAGAACTCACCAATGAGCATATCTGCCGCATTGGCCTCACCCCAGTGAGGGTGCCGGACCAATATTCTTCTTGTTTAAATAATAGTCTCATCCTGCTGCCTCTCTCGTATTCGACTTAAAGTTCTGCTGCCCTCTGGAAATAAACGAACAGCGTGAGATAGTTATATAGGTGAAACATCTATTGACTCAATGCTTTTATTTACAACAGCTCACGTTTTTGTGAAACTTCTCAAGACCTGGCTGAAAACGAAATGTGCTCTTTGCTCGCTGGCGTTTCACAAATGGCGTTACACACCGCGTCCAGAACGCCGCAAGTGAACCGCTCGACGCCGTTCACGTTCTGCGCGGCCGCGGCGAGGTGCGTGCGCACCAGGTCGTTGGGCGCAAGGTCGGGCTCCTCGTCGACGTCGACGTAGGCATTGCGCTGACTTTCCTCCACAGCAGCCTCGTCGGCGCGCAGACTCGACTCGAGCTCGGCGGCCTCCACGCGACGTCCAGCATCTTCGACAGCTGCGCGCGCTGCCAGCCGCCCACTGCGCTCCCGGCGTCGCCTGCTGTCGTTGGCCTTTTCAGCCAGACGTGTTTGCCGCTCTTCCGTCGTTCGCCTCTCCTCGCGACGCCGCGCGACTGCTAACCGCCGTGCTATACGCTCAGTGCGTTGCTGATCCGACGCACGCTGTCGACGTTGCCTGTCGTATGCTGCTTTTTGAGCAGCACGTGGACTGGCTGCCGTCAGCTCGTGGTCTTCTACACGTTGATCTTGTCTGAAGTGGCCTCGTGCCGGGCCAGGTCGCGACAGATCCTCATAAAGAGTTCGTGGCGCGGGGGATTCACGTCGTCCGTGTTATCGCAGACAGGGTAGACTCCACCTAAATATGCGTTTGAAGGGCTGTCACCTGGTGCTGCCGATGTCGCGTCTCGTACGCAGGCCGTCGGAATTTCGCTGCCGTGAGGCTCCGTGCTCGCGTCACGCTCGAGTCGTGCTCGTTTCGGGGGCGACGCCTGTGTAGAGATGACACCTTAACTTAATTTGATTGTTCTCAATTAATTTCGTACTTTAATATGAGTGTTTTACAATTTGAGAGTGGAACATTTATATTACAAAGGCGGTTGTAGTGCATGAGTTACAATGCTTACATTACAGAGGGGCTGGTCGCCCACAGTTTCTGCCGAGACCGAATGGCAGGCTGGCAGACTGGTCGAGGCTGCTGGCAATGCGGTGTCTTCGAGCTCCTGCACACGCGCATTTTCTGCTTCAGCACGTCTCTGTGCAGCTGCAGTTTCTTTGCTATGCTTTCCTTTGGTCAAGCCTTTCCGACGATTAAAGTTCCGCCGTTTTTAGCGCAGCTTTATCCGCAACGGTCCCAGAATGGGAGCTAATGGTAAATCTGCTCTAATGTCCTTAAATACGAATACCTTTCGTTGTCCGTGATGAACAGGTTGTACAGGACGAAGCCTTTGCAGGCATTGACGAAGGCGATCAGCGTACTCAGAAGTGCTAACTGGTTTAATCGTAGAAGATGACAAGCATTCTCCTGGCAGGCGCACTGTCGTTCCGTATACAAGTTCAGCAGGAGTAGCTTTAATGTCCTCTTTCCATGCTGATCGGATACCTAGCATGACCCAAGGCAAGCTGTCGGTCCAGCGTTCGTCTTCGTGACATTTGAGAGCAGATTTGAGCTGTCTATGTAAACGTTCTACCATCCCGTTGGCTGCAGGATGAAATGCACAGGTTCTGATAAGAGTTGTTCCTAACAGATTATTCAAGATCTGAACAGGGCTGACTCAAATTGTCGACCTTGATCGGAGGTGACACGAAGAGGTGTGCCAAAACGAGAGATCCAGCCATTGACAAATGCAGATGCAATAATAATTGTATCTGCAGTTATATCAGCGATGGGAATGGCTTCAGGCCATCGAGTGAATCTATCGACACAGATGAGAAGATAACGGAATCCCGCGGACTTTGGAAGTGGGCCCACCAAATCGATGTGGACATGTTCGAATCGAGAATCGGGGGCGTCGAATTGATCGACAGGAGCAGAAACGTGTCGGTTTACCTTCGATCGTTGACACGCTTGGCACGCTCGTGCCCATTCTTTGCAGTCCTTTATCGACGGCCAAACGAAACTCCGTGACACGAGACGGACGGAGGCTGCAACCCCAGGATGAGAAAGGCTGTGTAAGCTGTCGAAAACCTTCTTCCGCAGAGCGTTTGGCACGAAAGGTCGTTCTACATGTGTCGATGTGTCGTAGTAGATCGTGAGATTCGTGTCCTCGAGACGTCGTGACTTCATTTGCAGCGACGTGTTATGGCCGCTTGCTTAATACTTCGTTAAGGTCTCGGTTGATGATGTCGAGTTTTTTGTACGATTTCGGTTGTCTAAACCGACCGTCCTAGGTTTGCTGGTCCGGATAGAAAATCGCCTGGAACATGCAACAGACAGGTATGCTAAAAGATATCTTGCTACATCATCTAATAGAATGTACACTTCTTTGTTTTACATGTATCATTTTGGCCAAACGTTGTTCAACATGTCAGAATGGAATACTAATATTTTTGAGCCGAGTGTCAATTTTTGACTACTCCATAATGTTATTGAAAAATTTATTTTTGATGAGCGTAGTGAGCGAAGCGAGCGGAGCGAAATCTTCAATTTCACTTACCCCAAAAAAAGTAACTTGTGTATGTTTTTTTTTGTTTTTGTTTTTTGTTTTTTTTGTGTGTTTGTGCGCGCTCTACAGACCAAACGCCTGAACCGACACGGATGAAAATTTCTGAGTATCTACCTCTGTTCTCAACGTAGACCCCCTGCGTTTTTGAAAAATATCGGTTTTGTAAATTTTTTATAAATCAATTTTTACGAAATTTTTCGATTTTTTCCGAATTTCGAACCCCTGTAAATTTCAAAGTTCTGAACATAACTTCACCAAAACTTCTAAACATGTTGACCTTATACATATTTATCATGCCTGCAAATCTTATTTCGGTAGGTTTTTCCAATTGGTTTTTATTAGCATTTTTGTGGTGTTTTTTTCGTGATTTGACGGCTGATTCAATACGAGTCCGGTTTCCTTCGTTTCCTTGGTTACCATGGCTTTGTTGACCTCGAAGAGAAACAAAGGAACGTCAGAATCCGCATACATTTTTAAGTGATTAGAATTTTCGAGAAGGCAATGGTCAGGTTTGGTGCTCCATGGTTTTCTTGTGACTGCTGCAAGCACCTTTTAATCCGCTATACACAAACCGCTACCTACGCTCATCTTCAACGCAACACAAATTGCGTTCGCGAAGCCCTAGTTTAGAAACACGGCTGTTACACCCATCAACCAGCTACTGTTAACGCTGAGATTTATGCTTTGGGAAGCATGATAATATCTGCCGCAGATTTTAATATTATTATATTATAATATTATAGATGTTTATTTTCCACAACATGTTTGTATTTGTCAACTAATTCCGGGTCTTGTGATTTAGACTGGCCGAAAAGGTACTATAAAAATAATACTGATCACCAAATACACTGCGCTTGCCGCTGGACTGCCGCGTTTCGTTGCTGGTTCCTCTCTGACACACTTCCTGACCACACGAGTCCACCTGGGCCATTCGCTTATTGCTGATGCTGACACTGCCAAAACCACGCTGACACCTAAGGCGCCAAGTGCAAACGAGCAATTTGCAACACTCCCCCACCTTAGACAAAATCGCCCCGATTTTTGGGTAACTGTCAAATCTAAAGGGAGGGAGCTCGCTCAGAAAGCGCGCCCCAGAGTCCCCAACCCGAACCACAACCCCCAACAATTTTATTCCAAAAACAATAAAACAACAACACATAGGTACAAGTGGAAAACCAACAAATGGCAGAATGACAAAACGGTTGCCAACAAACTTTTTTTCTTACAATTTTCTATTATTCTATGACAACAATTTCCCAACTTTATTTAAGTGCACCTTGTATTACTATTGGTCGTCTCCCCAGTTGTGACCCTCCAGAGTCCAGTTATCACCCGAAACCAGCGCGTCGATGTCTTTGTATACGGCGTCTCTCCCGTCAGCATCTCGCACAGCACCACCACGTAACTCCAGACATCGGAGGCCTAGGACACGTCTTGATCACTTCCGCCGACATCACGCGTATGTCCCTGCAGCCGAAATGCGCGTGGTCTTGCAGACGTCGCACGCCAAGCCAAAGTCCGTGACCTAAGCGACCTGAACTGCAGACGGTCCTCCTCGTGGATCGGCTCGGGCAGGAGCACGCCGGAAGACTTGAAGTCTTCCTCTGACTTGAACCCAGTATGAGCGAGATGGTCGCCCCCGTGTGCAGATGACGTATGCCTCGAGCGATCTGGATCGCCCAAACCACGAGCACGTCGAGCTGAATGAGTCCCATGGCCAAGACACAGTTGAGCGCGCCGCCGCTGGCGTATTCCATCCCCACAGAGAGATTGGGACACCACGTTCTCTTGCTTCAGCAGCCAGAACAGCTTAGTCTGTCGAGACCGCCTCCTCCAAAGCCAGGACCCGGAAGTCGATTTCCAGTGGCTGCATCTCCTCGATGACACTGCTCACGTGTCCGCCAACGTCCTTCTCGGCCACGAAGTCGACCGGGAAGATGCCGACCTCGTCTCCCAGCTTGTCGGTCCACCAGCCATCGTGTCCCAAAATCTTGGGATCCTTGAACCAGGACCTGGACGATTTCCCCTCGACGTAGACTGAGCTCGTCCTCTCCCTGCGCCCGAACATCGTACAGAGCGAGAGCGGTCCATAGGCCCACGTCCCGATCCTTGCTTCGCTGCTGGAACTGCCATGCGTGGAGGTACTCTGCGAGGCGAGCTGGGTATCCGGCTATCACCCCCCGCAGCCCGACAATCGCTCTTCCCGCTGCCTCTCGTCTTGTTTTCCTTGGCGAGAATAGTTGGTTCTCCACAATGTCCAACGTTTTTCCCTATTCATCCCCTCATACATTTTTCCAAAATGTGACTTTTAAATACATTTGATTTTTATTTGCACATTTATTATTGTTTTTAAATTTATTTTTAACACATTTTTTCAAACATTATCCACTCTTTTATCGCTAACACCTCTAGAAAGTGCACGTAAGCCCTCTTACTCTCTCTCCTCCCCCTCAGCCTCTGGAATGTCAGCCAAACGCCACTTTCCCGGCTCAAAATACGGTTTCATACGTTCCACATGAACAGTATCCTTCACCCATTTCGCTCCTTTTTTGATCTCCACCTCATAATTTACATCAGAGACCCGCCGAACCACTCGAAAGGGCCCATGAAATCTCTGTTGTAATTTATCGCTCCTGCCCACCTTACGCGTAGGCGAGTACACCTTCACCAGCTGCCCAGCCGTGTAGGACACCTCCCTACGTGTTGAATCGAACCTAGCCTTTTGCTTGACCTGGGCCTCCCTTGATCCGCTTGGTCGCCAAATCCCTCGCCTTCTGCAACCTTTCCAATCTCACCACAGCCTCCTCCGACAGGCCACAACCCACCCCCAACCCTTGATCAACCGGTAGCACAGCCTGGTAGCCATAAACGAAGTAAAATGGCGCAAATCTTGTCGTTTCCTGTATCGCAGTGTTGTACGCGAACGTGCACGCTTTGACATACACATCCCAATCCTTGTGTGTTGACGATACATAATTCGAAAGCATCTGAGCCATCACCCCATTGCAGTGCTCTACCAATCCATTGGTCTGGGGGTGGTAACTGGAACTGAACGTGCTACGCACGCCCAACCCCTTCAGAAGATCCGTGACTAGATTTGATCGAAACACCTGGCCTCAGTCACTCAGGATTTCCCCCACACAGCCATGCTGGAAAATAACCTCAGCTGAATTTCCTGCAGGGATGGCCTTTGCCATGTACCACTTCGTATGATAATCCGTGCAACACACTATGAACGTGTTATTCCTCGGTGTACGGCAAAATGGCCCAAGAAGGTCAATCCCGCATCTCTGAAATGGAGCCCCCACTGGTATAGGCTGAAGCAATCCCGCTAGACGCTGAGTTAGTCTTTTCCTAGACTGACACGAAGGGCAACTGCGTACGAAACGCTCCGTCTCCACCTTCATCCCGTGCCAAAAGTATCTCTCTTTTAATTTGCAGAACGTTTTTAAAAATCCCAAGTGACCGCCTCCTACCGCGTCATCGTGAAGACTACTCAGCACTTCGAATTTAAGATCCTCCGATATAACCAAGACCTTAGTTTCACCCCGTTACTGAAAGTTTTTCTTGTACAAGATTCCGCCCTCCATCACGTAACTGCGTGTCTGACGCCTCAGTTTGCCATCTGCGCGATCCAGATTTTCCATCGCCTCAACTCCCTCAGTTGCCCGTCTTTCCTCTGAAGTTCTGCTATTTCCTCCAGGTCGATTGCCCACATCCCCAACTGCATCTCCTCAATTAGGTCCTCCTCCCCTTGTCCTGCCGTCGAACCCATGTGCGGATAACGCGACAAACAATCCGGCCCTTCGTGAAGCGCGCCTGATTTGTGGTGGATCGTGAAGTTATAATCCTGCAACATGATCGCCCATCTCGCTAAGCGTCCCCCCACCTCGGTGTTTTTCTTTAACCAGCAAAACGAGTGATGGTCTGTTACCACCTTAAACGTCGCCCTCCATAGGTATGGCCTCCATGTGCGTATCGCCCATATGATTCCCAGACATTCTTTATGGGTTGTGTTGTACCGCCGTTCCGGATCCGATAACTTCCTCGACGCATAACAAATCGGGTGTAAGCCATCCTCAAAACGCTGTAACAAATTCGCGCCTAGCCCATAGTCCGACGAATCTGTGTGCACCTCCGTCTCTGCTGTTGGAGAAAAGTGCCTAAGCACCGGAGCCGAAACCAATTTTTCCTTCAACGTCATGAAAGCCTCCTCCTGCTCCTTCCCGAACGAAAACTCCACCCCCTTCTTCGTTAGCTCCACCAACGGCCTTGCGATGTCCGAAAAGTCCCTTATGTACTTTCGGAAAAAATTCAGAAGCCCGAGGTAAGACCGCACCCCCCGAATTGACCTAGGCACCGCAAATTCCGCCACGGCCGCGACCTTCTGTGGGTTTACACGAATTCCTTCCCCGCTAACAACATGACCAAGAACTTTGACCTCTCTCTGACCAAACGAACATTTCCCCGGATTGAGTGTGAACTCTGTTTCTCGAAATCGCTGTAAAACATAACTTAACCTTGCCAAGTGAATTTCAAACGTCTCACCCATCACTAAAATGTCGTCCAGATAGACCAAACAAGAGCTCCACTTCAACCCCGCTAGTACCCTGTCCATACTTCGTTGGAATACTCCAGGAGACACCCCTAAGCCAAAGGGCAACACCTCGAAGGAAAACAACCCCTCTGGTGTTATTAAGGCCGTTACGTCCTTTGAGTTTTCCGCCATTGGTATCTGCCAAAACCCTGAGAAGAGATCCAGCGACGTAAAGAAAGAAGACCCGTTCAAATAGCTCAACACATCGTCAATTACTGGTAAAGGGTAGGAGTCCATCTTGATGACCTTGTTAACCCCCCTGTAATCCACTGCGAATCGCCACCCCCCCAGTCTTCTTCTTAACGAGCACCACTGGACTGCTATAAGCCGATTTGGATATTTTAATGACGCCATGCTGCAACATCTCTGCTACCTGTCTACCTATCTCCTCCTTCTCCTGATGCGACACGCGATAGGGTGGCCTATGTACCGGAGTTTTGCTTAAAAGCTCCAATTCACACTCCCCTACCGTTGTCCTTCCCACCTGACTCAAAGACCATGCAAACAAGTCCGCATACTTGACCAGCAATGACGTCAGCTTCGCCCTATCCTTCTCAACTAGCTCCGGGTTAACAGTCAGCTTATCCAGCCAAGGCACCCCTTCTTCCTTTTCATCCCCCTTCCCCGCATCTACCGACATGACCCTCGGCTCCGCAACCCCTGCAACTTCGTCAAGACACACCTCCTCTAACTGACCCAGAACTGTACCCTTGTACAGGACACACGGGCGAGGCGACGTATTCGTGATCCCGACCACTAATTTAGAGCTTTTGCCAAAAACAATCCTCGGTACCAATAGCCCGTCATTGACAAACAATTTCGCATTCGGCTCGAAAATGTTCCATTCCGCTTGTGCACGCGACTCGATGTTTAAAGTGCATTCATTCTGATGCCCACCTTGCAGAATTATTTCCTGGTCCGTAAGAATCTGCTGAGGCAGCGTCTCAGTTACCGGCAGAATGCTAAGAATTTACTGCTCGTCGTGAATGACCTGACGTTGCAACTCAGCACTATTCGCAAACGGAACGCGAACACTTCCGCAACCATGCGCAATCGAAATTGCCCGGAATGCATAGGCTATTGTGACCTCAAGTCATTGCCTAAAATACATGTCGCAGAAAGATCCCTAATCGAGATCATAGGCACTATAAATCTCGCATTGCCTACAATGAGCTCAACCTGAACTCGACCCACGATCCGTAGCACCGACCGATTCGCTGTTCTCAGCACTAAGCCGTGCACAGGCTCCAAGTCCAAGTGAGACACCATGGATGCGTCCACACAGCTGACCGCCGCCCCAGAATCCAAAAGAGCCACCACAGGTTTTTCACCCACCCTCACATCAACCTGAAGCGCCCCCATTGTTCTGATTACTACGATCTCATGCGTCTGCGCAACCCCGGCAATCACCCTGCAGATTTTAGGCACCTCGGTTAGGAATTTGCTGCGATCTCTAATCGCCTCGTCCCGAATATTCGCACTCGCCGCACCCTTAACCCATGCAGCATCATCTTTAGCTTCCAATTTCCTCGCCCGCTTTCTTTCCCGATACCTCTTCCTCCTCTTTCCCCTACGGGTCAGCTCCTTAACCGCAACCAATGTACCCGCTGCCAAAGTTGCGATCTCTAGTTTTTTGACTCAGTTTCTTTATTAGCCGCTGCCAAAAATTTATCGACCTGCTCCTTCTCTGGACATGTCAAAGCAAAGTGACCCGTGCGATTACAAATATAGCACCCTGGCCTACCCCAGACCGACCGTTGACGACTCCTGTCCCATCCCTGATCAGGCTGCCTTGGCGCACTTGTTCCTACCGCCTCCCGTCTGTCCACGCGTCCTACATCCCTCCTGTCCACACCTGAATCCCGTCTGTCCCCACTAGAATCCCGCCGATCTGTATGCTTAAACGATTGCTGCCCCGAATTTCCATAATAAGGCTCCTCGTCGTAAACTGTACGATTGTCATAGCCCCGATCCTGAGATCGCTCCGCAGATCGCAAACGCTGCCAGATTGCTTCCACTCGAGATAGAACATCTGCGACAACGTTTTCTTTGCCGGGAATATGACGGATGTCTGTTGAAAATTGTCCGATGTAGTCAAGATACCGAAATTGTCGAGGCGAGCATTCGTCTGATTTCTGATTGAACGCGAATGTTAAAGGTTTGTGGTCTGTATAGATGATGAATATTCGCGCTTCAACCATGTGTCTGAAGTAGCGTATAGCCTCATATATGGCCAACTAGCAGTATGGGCCCGTGCTACGCACGTATAGTGTTCTGCGGGTGAGGGCAAGAGTTGTAGGGAGAAGGGGTCCCACCCCCTAAAATCTACCCGTGCCATTGAAGTCTAAAAAAATATATATATTTTTCAAGAATTCAAGAACTTTTCCCTGCCCAATGCCCTCTTACACAACCCGGAACAAACTCACCATTACCAAGAACACGAAGAAATTGTTAAGATCATGCAGTGTCGGTCTCAAGCTGTATATAGGTTAAGGCTAGTGTACCCTATGCCCTGCGGGCATACCCGATTGCCGGATTATGGTTTATATATGGCCCTAGGCTATAACCTAAGTCCTAGGACTTTGGGCCCAAAACCAACAAACCAAAACACAAAAATAGTAATTTGGACAATTTTGATGCCAAACGCAAAAAAAAAATCGATTAAAATCAGTTCGCATTAGTCAGTTATTTACATTTTATGCAAATTAAGAGCATTAACATAAGTTTCTAGTCTGTTTTAGAATTTTTCAAAACAATTTTGCTATCCGTACCCGATGACGTGTGAATATCCCCAATTCACTGCCCAAGAGAATATAACAGGATTTCGTTCACCTTGCAGTGGCATAAAAACCAAACAAAAGCTAATGCTCCTGTCACTCTGAATGCCAAATCTTTTCAAGTTCACGTATAATATGATTGCAAATAGGAGCGATTTGACTAAATTTCTTCAATAACTTCATAATGCATGCGCGAATAGTCTCCTAGACGCAGCGGATCAGTTAAAGGTAAGATTTGAACGATTAAAAAATCAAGCTGGGCTGCAAGGCGTTCTTCAATCTTGTCACTCAAATGCAATCAGTTTTTTCAATACTTCACTTAAAAAACACTTTCAAATCGCTGTAAGAATGTCGTCTCTGGATGTAAACCAACATTTTGAACATTTATAAACCATTTCCACCCGTTTTCAGCCGATTTTCGCGATTTCTATTAAGAGTTAAGCTCGATGTTACATACATCCCAGCCAGCCAGCACAAACTAAAAAGTTGAACATCGCCAAATTAGAGCTTTTATATAAGGTTAATAGTTCGCGATCGTAAGCACCGTATTTTTGCGTTGCGCCCCATTTAATTTGCGAGAGAAAAAAGCCAGTGGTTGCCACCCTGTGTTCGTTCTCTGTTGAAGTGCAGCTCCAATACAAGTGTCTGAGGCATCCGCAACGATTGCAAGTTCTGCACTCGGATTCGGGTGTGCAAGAAGCGTGGCCTGAGAAAGACTTCGTTGCAATCTTCGAAAGACTTTAGAAGCTCGGGAGTCCAAACGATTGGCGTCTTGCCTGACTTATCGACCCCGACGAGAAGGTCATTGAGAGCTACCTGTAGTCGAGCAGCCGATGGCAGGTGTCGGCGATAGAAATTTAGCATCCCTAGAAATTGTCGTAATTGTTTTACATTGTTTGGCGGTGAAAACAAGACGATTGCTTCTACCTTGTCGTCAAGGGGTCGCGTCCCATCAGCGTTGACCGTGTGGCCAAGGAATTTAACTTCGGATGCGCCAATGACACACTTAGAATAGTTGATTAGAACACCATATTCGGAGAGTCTTGCAAAAAGCAGGCGACGGTGATGTTCGTGCTCCGTTTGCGACGATGATGCAATAAGAATGTCGTCGATGTAGGCTTAGGCAAAATCCAAGTCGCGAAGGGCTTCATCGATAAATCTTTGAAAAGTTTGAGCTGCGTTCCTCAAACCGAAACTCATGAACGGGAATTCAAATAAGCCAAAGGGGGTCGTTATCGCCGTTTTGGCGATATCTTCCGGAGCGACGGGAATTTGATTGTACGCCCGAACTAAATCTACTGTTGAAAATACGGTCTTACCGGTAAGCGCTTGAGCGAAATCTTGTATGTGTGGAACGGGAAATCGGTCTGGTATGGTCCTGCTGTTCAAGGCCCTGTAGTCACCACATGGTCTCCATTGGTTGTTCTTCTTAAGGACGAGATGGAGAGCAGCCGACCAGTTAATGGATGAACATCTAGCTATGCCTGTCTTAAGCATAGTGTTGAATTCAGCCTTGGCGATTTGCAGTCGATCGGGTGCTAGGCGTCGAGGCTTGCACGATACAGGATGGCCATGTGTCGTGTGAATGTGATGCAATGTTTCGTGTTTCGTTTTGCGTGAAATACCTGCCGGTCTCGTGATATCCGGAAATTCGGCAAGAATTGCGTGGTATTGCGACTGGCCGTTGACCGCTTTGACATGTTGCTGGTTGTCGTTGATCAACTTGCCGGCGATAGCAAAAGATGTAAGACTGTCGATAAGGCGATGGTTTCGTATAGCCACCATTAAACCATAAAATGATAAGAAGTCGACACCGATGATGGGTTTGGATACGTCTGCGATGACGAAACTCCAGGAGATATCGCGTTTAAATCCCAGATTCAGATTGAGACTAAATGTACCGTATGTAGATATGATTGATCCATTAGCGGCGAATAGCTCATATGTGGACCTTTCGCGAGTTCCTTTAATCATCTTGAGTGGGTAGACACATAAATCGGATCCGGTATCGACGAGAAACTGTTGTCGAGTTGATATATCTGTTACAAAAAGGCGGCGTGAATTGAGACAGCCGTCCGCCGCGTCTAATGACTGTCCTTCGAGTTTTTTCGGTCGAAACTGCAGGGTTGACGACACATTTTTGCTTGTGCTCCAAAGACCAAACTTATGGTGATACCAACACATACCATCCGTTGGTGGTCGTGGATATGTCGGAAATCGCACCCGATTCGATGGTCGTTTACCTGAGATTGCTTCTATTTGGCGTGACAACTCTTCAATCTGCATTCGGTGTCGGTTGTCGTCGTCGACTGCCGCTACTCGCATAGGGTATGAAGCGTCTTCGTGAATTCGATCGGCGATCTCGGAGAGGGCGTCGAGGTCGTCAGGTGGTGACGCGGAAAGGACATCTCGCATTCTGTTCGGTAGACGGTCGAGCTATAATGTCCTTAACACTTTGTCGGTCACTTCTTTGTTTGCTAAACTTCGCAATTGAAGTAAGAATTCTTATGGTTTGCGATCGCCTAGTTCTTCATGCTGGAAAAGCCGCTTAATTCGACATAGAGAAACGTCGAGTGAGTTCCGATTTGAGACGCTCGTATTTACCTGTCTATGGTGGGTTCAATATGATGTCACGTACAGCAGTCGCGTATCTATGTTCTAAAACACTCACTACATGACAGAACTTGGTAGAATCCTGTGTAATTCCGCTCAACTTGAATGGCTTTCAATTTGTGCAAACCATAATACCGGATCTTCAATCCAAAACGGTGGAATCTTTAAATTTATTCGGTCAGCCGACGCAGGGACTGAGGTTTCGTTTGAAGCCATTTCAAACTTGATCGAAACTCTAACCTTTTTCGTTCGTTTATCGCGTCAGGCGTTCGTTTATCGCGTCAGGCGTTCGTTTATCACGTCGGGGTCACCAATGTAAGAGCGAGCGATGAAGCGTAAATCAAGAGAAATTTTTATTTATGAACGATTACAAATATATATATATCAATATATATATATGCATTATAAGTTATATATAATTATAAGGTATTATAATTATATGCATTATACTGATAAGTGAAATCAATAAAAAATTTTAAAAAGGAAATGTTAAATAAATAAGGGGTGTAGGAAAGCCCTATGCTTCCAATGTTAAATGTGTCATTTTTAGGAACAGTTTACTCAGTCATGTTGCAATCTAGGAACCTAAAATTTTCTGACCTGGTAGACAATACTGTTATTAACAAATGTTCTTATCAAAATTTTAATTTTTTAAAAATTGTAGTTAGTACAATTTTTTTAATTACAAGCATTTTTTTTCCACTTATTTATAGTAACAATACCTTGTTCAACACAACATAACAATAATTTTTAAATTTCCCTAAGAACATTTATAGTGAAGACATCAAAGAATAAGAGGAAAAAATTTCAAGTCATTAGCTCCAAAATTAAGAAAGTTGTGTGTACCTGGAGATCAAAAAGTATAGTTTTTGGTAAATGCCATGGAAACAATGCAACAGCATTAGATTTCAGCACTGAATAACTGTTCACAATCACCACAACAATTCCTCTCAACCGAGCATTCCAGAAGAATATTCTGGATCTTGGGCATTTTTCTCTTGGTCTTCACGCTTCCTTTTGTTGTTCCGCCTGACTTTTCTCGCTTCTTGTGAAAAATACTGCACCGCAGCATCAGCTTTCCGCAGCCTCTCGCAGTCGAACGCTCGCAGACTTTTCAGCGTGTTGACACCCGGCTTGATACCTAGTTGCTCAAAAATCTTCACTCGAGCGAAGTTGCCTTCATTGAACGCCAAAACAGCATCAAAAACACCGATCTCGAATACTGTGAGACCAACGAACACAGTTTTAGGAAGCCTGGTCCAAATCACTCCGTTGACCGATTCGTTTGGGTTTTGAGTCTTCCCATGAAGACACTTTTTGAGCAGTTCAGGTTTGCTCAACTCTTGGTATGTTGGCTTGATGGCCTCCATGATGGCTGGTGCCAAGGAATGGCTGTGTTTGTAGGTTGTGCCATCGAGCTTGGACTTTTGATACTTGCACCACGTATCTGCGTCTGTTGGGCAAAGTCCGTGTTGAGGTGCTTCGTCAGTTGACAACTTATGAAAAAAAGTAGCCCACACTGCTCTTTTCATATTGTCAAGCTGGTTTTGATTCCTCCTGATGGCTAAACCAAAATAGAGCTGCAAATTGTCTATTTCTGCGTCAGTTAGCCGGTTCTTTCCACTCAAAAACTTATCGTCAGACAATCGCTTTCCCTTCAGAGTTTTACGCAGGTTACGAAGTCTCCCACCCAATCGCTTTTGAACGTGCCCAACGCATTCTAATTTCTCAATGTCCACTCCCTCACCATAAGGTTTGCTTTCTTTGACGCGTTGAAAGCCTTTACTGTCCCCATCACCAAGATACTTCACGTAACGAGCACCGCGGGTTACCTCCGATCGCTGAAAAATTGACACTGCACCGGCAGCTTCCATGCCACCGCTTGATCCTTCATAGTTCTTGCAGCAGGATTCTTCGTGAGACGTCTTGTTTTCTTCTGTTGTGTGAACACACCCATGGCAAAACTTTGAAAGACATTCCACATCGACCACCTTTCCGGTGTCAGCACTAGTGGCTGTGACGACTCCGTTTAGCGACGTATGTCCTCGACGTTGCCACGAACCATCCATTGCGACTGGTATGTCGGTCTTGATTTCTTCGGATGTGTTTACTTCAATTGCTTCTTTGGCAGCAGCAACCATCGAAGCCTCAGCAACAACTTTCAAGCCATCATGAATGATTTTGTGGTATGGTTGAAATTTTGAAGGTGGATTGGGAAGGTTCATTGCAGAACAGAGCGTTCGAGCACTGGTCAGACCTTTTCCAATGGTCCTAAAGCCATAAACAAGCCACAGGTTGACTTCATGTTTTCCTGAAGGAGTTTTCACTGAAGTTTCAAACAGTTCTTCAGCTGAGCAGCTAGTGCAGAAAAGTACAAGCTTTGTCGCCAAACCAACTCTTGCCAAGTTTGATTCACGCACTTCAACGCAGTCACTTTTCTTACAAGCTTTACAAGCAGAAAACGCACTAGTTGCATTAGAAAGAAGCTTGATGTCAATTATGTGATAGCCAATCGAGTCCTTTTCATCGGCGTCTTCTCCCTCATAAGAGTTCTGCAATGATTCACTTGAAAAATTCAGTTTTTTCCTGGATGAGCTGGTTGATGGAGTTGCTATGAGGTTAGGATCACTGTTTTCCACATTGTTTTCATCAGCTACATCAATCGGAGTTGAAGTAACGATCTTCTTAGCATGGCCAAACACGTGAACACGATTTTTGTACAACTTTTTCAACCTAGGCATGGTTGAAAACGCAAAATAACTCTGAAAATATTGGATGTTCGGAGACTCGACACTTTTCTACTTTGACAGCTAGAAAACAACTGAATGTGTCCTTGCTACAGCACCTCCATCTTACAAACATGAACAGCCACTAGATGCATAATACAGTAGTGAAAACTTGACAACGCTAGCATAACTAGGAAAAAAGTTACGAATTTTTAAACCAAAAGTGAATTTTGTAAAATCGCAAATTGCAATGTCACCTCCGCCATTCAAACGCAAACGATCAATCATAATGATAAAATAATTATTTATGATGCCAATATTGCTTTCAACTGATACTTATCTGCTAGAAAACATATCAATTGACATAAAAATAAATTTTCATGCATTTTGTTTTTTTTACAAAAAAAAATGCTTTCTTACACCCCAAGTGAAATGTGCAGTGAATTTGTTAGCGGATAATCGGATAATATAATATAATGTATTTTGAATAGCAACTGTGCTAAATAAAAATCTTTCAAACAAATATAATCAAAGATGTGATCCTCGTTCGTCGGAGATCCGACCAGAGCGAATTTAAAAACAGTTAAAGAACTTTTTCATTCTTGGCATCCACCTTGTCTGGTGGATCATTAGAGGCCGAGTCGCCACAATGGTATGAAAATGAATCACACAAATTTTAATTGTGCTTAGTATGTTAAAAATAAAAGGTATTGGCCTAAGAAGACAGTTTTGTGCCAATTTGGTAAACTACATACGTCAATATTTTAACAAATGTAGGTAAAGCTACGTCTAGGCTACAACTCACATTTTTCAACGGTAGGATGGTACTTAGAAGTTTGTGTCTGAACATACAAATTGAGTGCCGTGGTTGCAGTAATTGTTCTTCTGTTCATGTAGATCTTGTAGATTTCCACTTGTAAAATTAAAATGAATTTTTATGTCTGTATACCTACCTAGTACAAAATATATGTCCAAGGTGAAAAGCCATGGAATGGTGCTGCTACGTGTTTCCAGCACTTCCAAACAAATATATGTAGGAAGAGTGTCACGTGTATACCATTCTGATATACTTTTTGCTAATTGTAATGCCTAATTCGGTGTAATAATTTAATTTTATCGAGATTCTTTAATTTTAGATCCAAGCATGTACACAAACGGACGCCATGACACTATTGAATGTTGATAGATCCCAATCCCAGTGAGGTCATTTCTAAATTATATAAATTATATATAATTATATTAAATTATATTATCATTTAAATCAGTCTGTGATCAGCTGTCTGTCTTTATCAGCTGTTGGCCAAAATCAAATGGCAATTCACCGGCCTGACATTTCAGTTCAGTTCCGTTACTTTTTATTTCCATTTCCAAATGTATCGAAATATGTGTTTGATCAGGATACGGATGTGGGTTCTTTAGACGGTTCGTGGCATGTTGTCCGTAGGCCGGCATATATGGCTTAAAAGGACCAGAGGTAAAATTTTGTACATATTCACTACCTACTACTCATGCTACTACCATATAATTTGAAGGCTTCAAATTCAATACATATTTTCAATTAAAAACATTATTATATTAACTGTTATTAATTTGATTATAGATTGCATGACATGCTTGTGAAATATTTTGCGTAGAGTAGGCACATTTTAAATGTTAAATGAAAGTTGTAAAACTGTCTTCTTACACGTCGTGACAGTTCATCCGTTTCCAAGACTTATTTTGAAGCCAACAATGTCAAAAGTAGACAAGCACAGGTGAATTTTTTAATCCGGAATATTATTTTTATCTTGAAGCAATCGTCATCATATACATATGATGACGATTGGCATGTCATGTAGTACGCGACTATTACATGTAATAGTCGCGTACGACATGACATGCCAAGGTAGGACTACTATACGCACTGAGCCTGCCTACTTCATTACAGGGACGAAGCTGTTATTCTATCGAAGGTATACAATTTGTATTGGGTTATCTCGTGATTTTGTTGGTCTTCATTGTGCTTCTGTACGTGAATAGTTTGTTTTAATTGGTTTACAAACTGGTGTGTAGCTAAAAATATTTTTGAAACTAACCTAACATGCAGACTAGTTATGGTTTATGCAGCTAAAATTCAATGTTAATCTGCTATGATATGCATTGAAAAGAAAATTATGACACTAAGACAGACAGTTTTTAGTTGTCGATGTGTGTAACTGCTATTTTCGTGTAGCTGGTTGTAGTTGAAATAGTACCTAGTGATTCACTGACAGAAATTATTGCACCTAAATTTCATTTGCAGCTATACCCCTGCAATTGGCTACAAACTGTGTGGGCAAACTGGTCGGTGGCGATCGATCAACTGGACTTCATGTTGGTGCGATTACAGAACAAGAACAGTGAGCAGTGGCATGTGATTTCATTTTTTTATCATATCTCTGGAAATCAAGAAGGAACTTTAAAGTTGCTGTCAGAATTGATAGAATCTCAATTTACCCATTTGCAATTATTTATTGGCTGTCTTGTATGTAATGTGTAAATAAAACTATTGTCGTTAAACGCAGGTCGGCTGTTCTTTTTTTCATATAAAGGTAGGTACCTAACCGTATATCCAAGAGACAAATTAAGATATAAAATTGCTTATTTTCTGGGAATGTTACCAAAAATTCCAAAGTTCATTAGTAGGTAGGTACCAGCTCTAGCAGGTTCCTATAGGTACCTAATAAAAATATTGTAAGTAATAATAATAAACACTCAAAAATGATGTTTATGGAATTGAATGAAGACCACGTGAAAGTAATATTGTTTTTGAACCAAACATGCAAAAGTATTTCAATGTAAAAGTATTTTTAGGTTAAATTTTGTATAAGTTCATTGCCTGAAGAAGAAATGCAGCCTTTAAATGCAACTGTCAAAATCTGGCTGGTATTTTCTCGTGATATCCCCGTTGTAAGTCAGGCTGGTTTAGTTAAAAGGGCATGTGTTCTTTACTGGTTGGACTACGTATTACATTTGTGGCAATATAAGTTGTGAATCTGATCATCTCAAGTACCATTGGACAGTGTAGGCATACCTTTAGGTGCCTACATCTACAGCCAATGTGAAAATTTCCGATGGTTGAACCCTTCTCTAGATACAAATTTCTGATACAATTTAGTAGTCAAAGGTTGTTAGAGAGGTACACCTCTGGACACGGAAATCTGCCTATTCGAATTTCGGCTATGTGCTGAGAAAGGTTTGTTTGAAAAGAGCATAGGCAGGCCAGGTACCGACCACGTGGATGAGCACATGGTGGCAGGAGATGTAATGTTCATTGATCGGTCGCATTTCAGTTTAGATAAACCAGTTTTATTATTATTACCTGCCTTGCAAAACTCACGAATTTGTTCTCTGGCAAGTTTTGTATCCGATTTCACACACCCCTACTGGCAAACAACACCTAATTTTATGGTTAGAAGAGACAATAAAAAACTTATCGAATCCTCTCTTTGATAGGAACACTTCTATGTCACCACTTTTTAATATTAAAGAAAACATATGTTTCCCTAACTCAATTTCATGTTATTTATATTAATTGCTTCCGTTATCTCGATATCAATTTATTGGTTATTACCTATACCCTACATTTCCGTGGCTATACCTCGTCCAGGCGGGTCGGAGGTAATGTGATATATAACAAAAGCAATTATGCAATGTAAATTAATTCACATTGCGAATACCAACTTTTTTTGCAAATACCGAAAAATGGATGGCATAAATGTGTCTTTCGTGCAGAGAAAATGCAAGAAACTTTTTGAAATTTCTGCTAGCTCAAAAATTGCGTATATTAGGCAATTGGATTTGCGTGAAATCTAATTGCATAACTCCATAGTGCACCAATATATCAGCTTTGGTCGATTCTCATTTCACTGAGCGAGGCAGCTGCTGATAAGAAAACTGGTTTGTCAAAACGAGATTTCAATCCCCTAAGCATGACATCCATACCTCCACGTGTCGGTACCTGGCCTGCCTATGCTCTTTTCAGACAAACCTTTCTCAGCACATAGTCGAAATTCTACTAGACGGATTTCCGTGTCCAGAGGTGTACCTACAACATTTAGTACCTTAATTTACTGCTTCTGCTAATAGATCATTTAAAAGTCGTAGACCATGATATACTATCCTGAATTCATAAACTTGGTACCTACATAAATTCATCCATTTAAAAATGTTTTTCCCCGTTTTACTCTGCAATTCTTTGGGTGCAAGGAATTGCACCCAAGGTGCAAAACCCCTATCAACAAAGGGGTTGATACTTTTTATGATGGTTTTAGGGCTAATTTGAAGTATTTTTTAATGATAAAATATACACTGAAATACAACCGAAGTGTCGGTCGGCCGTCGGCTTCTCTTTGCAAGCCACAGGCTGACTAAAAAAATCATGGAAGGCACTGTTTCGATGAAGAAGTGTAAGTACTGTGGTAAATTATTAATTATATCGTCTTGACCCGTTAATCATTAATGGGTCTTACCGTCATGAAAATGTATCAGTAGATAGGTTGGCAGATAGGCGGTAGGTACCTAAGAAAAGTGGGAATACCAAAGTCCAGAGAAAAGTATTCATTTCCAAATTATTTGCAAGAAGTATTCTAGAAACCTAACTCATACGTTAAAATAGATATGTATATACATTTTGTGATATTATCGTTAAGTTCGGTCGTGATAAGATTCAACTGGGATAGGTTCGGTCCGGATGGTTAGGTTAGGTTAGTATTGTGCTTGTTCACAGGCAGTGAATAACGAAGAGTACCTAGTACCAGACACATCACTCTGGTTATAAGTTTTCTTTGTCACAATTTAATATCAAATTTTATGCGGGTAAGCAGCTACAAACATAATTATGTTTGCAACTAGCTTACCTGCATAAAATTATTCTTAAGGAGTGACCATACTCTGTAAGTTGGCAGTTGGTAAAAGGATCTTTGCGAGTAGCTTTATTAAAACTTATAGGCACCTACCTACCATGTTATAAAATAAATTATCGTTGAAAATTTTCTCACATATTATTATGTTGATTTTTATAGTATCTATAGCTACACGAAAATAGTAAGAACATATTAGATATTTTCTTAACATTCACGTTAGTTATGAACCTAGCAATTCATGACTCGGGAGTGTAAAATCCATACAAATTATATCCCTTTAAAGATTTCTAGCGAATATTCGAGTAGTATGCAATGATTTTTGGCATAAAAAGGAAGCAGGGTCGACTCTGACAGCCAACAAAGTGATTTAAATTCAACAGAAACCTATATAACTATCCCTAAAAAATGGAATGTTTTTGTGTAGGTACCTATCACAATGATTCATACAATATTGAATTGTTCCGGTTCGGGTCCATACTATAATATGGTTCCATTTCTGTGGAACATAATGCTCCTCAAAAGTTTGGGTTTGGATTCCTGTTTATTTATTTATCTGCTTTTCACACAAATAATATGTAAAAATTATTTTCATTGCACCATAATGATAAAATAAATTGAAAGTATGACAGCATTTAATTATTAACGCCCTAAAATCGACAACCCATACCTCGGGTTGTCCATCTGCTAGTAAAATGGATCTTAAGTCCTGTCCGGTATGCTCCATAGGAACCGCATATAGAATCATGGCCACAAAAAATTATTTGATTTTTTCCATTTTATGCAAAATAAAGTAATTATCTCAAGTAAAGCGTGGTTGTATGAGAATAATTTGGATCTTTTCAAGTTTTTCTTCAGCGATGAAATTTAGGTGATTACCTGCCGGAGATCTCATTCAGATTTAGCGACAAGTTGCAGCTAGCGGAAAGGTTCGTCGAGATAAAATCATCCATCGACTCGAACCGAAATAAAAAACTGTTTTGAATCCGCTGTTTCAGAATTTTACGAAAAAGGGTTCCAATCCGATTATAGAGTAATCGCAGGTCCTGGTTTGGAGTTCCACTTCCAGTTACAATTGGGGTTTCAATTCCGGTCCCAGTATTTATTCTGGATCTGCAGTATAAAGTTCCAAAGTAAGAGACGAAAAAGATCCCACGCCCTTCACGGATGCACTGCAGTTTTCAGCAGGCATCAGTAAGTTGTAACTTTTTTGTAATATCATTTTGAATGAAAATACATTGGCAATTTATTTACGAAAATTGGAAAAATATTAATATGGGGTTTAAAATATATATTAATAATTAATATACAGAGGTAAAAATAGAAAATATATAAATATAGAGAAAAGGTATGAATAGAGAGGTTAAGTTTTAAGATTGGAAGAGACAGATTGAAATTCTATGGAAGAATAATGAGAATGGAAGAGGCAAGATTACCAAAGAAGGCAATGGAAATTAAGTATGTAAAACGGAGAGAGAAAAATGGATCGATAAAGTGATTTGTATCCATCAGAACCGACAACAGCATTACGTAAAAGTTACAAAATCACTAGGCTGAATCACAGATCTTCTAATTGCTCCGTTTGGAGCAGTTACGTGCATACGGGGTCTAAGTTGAGAACAAAAGTATACACCCTAAAATTTTCATCGCAATCGACTTCGCAAACACAACTTTGAACATCAAAACTTTTAAACTTTTAACTGCATTGCCCAAAGTACTGAGAAGCATTTTCCTAAATATTTTGTCTTCCAGCTCCAAACCATACCTATCTACTATTACGTAGCCACTTTTTTCAATAAGAAAATAATACTATTCCCAGTTGAACTTGGCTATTTAGGAAAATTGTGGCTACCTACGTAAATTGTGGCTACGTTTTAGAGCTATCGTCGTTCTTTTTTGTTTCTAGCTCTGTCTGGTTGTCCACAAAATGTAGACGATAACTAGATATCTGGCGATTCCTTGTCCAATCTAGATTTCGTTTACTACATGTCTATGATGACGCCAAATCAAAACCAGAAATCTTGTTGATAACTACATTGCATCTTGATAAGAACTGGCCAACCAAAAATACTTACTAATGGTATATATTGAGACGAAAGACTTAAGACGAAGTTCTCCGAAGTTCCGCTCTGGCCGTTCGTTATTTTTGTTTACCACGTAATAAGATAATCATACGTAGGTAAATAATATTGATCATTTGTTGATCTAAAATGATCAATATTATATTTTATTGAACCAACATTTATTTCCCTATCTACTCTAGGGTGGCGATTGTCTAACTTTTAACCGATCGGTTACCGATCGATAGCAGGTATAAAAACCAGTTTTGAGGGATAACTATTCGATAAAATAAATCAGCGATTGTATAAATAAGTATCGATCAACAAGCTGCCATGAGATCGATAAAACTAACGATATCAAAAAGGTGTCGTTAGCTCACTACCGATCGACAACATGTTTATAACCTGCAGAGTTTTCACTCAATTTTCAGAAATATGATACGCATGCTTTCAAAGAACAATGGTATATCATTGTTTTTATAAGTCAGAATGTTTAATGGGAATTTTAAATTAAAATACTTTAGGCAAATAGTCTAAATGACAATACGTTGAAATAATATGACGTTCTATTGGTTGGTTTTTGGGCGCCCTATTGCAAACAGAATGCTTATTTACCTATGAAGTCGGATTTCTTAGCAAGATAAGTAAATATGAAACAGTAAATGCATTTCCACGTTTTTAATATATTGACATCGAAATAATAATTCAACCTTAGCTTGCCGCTCCGAAAATGTTATTATCATGTTCGTCCCGTTGATTTAGCTGTTAAAAATATTGCATATTTCTTTATCGGTATTAGAATCATATTTTGCTGCACCTATTTTATTGCAGACAAATCACGATGCATTGTGGTCATATTCGTGTTAATAATGCATTCAAAAAATTGTAAATTTACTGAAAAATACATTAGTGCCATGAGACGACCTTGTGATTTAGTAACATGGCCTGTCAAAAATGACAAACAACTCGTTTGGCTTTCTTTTAACATTTCCCTTTTTATCACGATAAGTTATAGGATTTTATTACATTCTTGCAAAGATTATCATTAATTAGTTGGTATTTGTAATATTAATTGAGATATACATATTTTGTGCATAGCTTACAAGATATTCTATTCATATATCAGCATATTATTGTATCCAGAAAAACACATTTAAATAATTCGCGGTGGCTACAAAACGTACACTGCGCAAGCGCACAATGAGTTTACATACAGCTCGACGTGACTATCATGAGCCACTATCGGTAAGCGATCTCGCACTAACGACGTCGATAGACAATCACTATTAAGCTATCGAATCGATAGAGTTATCTCTCGTTAGCCGTATCGATCGATACCTGACTAAAGTTATACAATCGCACTCTAGGTCTTATAAATAAGAAATATAGTGGATTTTAAAACGCCGTCTCTATTCACCCCACCCTGCATCTGGAACACACGTTGAAACAGCTAAAATTATAACATTAAGAGAGAATATTGAAAAATGTAAGCTATATTATCATGTAGAGTAAGTAGATACCCACGAAAGTCGCAGCGATTTGAAACCAATTCGTATCAATTTATTTGTATGTTTTAAATTGTAAAAAAAACACTTTCTGGAATAATACTGAGAGCTCATCTAATGTAGGTATGTGTGCCCTTTAGAAGTTATTCTAACGGGAAAGCTGCGCCTATATAGTATGACTTCAGGCATAATATAATGAAGTTGTTATTATTATAATTATTGAAAAAATATAAATGAATTTTCTAATATTTTATGTTTGCTCTTTGTAGGGATGCACCATGTCAATTGACCGGTCAATTGACCGGTCAAATATTATTGGTCAATTGATCGGTCAATTGACCAAAATATTCACTTGACATTTTTTAATTATTTATGGTGTTTTAATCGATGAAACATGCAATCGTGGCAGCAATAGCATAACTGCATCTTGCTACCTTCCTGTAAGTTTACAATAGACTAAGGGCTCCGCCCCTGAGGCCTACGGCCGCCAACCCCACGCACGGTCCGTTGACTTCGCAAGAAACGTAGTTACCCGACGGTTTTGTCATGACATTTGGGGAATGTGCCCCCTTAGCTACTGCGAGGGCTTTGCGAGAAACTTGACTTCACGGTGATATTATGAGGTCATTTCGCTTCGAAACCCGTGTCCAAATGGCCACAGATTTGTGACCAGGAGACCGATCATGTAACTTTTTCGATTTCAAAAGCGTTCGTTTTCGGCCGAGATATCGCATGATTTCAAATCATATCGATTCGTTTTTGATTTGGTGATCATGTAAATTTGTTTTCGAGTGATATGCCTAAAAAGTTGCGATTTGAAAGCGAATACTCAGAGGCATTCGCTTTTGAAATCACGCGCGATTTTATCACCATAGTGACAGATAAACATTGCGTTTTGTATACCAAGATGGCTGACAATGATGTCGAATATTTAGTTGCTAAAAATCTTATCTACATTTTAAATGAAAACGAGCATATTCGGCAGCAACGGCAAATGATAATTTATAGACGACAACTCAGAGATGCCTACGATCCATTTGCAATTAGTGATCGATCGTTTGAACATATATACCGAGTGCCCAAAGTTGCAGCTCATGATCTTGTCAACGCACTGACTCCCCATATGCAACCATCTGTGAGGATTACTGCCATTCCTATATGGATTCGGGTAAGTGCACCTATTGAAATATTATGTTGTAGTTTACGGATGTTCTAATACACATTTAACAGCTCGCTTTTATGTTCCGAGCGTCCTGTAAATCGTTTCAACCATGTTCCATAACCTTACTTATCAGGATTACACAGCCGTCCCCCACCCATATTATCCAATACCCTACCCATTATGACCTTCCCAGACCTATGGCATACACAGCTATTGCCATGTATGTGCCTCCTAAATCCAATAGGTAGAGTGTGCCTTACATCCTAACCTATAAAATTGTAAACTTTGATATTAACCTTATCCCATGATCTGTGAATTTGTGCAGGTGATGACAACACTAAACTTCCTGGCAGCGGGCAGTTACCAGCGCCGAGTGGGACAAGACTTTTTGCAGGCAATGTGCCAATCAAGAGTATGCACCACAGTGAAAGAGGTGGTGCAAGCCATGAATCAGCATCTGTTGGGAACATGGGTCATATTTCCATTGAATGAAGCTGATCGGCAAAGTATAAAGGAAAGGTGGGTTTCTCACCTAGATTTGGAAGAATTTACTCGAGTGAAAAGTGTAAAGCTCTCAATGAAAGGATATCTAAGGTACCTGACAGCTAGGTACCTGCTTATTTATTTGCAGCATTTAGAGTAGATACTGGGATTTAATAAGAGAATGAGTGACTGTGAGCAAAACATTAATTTGTTTCGGTACCTAGGTGGTAGTTGATGTATAGCCTATTGAGTAGGTACCTATAGATATCTAGGTATCTACTCTAATATCAGAGAAGATGTGAAAAAGGTGGAGTCATGTTCCCAGTAAGTGGAGCTTGCAATGGCATTTAGAAAATGTATGTTGTGATAGGTGATATGCGTATGGATCTATTGCACAAACTACCTTCCCGTGCAAATGAACTCACATACAGTTTTTTTTTCTATTGCAGATTCTGGCAAGCTAGACAGTTCCCTGGTGTAATTGGGTGTGTGGACGGGACCCACATAGCGATGTTTCCACCCAAGCGCGAGAGGGCGCACCTGTACATGAACAGGAAAGGTTATTTCAGCAAGAATGTGCAAATTGTGAGTAGTAAACATCTAATTTGTACTACCTATCTTGCAACAAACAAAATCGTTAGGTACCTAGTACCCTCATAAATGTTGATTTTGTCTCATTTGTAACTAGCTAACCAAGTAAACACTAGCTATTCAATCTAGTCCACAGAAAACTAACCACAGCAGCTTAAACATGCATCTTAAACATGCAACATGCTCTATAATTACCTTCCTTAATTTATGAATACTTATGTTTCTAGGTTTGTGACTTCGACTTGCGCATTCTTGCTGTAAATGCCCGACATGGGGGCAGGGCTCACGATTCACACATCTGGTGGTTGTCGGCGCCCCGTCGAGAGCTGGAAGCTCTGTATGCCACTGGCCACAGAGGAACGTGGCTGTTGGGTAATTATTTGTGATACATAGTAGCTCGTAGGTAAAGCGCAAACCCAATATGTATGTGTATACCACATATGTATTGCAGGGGGCTCTGGCTACCCTTCAGAACCATGGCTGCTGAGGCCATTCGCCAATGACCCTGGCGCCAACACTCCAGAGGGGCGATATAACGACCGGCACACTTCGTCTAGAAGCACTGTGGAGCGATGCATTGGCGTACTCAAAGCTAAATTCCGGGGCTGCCGAAAAGAGAGGGCGCTCCATTATAGCCCGGAAGTTGCTGGTAAGCTTGCTTGGCAACTTTTAAAACGCTAGAGAGACAACTTCTTTACTAAAATGATGCTTGTGGGAATCATACAAGGACACTGTCTGAATAGTGCTTTTTTTCTGCTAAGGTTTGATCATCAATGCATGCGTCATTCTACACAACATGGGTATACACTTCCGGCTGCCAAATCCCGAACCAGTGTTTGATGACATAGACGCAATGGTGAATGCCCCCGCCCAGCTGCACGCAGTCGACGTGCATGCAGCGGGCCATGCAGCACGAGCCCGCGTCGTTCGAGACTTCTTCACCAACTGACTAGCCCTCCCTTCAAACGAGCCATCCCTTTCCATTTCCTATTTCAAACATCTTAAATAAACATCCAGTATCTTTCCTTTTTAAGTACCGGCTGGACATCAAATGTCCTACAAAATATCTGTCCTAATGAAAATCTCTCCTAAAAACAAACTGTCCTACACACGAAGTGGTCGAAAAGCAGACTGTCCTAAACTCGTTTCTCAATCTTGAATGTACCAACAACACGAAATGCAACATTTGTTGAAACGAAAATCTGTCCTAAAATAAATGTGTCCTTCTGACAGACAGTCCTACGGATTCTTTCACGGCGACCGCACTGTAGGGTGACGTCAGGCTCGCACTACTATGCAACCAAAAAGTATTGGCTTATAATTTTTTTGCGAATGGCAGGCTGATGATGATGATTCGTGGTGTTTAACGACGCACTCTTTTGACAACGGGCCCTGTGGCACCTTGGTCTAATGGCACAGGTGAATGACAGGCTGATGATGATGATTCGTGGTGTTTAACGACGCACTCTTGACAACGGGCCCTGTGGCACCTTGGTCTAATGGCACAGGTGAATGACAGGCTGATGATGATGATTTGTGGTGTTTAACGACGCACTCTTGATAACGGGCCCTGTGGCACCTTGGTCTAGTGGCACAGGTGAATGACTGGCTGATGAAGGGGATGACGATTAACCTAGGGCAACCCGGTGCAGGTTTGATTCATAGGCTCATAGCCGATACCTACATAGTTAGTTTTAATTGTTCGGCACCTCCTGATTGTGTTGTGTTCAGCGGTACCTCAGCATCGAGGCTGTTTGTATCGAACACCCGCCGCCCGCCATTAGTAACGGAGATTTCCTCTTACAATTACAATGAACAAATACAAATGTTATTTTAAAAAGTTTTTTTCTTTCAAAAAAACCGTTGCAGCCCAGTCTTCTTCCTCCTCTCTCAATATTCTCTTATACTATAATAGTCAATTATCCTCGTCGATTATAGTCGTTTCAACAATGATCATCATTGATTGTTAATTTGAGTGGGTTAGCGGGTATAAATTACTGCTGTATATCTTAAGGGCAAATCAAAGGTGTTCGTGAAAATATCATGGCAAACTATCTTCGATTGCGAACGGATTACGCCTTGGTGGCTGTACGGTTGACATACACCCCCGTACTGCCGGATGCCAGCTTGTCAGGGGGTTTCTAACAAAACACCGATTTTGACCACTGTTTAGTGGATTTTGTCTTTTAACGACGCACTGGCAGGACGTTATATAAACCCTATGGCACAGTCCTAAGTGCTTATTGAGCATAGAGTGATGTTGAGTAGGGTCCCGACAGCCCAGCATATTTCACCCCTGAAAGATAAATCACATGTGATCTAACTTTCAAGAAGAAATTCGTATGGCACTAGTTTATACTAGGTCTTTGCGAACGCAATTTGTGTGGCGTTAAAGATGAGCGTAGTGGTTTTAATAGTGGCTATAAGGTGAAAGCTTTCTCGAAAATTCTGATCATCTCAAAATTCAAGACGACTGTGTTTTTGTTTCAACGTAATCAACGCACAAATGTGGAAATATCGAACTCGATTTTGTTACGGATTTGGCAACTAAGCAAATTTCTTCTAATGGGATATATTATAATGGATGCAGCCTGGAATTGCCGTAAACTATTGCTTCACTATGCTGAAAAATAACTAGAACTTTCGGAGGCAACTGACGCGGAATAAGTTACGATTTAGGAAACATTTGCAGTAAGTTTGGATAACATATTGTGTCCATGCCTATCCATTTTTAGAATCATACACATGTAATACAACCCAAAGTAAAATACTATAAGACATTTTATTGCGGAGGTAATGAGAAATTATCATTTATTTTCACAGAAATAGTAAATAAACGACAACTTTCTTGACCTGAGTTGTGACTTATCTATATAATTTTATCTACATAAATTATCTAGATACGTTTTGTTATCTTTTATCTTATCTAGATAATTTGAGCACACGTTATCTTTTATCTTCATCTGGATCAAATAATTTGTCATCTTTACAATTTATCTAAGATAAAAAAAATCGGGTGTCTAATCAATCTGTCCGGCAACATTGTCCTCTACCACTGCAGTCTGTGTATGTCGCTGACGCCATTGAGCACAACCTGGTCAGAATGCGGTAGTCCTGTTTGGAAGCGTGTTTCAGTGGGAAAGAAAATCTCTCTTCGAAATCGACAATTTTGCTGTTTTCAGGATGGATGTTTATTTTTTTATATTATCTTTTATCTTTTTTGGATCATCTAGATAAATTTTGGTTATATTCATCTTTTATCTACATAGTTTTGCTACTGCAATCTTTTTTTGTTTTCTAGATACAAAAACTATCGTTATCGTTATCTTTTTCTAGATAAATTTTAAAATTATTTGTCACAACTCTGCTCTTGACACTTGTCTGTCTATGCGGTCAACCGCGTGACGAGCCAATAGCAACAAAGACAGCGCCACAACAGGTACCAAGACCCAGTGAGAGAGAGGGGGAAAGATAGAGAAAGAAAGAGGGATGACCGTTTGGGTTTGTCGGGGGGCGGTTTGTTGTTGTAAACATGGACTTGTCAATAAAATAGCTTCTGTATTCATCACCATTATATTTTTGTGTAAACCTGGATAGTACTCTTCAAAAGTCATCGCATAAGCTGGCCAGTCGCGCGCTCTAACAGTAGCTATTATTACTAGGGCTTCGCGAACGCAATTTGTGTTGCGTTGAAGATGAGCGTTGGTAGCGGTTTGTGTATAGCGGATTAAAAGGTGCAGGCAGCAGTCACTAGAAAACCATGGAGCACCAAACCTGACCATTGCCTTCTCGAAAATTCTAATCACTTGAAAATGTATGCGGATTCTGACGTTCCTTTGTTTCTCTTCGAGGTCAACAAAGCTGGTAACCAAGGAAACGAAGGAAACCGGACTCGTATTGAATCAGCCGTCAAATCACGAAAAAAACACCACAAAAATGCTAATAAAAACCAATTGGAAAAACCTACTGAACTAAGATTGGCAGGCATAATAAATATGTATAAGGTCAACATGTTAAGAAGTTTTGGTGATGTTATGTTCAGAACTTTGAAATTTACAGGGGTTCAAAATTCTGAAAAAATCGAAAAATTTCGTAAAAATTGATTTATAAAAAATTTACTGATCCGATCTTTTTCAAAAACGCAAGGGGTCTAAGTTGAGAACAGAGGTAGATACTCAGAAATTTTCGTCCCTATCGGTTCAGGCGTGTGGTCTGTAGAGCGCGCAAAAACACAAAAGAAAAAAAAAAAAAAATACACAAGTGACTTTTTTTGGGGTAAGTGAAATTGATGATTTCGCTCCGCTCGCTTCGCTCGCTACGCTCATCAATTACAATATATAAGTGAGCAAAACCCTTCAATTACCTTTATTATTTTTTTATTTATTTATCTATTTATTGATGAGCGTAGCGAGCGAAGCGAGAGGAGCGAAATCTTCAATTTTACTTACCCCAAAAAAAAGTCACTCGTGTATGTTTTTTTTTTCTGCGTGTTTGTGCGCGCTCTACAGACCAAACGCCTGAACCGACATGGATGAAAATTTCTGAGTATCTACCTCTGTTCTCATCTTAGACCCCATGCGTTTTTGAAAAAGATCGTTGCAGTAAATTTTTTATAAATCAATTTTTACGAAATTTTTCGATTTTTTCAGAGTTTTGAACCCCTGTAAATTTCAAAGTTCTGAACATAACTTCAGCAAAACTTCAAACATGTTGACCCTATACATATTTATCATGCCTGCAAATCTTAGTTCGGTAGGTTTTTCCAATTGGTTTTTATTAGCATTTTTGTGGTGTTTTTTTCGTGATTTGACGGCTGATTCAATACGAGTCCGGTTTCCTTCGTTTCCTTGGTTACCAGCTTTGTTGACTTCGAAGAGGAACAAAGGAACGTCTGAATCCGTATACATTTTCAAGTGATTAGAATTTTCGAGAAGGCAATGGTCAGGTTTGGTGCTCCATGGTTTTCTAGTGACTGCTGCCTGCACCTTTTAATCCGCTATACACAAACCGCTACCTACGCTCATCTTCAACGCAACACAAATTGCGTTCGCGAAGCCCTAGTTTATTTATTTACTTATTCAGTTTGAATTCTATGAATTCCATATATCTTTATTCTAACTTGGTTAACACAGCGATGCTAACTAATGTTCAATGACGGCTGATTGATGCTGATTGTGGGCCCTGCCAACATTGATATTGTGGATGTGTTTTTATTTTCTTCCAAAACTGCAGCAATGGGAATACACTAGAATAAATTTAAGTTTGCCATTTTTTGGGGACCTCATATATCATAGAGTACCATATGTCGGGAAGTTAGTATCTTCCCTCCGAAGATTCCCGATATGACTTCCACCCACCCTCTAGTATAAGGGGCTACTTGACCCACTGTACAGTAATAGCAGGTACATTGGACCATAGCGGTAAACATAGCACACTTACTATTAAAGGAGTCGCGGTGATACCAACAGTTACAATTTCACCATACAGTACGGCCTTTCTCTAAAGGGCTTCGACATGATAACATTGGAAAGGCATTAGGACAGTTCGATATATAAGGGCTAGGGCGCTAAAACTCGGGAGCATAGCATTGATTGTATACGCAGAGTGCAGTTCTCTACGCACGTGTCGCCCGTGTTGCTTCGCCAAGTTATTAGTTAAATCTTACAAGTCTTATCGAGTGTATCAATAACTAAGTGCATGTGAACAACCATCAAGTATTGTGTTCTTAATGACAAATAAACTAAACATTTAGAAACACTTATGGTCGTATAATGCACCCCAATTGTGCCATTCATTAAATATACATAAACAAACACAATCATTATCAATGCGAGTTCACCTAGCAATCTGCAATCGACTGGAGAGAGGTGAGGTAGAGAAAGACGTTGCTAAAACTAGAAGCAAAGAGCAAGCGTGACAGAAAAGGACACACATATTTTACAACGTGAAATCAGTCAACCCAAAATACTAGAGACACACTTTGCGAGGCCAATGTGCTAGGCCCGATGGGCGCAAGTACCCAGACAGGCCTCAGGCTCCGCGGAGGCCCCATGCGCAACCCTTGTAGTAAGATGCACCTAGGTAGTAGGTAGCCCCTAGGTAGCCCCTTTTCCTATTTTACACCTAATCCTTATTGCCCTTTTTTGTTTCAGGAACAATTTGTGGAATTCGAGTGAACTCTTCTCTTGAACTATAGGTAAAAATAGCGTGTACCTACTTAAGTGTAGTACTTATACAATGTTTAGTTTAGATTCGTTCACAAGGTCTGCTAACATTCTCAACACATGTAGCAGGTCACACTAACTCGTTGGTTTACTGTTTTACTGTATTAATATGTATCTTCCAACTTAATTTAGAGTCCATTTCAACCCTGGAAATGTGCTACTCAATTTTTAAGGTGTCATAGTTTTGCGAGTATGAGACTTTAAAAAAAATCATTCATGACTATGTTTACCCAAGATATCGCAAAAACAATGCCCAGTATTGCAACAATATAAAATGCAACAATGCAGGGGATCTATCAGTGATACGAGTTGGAACCTGCGTGATTTTCGACCCTGGGGGTGTGTTCTAGCAAAGTGATAAGTTTCGTGGCGGTTTCCGGAAGTGCTGCAATATTTTTGCGCTAACAGAGCGGACTACTCTGGTAATACTATGTGATTTTATTAAAGCCAGCTGTATAAGATATTCTTCAAGAAACATGCCAAGTTTGTTCGGTTCCCATGTAAACTGGGGTTAAAACCCCTAGGTGCTGCACCCCGCGTTGCATATCTGTGTGTTTGGTTGACTGCCATTTAGGCAACAAACGCTGGGAGAAGAATTGAAGTGAGCTTCAAAGTGCTAAAACAGAATTTTCTATAGATAAAGAACTTAGATGTGAAGTGTGAACGATAAGCCATGAGAAATAACAAAGAAGCTCTTTTCTGCGGAATTTTTCAAAAACAATGTTTGAGGCGGAATGGCCCAGTAGGTATACGCGGAAGCCCCGTCATAATTTGGATCCCGCGGGAACCTCTTGCCAACTCGTCGTCAATTATTTTCCCAACGTTGTTGGAGTATTCTCGGAATGCTCTGACTCTATGAATTAATATTACCAAGATACAGAAGATATCCTACTTATTTGCACGATAAAATTCACAATGTGACAGAAACATTAATCTGTTTGAAATAAACGATTGCATAAAACTCATAATATGATGAATAACCAGACACAAAACACCTTGATTAAATTTTTCTTTGGGGTTCTGAACACCGACGTCTAAAGGCTGTCTCAGCCTGTCATTCACCTCTGCCATTAGACCAATGTGCCACAGGGCCAGTTGTCAAAAGAGTGCGTCGTTAAACACCACGAATCATCATCATCAGCCTGTCATTCACCTGTGCCATTAGACCAAGGTGCCACAGGGCCAGTTGTCAAAAGAGTGCGTCGTTAAACACCACGAATCATCATCATCAGCCTGTCATTCACCTGTGCCACTAGGCCAAGTTGCCACAGGGCCCGTTGTCAAAAGAGTGCGTCGTTAAACACCACGAATCATCATCATCAGCCTGTCATTCACCTGTGCCATTAGACCAAGGTGCCACAGGGCCCGTTGTCAAAAGAGTGCGTCGTTAAACACCACGAATCATCATCAGCCTGTCATTCACCTGTGCCACTAGGCCAAGTTGCCACAGGGCCCGTTGTCAAAAGAGTGCGTCGTTAAACACCACGAATCATCATCATCAGCCTGTCATTCACCTGTGCCATTAGACCAAGGTGCCACAGGGCCCGTTGTCAAAAGAGTGCGTCGTTAAACACCACGAATCATCATCAGCCTGTCATTCGCAAAATAAATGATAAGCCAATACTTTTTGGTTGCATAGTAGTGCGAGCCTGACGTCACCCTACAGTGCGGTCGCCGTGAAAGAATCCGTAGGACAGTCTGTCAGTAGGACACATTTATTTTAGGACAGATTTTCGTTTCAACAAATGTTGCATTTCGTGTTGGTACATTCAAGATTGAGAAACGAGTTTAGGACAGTCTACTTTTCGACCACTTCGTGTGTAGGACAGTTTGTTTTTAGGAGAGATTTTCATTAGGACAGATATTTTGTAGGACATTTGATGCACTCCCTTAAGTACCTTATGTCGGTATTGTATTTATTTATATGTGTTAATAACGCAGGTGAACATAAATTATTGATAGGTACCTAGTTACAATTATTATTATTGAAACTGAGTTAATTTTTAGTTTGATAATATCACGTATTAATTTGTACAAGTTACAGGTACCTACACCGACAATTGGATTAGGTGATAAGCAGCACAACATTTACGACTAACGGTTTTGGCGATAATTTTCAGCCATCGATTCTGCCAGCAGACCAAATTTTGCAACTGCCGTTTCAAACGCCACAGTTCTCTTTCTTTCCTCAACTAATTGCTGTTTAGCTATAGCCACCATCTCTTCTTTCAGAGCCAGCTGAGCCCTATTGATTAGAAGATTTTCTTTTTCAACAGCTAAGCGCTCCATGTCGATCTTGGTTCTGTCACCTGCGCCGTGCACATACGATTCCGCTACGGCCATGGCTTCAGCGGACGATGGAGCAAAATTGAAGCTATTTGTTTTCTGCTTCTTAGCTTGGGGCTCTGCAACAAGATTTGATATTATTGTTAATGTATACATATAGCTTAAGCATGATATAATAGAATAGCATCACAGCATCATTTCATACATCAACATTGATGTTTATTTTCTACTGACCTTTGGGTTCGCAGGAGTTTTTTTTTACTCTTTCCTTCCTGGCACTGTTCAGGAGGCCTCTCAGCGATGACCTGGCGAATAATACCCGTATGCATGGAATGGTTTTTAAACAAATTTCAATTATTTAAAATAATTTAGTATTTAGTTATTTTTCAGGTCACATACCACATAGTTTTCGGTTGGAATGCCTTCCAACGACAACCCGATGTCACCGTCCAAGGCCTAAAATACCTCATCTCTGGGCATCGATGGTGACTGGTGCAGGGTTGGTAAAAGGGCTCTCCCCTCTTTTTCCCGGCCATGGCTTGTTGATGGCTTGCTGATTTGGGTTGTCGCTAGATTAACATTTTGTTGCCGGCTGTGGCTTGGTGGCGGCTGGACGACATCAGAGTCAGGTAGCCGGGCTCCTCCCTCTGGTAAATCTTTGTCGCCAACTATGGCCTCCTCCGTCAGAATCTCAACGCAGAGCTCTTCGATGTCTAACAGCGGCTTCGGTGGTGACCCGCCCCCCGTCCCTTGCCTGTATTTGGCTATGGATGCTGCCTTTGCTTTCACTTTCGATTTCCAGTCTTGCCATGACTGTAAGTACAAGACAAGTGGAAGGTTAATATTCATAATAGTGCCTTTACCTATTTGTAACAAACTCATTGAACTGTATTCTAAAATCGGTTATATGCATAGATGTTGCATGCATTTGTTGATAATGTAAACTAGGTGCAGAGTACCTACCTTCAACCATTTCGATGGTTCCTTACTCGTACCATCGCCACAAGAATTTAATTGGTAGGCAAGGGTCTGCAGCAGGTTCCTTTGAATCGCTTTGCCGTGCGGCCCAAGTAATTCATTACGGGCAAACGCAGGATGCCCCCTCATGAATTCGACGAGTATATGGCGCTGTTTATCGGTGATGTGTGATTTTCTAGAAAAGGAAAGAAGAAAGGATTGGAAGGGTTGTGTCTATTGTGAAAGCCAACGTAACAACTATTTTTCTTGCAAATATCTATACTGTTACATTTATAAAATACCTACAACAATAAAACATTTCTTTTATTCAAACTATAGACATTTATCTGACAATCATTCAATGTACCTATAGATCCTATGCTGTGTTTGCTCAATATTTTCTATGACAAGGATGGAAGACCCATCACCTCTTTACTTACAATTTAATAAGTATTTTGCTAGCACGGGCACAATTACTTGGTCAATTTTAATAGTTATTAATTAAATCTATTGCTTACCGTGACTTAACATCATCATTTTCCCATTCAAAGTTCATATTGCCTTTTTTATTATTATGTACACAAATTAGCCTCCCAAAAATGTTGCCCATTCCGGGATTTGAACCCGGGTCCCCAACTTTCGCGGCAGGTGCTCTAACCAGCTGAGCTAAACAGGCCATGTAATTTGGGAGAAGTACTTTGCATACAGGATGAGAATTGAATGTCCCCAGGGAACATTCAATTCTCATCCTGTATGCAAATTACTATGAGTATATACCACTACCAGAGCCACTATGAGTATTCGTAGACTCTGGACCATACCCCCCTGGGGACATTCAATTCTCATCCTGTATGCAAATTACTTCTCCCCAATTACATGGCCTGTTTAGCTCAGCTGGTTAGAGCACCAGCCGCGAAAGTGGGGCCCCGGGTTCAAATCCCGGAATGGGCAACATTTTTGGGAGGCTAATTTGTGTACATAATAATAAGTGTAGAGCCAATGACGAGCTTTCGTAATTTAAATAAGATTAAAAGAGAATTCATATTGCCTTCTTGGAGATTGTCCGTATGCAAATAGTTTGAAAAGATCCGCACAAAGTCGTTTGTCATTTCTCAGTCTCATTGCGCATGCTCGAGTACTACCATTTCAAAAATAGTCTGTCTCTCAACCAAATCAAATCGCAGGTGACATTTCGAACGCTTTCGCTAACGAATGTGATACATGATCGCCTTGAGCACTTTTTCGAAATCGCATGCGATAACGAAATCGAATGATTTCGAAAACGAACGTTTTGGTCAAAAGTTTCATGATCGGTCTCCTGGGGTGCGATTGTGTAACTTTATTTCGTTCGATTTGGCTCGAAATCACTCGATTTCAAATCACTGCCCGTGTTAAACCATAGGCAGTGATATTGAAAACGAATAGTTTTGAAACCACAAAGTTACACAATCGACCCCCAGCCCTCCTACCCACACACAAAAAAGAAACTATGTAGGAGGGCTCCTCACATTTCTTCAGTTATTGCCATTTTTAATTGTAAATCATAATATTTTTTTTTGTATTTGTCAGTAAACTGATTACTGTAATACAGTCTTGTAAAAAATCACCCATTGTAGCCTATATCCTTCAAGCCCCCTTTCTTGATGAGCGTAGCGAGCGAAGCGAAATCATCAATTTCACTACTGCTAAAAAAACGCTTGGTGTGTGTTTGCTTTTTGTTTTTTTGTATTTTTTTGTATGTGTGTTTGCGCGCGCTCTACAGGCCAAACGCCTGCTTCGAGTGGGATGAAATTTTCAGGGTATCTACTTTTGTTCTCAACTTAGACCCCCTTGCGTTTTTCAAGAAAATCCTCCACACCCTTCACGTTCAAAGCAGAAAAAGAGCAATATTCGACAATTAGGCAAGTTTGGAAAAGTACGGAAATGTATTTAAAAGTGCGTATTTTTTTCAAATTTTCCCAATTTTGATTGTTGCCCTTAGAAACCATCGAAACACCAAACCAGATGTTTTTACTTGAAGTTGACTTCAAGATTTGACAGATATTAGAAATTTTGTCAACTTCGTGCATGCAAGTTTTTGAAAGTAAGTCCGCGGCAGAAATATATCTCCAACCTAACAAAAACCCTTGTGCATAAGTTACATCTATGTATTTACATGCACATTGCTCAATGACCTCAAAGTGAGCATGTTTCCGCTACCCTACAGTTAGGACAGAAACAAAGAAAGGTCATAATCGTGTACTTCTTCAAGTGATCAGAATTTTCGAAAAAGCAATGGTCCGGCTTGCTGCTCCATGATTTAGGATTTTTGCCTCAATCTTTTTATGCGCTATATACAAAACGCTACGCTCATCTTCAACGCAACACAAATTGCGTTTGCCCTAGTTCAAATTTAAATTTAACCGGTCAATTGACCAAAAAAGTATTTGACCGGTCAATTCACATATCTAGCCCTTTGAAAGTTATTCTGCCGGATAGCTGCGCCCATAAAGTATGACTTTAGGCATAGTATAATTATTATGTTATTATTTAACTAGGGCGAACGCAATTTGTGTGGCGTTGACGATGAGCGTAGCGGTTTATATATAGCGCATAAAAAGATTAGGCGAAAAGCCTATGAAAATCATGGAGCAGCAAGCCGGACCATTGCTTTCTCCAAAATACTGATCACTTGAAATTGTAAACCATTCTGACCTTTCTTTTTTTCTGTCCGAGCTGTCGCGTAGCGGAAATATGCTCATTTTGAGGTCATTGAGCAATGTGTATGTAAATACATAAATGTAACTCATGCCCAAGGGTTTTTGATAGGTTGGGGATATATTTCTGCCGCGGACTTTCTTTCAAAAACTTGCATGCACGAAATTGACAAAATTTCTAATATCTGTCAAATCTTGAAGTCAACTACAAGTCTAAAATCTGGTGTGATGTTTCGATTTGGTTTCGATGGTTTCTTAAGGCAACAATCGAAATTGAGAAAATTTTAAAACAATACGCACTTTTAAATATATTTCCGTACTTTTCCAAACTTGCCCAATTGTCGAATATTGCTCTTTTTTCTGCCTTGAAAGTGAAGGGTATGGAGGATTTTCTTGAAAAACGCAGGAGGTCTAAGTTGAGAACAAAAGTAGACACCCTGAAAATTTCATCCCACTCGAAGCAGGCGTTTGGCCTATAGAGCGCGCGCAAACACACATACAAACACACACCAAGTGTTTTTTTTAGCAGTACTAGTGAAATTGATGATTTCGCTTCGCTCGCTACGCTCATCAATGATTTAAAACTAGGGCTTCGCGAACGCAATTTGTGCTGCGTTGAAGATTAGCTTAGCGGTTTGTGCGGCACATAGAAAATTTTGTTCATAAGGTGTACAACGACAATCCACACGCAGGCGCAGACAGGACAGGATACAAGTGAAATAATGTTTAATACTAGGGCGAACGCAATTTGTGTTGCGTTGAAGATGAGCGTAGCGGTTTGTATATAGCGCAAAAAAATATTAAGGCGAGAAGCCTATGCAAATCATGGAGCAGCAAGCCGGACCAATGCTTTCTCAAAAATTCTGATCACTTGAAAATGTAAACGATTCTGACCTTTCTTTGTTTCTGTCCGAGCTGTCGGGTGGCGGAAATATGCTCATTTTGAGATCATTGAGCATTGTGCATGTTAATACATAGATGTAACTCATGCCCAAGGGTTTTTATTGGGTTGGTTTTTATTGGGAAAAATCTGGTGTGATGTTTCGCGCATAAAAAGATTGAGGCAAAAAGCCTAAATCATGGAGCAGCAAGCCGGACCATAGCTTTTTCGAAAATTCTGATCACTTGAAATTGTAAACGATTCTGGCCTTTCTTTGCTTCTGTCCGAGCTGTAGGGTAGCGGAAATATGCTCATTTTGAGGTGATAAAGCAATGTGCTTGTTAATATATAGATGTAACTCATGCCTAAGGGTTTTTATTGGTTTGGTTTTTATTGGAAAAAATCTGGTGTGATGTTTCGATTTGGTATCGATGGTTTCTAAAGGCAAATCGAAATTGGGAACATTTGAAAAAAATACGCACTTTTAAATAAATTTCCGTACTTTTCCAAACATGCCCAATTGCCGAATTTTGCTCTTTTTTCTGCTTTGAAAGTGAAGGGTGTGGAGGATTTTCTTGAAAAACGCAGGGGGTCTAAGTTGAGTACAAAAGTAGACACCCTGAAAATTTCATCCCACTCGAAGCAGGCGTTTGGCCTGTAGAGCGCGCGCAAACACACATACAAAAAAACAAACAAACAAACACACACCAAGTGTTTTTTTTAGCAGTTGTGAAATTGATGATTTCGCTTCGCTCGCTTGGCTCGCTACGCTCATCAATAATAAATCATGCAACATGAAGGAGGTATCGACTTTGACGCACTATTACCATTTTTTGTACGTGGATGTTTCCCCTATAATACGTATCACGATCTTTGGTCAGCAACACACCAATATCATACAATGTTTTATTAGCTGTCCAGTGCCCCGAGGCGCTGCCAAAAGAACCTGAGACGTACCATATTGGCATACGCTTTACCACGGACTTACCTCTAGGGTAGTCGCTCGGCATGCTTATAGCGACGTTCGCTTGCCTAGTCTCGTCCAGCCTCCGTGAGACGTACTATATTATGGGAATACGCTTTATACGACCTTACATCTAGACTGGCCGCTCGGCCTGCTTATAGCGACATTGTCGCTTGCCGAGCCTCCTCCAGCTTCCGTGAGTCGTACTATACTATGGGAATAAACTTTACCATGACCTTACATCTAGGCTGGCCGCTCGGCCTGCTTATAGCGACATTGTCTCTTGCCGAGCCTCCTCCAGCTTCCGTAGCTGCAAACTCTTTGAGATATGAAGTTGGCTAATTCTCTCGAAGGGAAACGGAGGGTTAATCATTAGGTCCTTGAGGGCCCTCACACGTGACAAACCCACAAAACTCATGCCGGTGGAGAACTCCTTAGTCCCGAGACTTAAGATTGCAGAGTCCAAGGTCATCCCCTGGCACCTGTGAATGGTGACAGCCCACGATAGCTGGAGGGGGAACTGCACTCGGGTGCATTTCGTCTCCTTTTCGGTCCAAGCGCGTGCCATAGGGTAGATGGGGAATACCTGGGGATAGTGGAACGATGGCCCGGTGTATCGGTCGAACTTCACCAGCACACACAGCGGTTGGTCGAATGGTGGTCTGGTGTGTGGAGAATAAATTATTTCCTCGACCGTTCCCGTGGCCCCATTTACTAGACCGTGTGACGTCCACAAGTTGGTTCGCAGCATCACGCGGCTGCCCCGGGACAGGTAGATGGTGGTCTGCAGCCGCTGCGCAGCATCCTCTGTGCCTTGCGCAGCCTTGCCACAGTTGTGTAAGGCGGAGATCTTTGCCACGGGACGGCCAAGTTCAGTAAGATGTTGCATATTGTGCCCTTGAACAATTTCTTTAGTGGGAGCAAGGTATAGCGAATTAGTAAACTGAGATTGCTCATCATCGCTTAATGATGCACGAAAGCGCGTGGAGAGCAAGTCCCAGTCCTCGTGGGTCGAGCACCCATTGCTCATCCTCCCGAGAAAATCTCTGAAGCGCGCCTGCTCCGGGTTGTCGCCAGCTTGACGCTGCACTATAGAGAGTGTGTGGCCGTGGCTGAAAGTCTTGTAAGCCAACATGCTGTCGTTAGTTAATCCATAATTGCAGGCATGGTCGGTGAATAGTGGTCGATCACACACAGGCGGCAGTTGTCTGATGTCGCCGAACAGGTATACGAACAGGTTGCCAAATGGATGTACAGCGTCAGTGGGCTTTGCCTGTCGAGTTCGCTTGTCAATCATGGCAAGCAGCGAGGCATCGATCATTGAGTACTCATCAGTGAGGAGGAACGACACTAGCTGTTTTTTAATCTGAAATTCTCTCTCACTTTTTCCGGTGAGATCGCGGAATTTAGCTGCTTTCGTGCCTATGTGAAGAGCGGAATGGAATGTGGAAGCGTTGATATTAAAGGCAGCTACCCCAGTAGGAGCCAACAAAAGGAAGCTGCCCTCTCTCAGCTCTGTACGCAACATTGCCGTCATTGCCTTTATGACTGTACTCTTCCCTGTCCCCGCCGTTACCTGGACAATCAGTCTGCGGACTGCCGTGTATTCTGATTGGTTTTTGACAGCATCGACTTGAACAGCTAGGAGATCCAGAACCCGCTGCTGTTCGGCGCTGAGCGCCGTGGGTACGTCGTGGCGTGGGTACGTCCTCGACGACATCCGTGGCAACCTTCCTGACGTCGGTCAGAAAGCTGGACACTCCCGCAATGTTCGGGTAGTTGTTGTATGAGGCGGTCCAAGCGAACGACGTGTCGAACTCCCTCGTCCCGATTTCGCATTGGACCGCACTGTCATTTGGCCCCATGCCGGCCACGACCATCCACTCTTCCCGTGCTCTGTCCGGTTCGGGCTCTTCCCACTCTTCATCCTCGTCCTCCTCGTCTGGTATGTCTGGCACAACCATTTCTTCCAATGCAACCAGGCCGGCAGCCAGTTACACGGTTTTCCAAGTCTCGGCGGTGGGGTTCACGTCCAGGGCACTTTCAGGAAAACTTGTTGGTGGTAAAAAGCTTCGTTCCTTTCGTTGTCGGTCACAGAAACAGCCGAGGAAAGTCCCTAACAACAGCTGGAGTCCTCCTAGCTACCCAACGACCTCTCCAGCGGAACTTGGACGCCGTGTCGAAAAGGGACATTTCACGCATCGATTCTGGACGAGTGGGGTACATATCTACGAGCTTCTTGTTGGCGCCATCGACGGGCTCACCCTCAGTGGCAAGAGGCACCCACCCAGTGGTCGCCGTCAACATTCAGCGACACGAACGCCCGGCTCGATTGGTATAGCGGGTAGCCCATGAGAAGATGACAGCACTCTTGTGCCGAAATGTTGCGCTCTGCGAGTGACTCAATAATCAGTTTTTGCACTGCAAGCTTGGCAGGATCGTTAGCATTAATTTGTGTTGTTAGAATATTGTTAAACATGTCAGCAAACGATTTGGACTGCGGCTCGCTTTTCGCAGCGTACTTGGCGATGTACTCCATGACAGCGTGCCTCGACATGACTGCCTGGATGTCCATATTGGCCCGCCCTGACCGAATGATGGACTCATTATACCTATTTAATCACGTGTTGTCTCCAAGGTCAGAATGTCTTCGTCATTTTTGGTGAGAGTGGTTGCTGCGCACATAGGAAAAGGAAATTTAAAACGACAATGGAGTTCTCGAGAATTTTTTTTCTTACGTAGACAGTAACCCTCGGTGCAACGGGTGTGTCGCTGGACTTTGTTGAGCAGTTCACGGAGATCTTGATCTTTGTCTTCCACATCGCTAACCCTTAATTGACAAGGATGGACGACAGCTGGGGGTTCGTTGATTCCTGGATTTACAGTAGATACAAGATGGTCAAAGTACAACGTTGCCCGAGTCACTTCGTCAGCATTTGTAAAATCAAGCGTGTCCACGTCCGGGGCTCCCTCTAGCCAGAGCAGCCCGTGGACATGACTGCTCCCGCGATGCTGCCACTCATAGCGGAACCAGCTGTCACGCACTTGGAAAGCGGGGCCGAGAACGTTCTGGATATAAAATCCCGCCCGCTCTTGGAAAAACCAAGCGACAAGTGGATTTTCGCACAATAGTTGCCGACGCCGATTGGCCGCGATTTGGGGCAACATGTCGTCCAGACGTTCGTCGGGAGCGAGGATCGCGTATAACTCCGGCCAGTGTAAATCGGCGGCACTCAGGGTGAAGAACACCGTCGGCACGCCAATAAATTCAACCATATCTTTTAACTCAGCGCAACGCTTAAACCAATATGATTTAGTTATGCGGAGTGACGATGCATAGAACATAACCTTATTAGCAAGATTAGGATTTATTGCCAGGATGTCCTTCAATTGGCTGGCTGTCCTTCCATTAAGGTAAATCTTTTTAACCAAAATGTTGCCCTGACTGATAGCGTTCCAACGCATCACCGAATTGAGCGCAAAGAACCGGAAGCGACTGTCCTTATCGAAGCGACCATCGTGAAATTGCATGAGGAACTGAAAGTACTGCGTGTGCTTGATCTGCGTTGGTCGAGAAGTGTCCCTCAGGTCTGCGAGTCCTGTTGGGAAGAGTGTGGGGAAGGCTTGCGCGATGTACCCCTCGGTGGTTAACTCATTAACAGGAACATTTGAGACCGTGGGCCATGGAACGGTGCCTGGCTGAAGAGCGCTGTCGATCCGATCTTGTTGGTAATTGATTGATTGATTGATTGTGGGGTTTAACGGCACGTCAGCTGCATGGCTATTTGTGCCGTTGTTGGTTAATGGGGGGGGGGGGGGGGGGGGTTACTTGCGGAACGTTGGTTTGTTCGAGAACCCCACCGTCGTCGCCGTCGTCTCCCTCGACCTCAATGAACTCAAGGTCACCATACACATTCCCATCTTCTGGCAATAGGGCAAGAGCTTGTTCGTCAATGGAAATGTCTGCATAAAATCGGTTGTTATTTTTAAGCCAAAGTAGAGCACGACGAAGGCGACGAGAACACACATTGAAGTCGGCGATGTTGTCTGAATGAGATGATGTGCGCCGAACTACCACAACGGAGGTCAAAGATTTTGGAAGACTTGACGCAAATTCCGAAACGTTTTGGGGAAAGTTGATCACATTTCCACTGTACGCAAACTGCTGCCCTTTTACACGGTAAACGGACACAACAGGGTGGATCCGCGCGATGAGGAGAGTTTCGATCATCGACAAGCCTATCAACTCATCCGGTACAGCACCGGGATCCATATGGTTGACAGAAGAAAACATGTCCACGTTTCGTTTGCACGAGTTGCATAATTCTGGTGTACTTAGTTTGAGACTTAGTTTGTCGTCTCAGCTAGGGTTTCGTTGCGATAAGCTTCTGTCACAGCTAGAACACTGCTCGCTCTCCTGGTAGTCGTCTCAGCAAGGGTTTCGTTTTGGCGGTGACGCCTTGTTCTCTTCAGATTTGTCTCCAGTCTCTGGGTATTATCGGCCTCTGTCTCGGCTGCTCGTGCAGCAGCTGTTCGTCGTCGATTTAAATCCAGTCTCTGCGCAAGCGCCTCTTCATTTTCTCTCGCCCTGATGCTCAGCATTCGGGCCGCACTGTCGCTGAGCCTTACTTCCCTAGTCTCGGTACTTTCGTTCGCTCGGCGCGCTTGGTCTCGTATAGCCGCAGCTTCCTTTTTTCCCCGCTGAGATATCTTGCGAGGCATTGTCAAGAAAAAATTGTGTTTTCAGGGAACGTGAAGTGCACTCCGTCAAATCTCGAGAGAGTCAGAATTTTGTCGATTGTTTTCGCCATAAAACGCATTTTTGTATTGTTCAGTGATCACCAATTGTTTTCTAAGAAAATTATTTTCAAATTATTTAATGGGCTAACTTAATTCTAATATGAAATTTGAACCGAGGTCTTTCTTGGTTTTGGGTTTGATGTGGTTTTTGGTTTTGCACAAACACGCATACATAAATGCATATATTAAAAACATTAAAGGATTCTTTTAGTTGCGGGTTCACTTTCAACAATGAATCGATGATATCTAAGAGAAATATTTGAAATTGGGAAAATATAAAAATAATTCGCATTTTAAAATAAATTTCCGTACTTTTCCTAACTTTCCCAATTTTCGAATATTGCTATTTTTCTAGTTTGAAGGGGAGTGGTATTGGGGATTTCCTTGAAAAACGCAGGGGTCTAATTTGAGAACAAAAGTAGACACCCTGAAAATTTAATCGCAATCGACGCAGGGGTTTAACCTGTAGAGAGCGCGCAAACACACATAAAAAAAACAAAAAACAAACAAACAAACACACACAATTGCTTTTTTTTAAGCAGTAGTAAAATTGATGATTTCGCTTCGCTCGCTACGCTCATCAAATGTAAAAACTCAATTTTTACTACGCTCAACGGGCATTTGTGAACTAGGACGAACGCAATTTGTGTTGCGTTGAAGATAAGCGTAGCGGTTTGTATAAAGCGCAAAAAAGAGTAAGGCAAGAAGCCTATGCAAATCCTGGAGCAGCAAGCCGGAACAATGCTTTCTCAAAAATTCTGATCACTTGAAAATGTAAACGATTCTGACCTTTCTTTGTTTCTGTCCGAGCTGTCGGGTAGCGGAAATTTGCTCATTTTGAGATCATTGAGCATTGTGCATGTTCATACATAGATGTAACTCATGCCCAAGGGTTTTTATTGGGTTTTCTTGGGTTGGTTTTAATTGGGAAAAATCTGGTGTGGGTTTCGATTTGGTTTCGATGGTTTCTAAGGGCAAATCGAAATTGGGAACATTTGAAAAAAATACGCACTTTTAAATAAATTTCCGTACTTTTCCAAACTTGCCCAATTGTCGAATTTTGCTCTTTTTTCTGCTTTGAAAGTGAAGAGTGTGGAGGATTTTCTTGAAAAACGCAGGGGGTCTAAGTTGAGAACAAAAGTAGACACCCTGAAAATTTCATCCCCAACGACGCAGGCGTTTGGCCTGTAGAGCGCGCGCAAACACACATACAAAAAAACAAACACACACCAAGTGTTTTTTTTTAGCAGTAGTGAAATTGATGATTTCGCTTCTCTCGCTACGCTCATCAACCAGAAGGGCATAATTATGTTTTAGAGAATAATAACTAGGGCGAACGCAATTTGTGTTGCGTTGAAGATGAGCGTAGCGGTTTGTATATAGCGCATAAAAAGATTGATGCAAAAAGCCTCAATCATGGAGCAGCAAGCCTGACCATAGCTTTTTCGAAAATTCTGATCACTAGAAATTGTAAGCGATTCTGTCCTTTCTTTTGTTTCTGTCCGCGCTGTAGGGTAGCGGAAATATGCTCATTTTGAGGTCATAAAGCAATGTGCTTGTTAATACATAGATGTAACTCATGCCCAAGGGTTTTTATTGGGTTGGATTTTATTGGGGAAAATCTGGTGTGATGTTCGATTTGGTTTAGATGGTTTCTAAAGGCAAATCGAAATTGGGAACATTTGAAAAAATACGCACTTTAAAATAAATTTCCGTACTTTTCCAAACATGCCCAATTGTCGAATTTTGCTCTTTTTTCTGCTTTCAAAGTGAAGGGTGTGGAGGATTTTCTTGAAAAACGCAGGGGGTCTAAGTTGAGAACAAACGTAGACACCCTGAAAATTTCATCCCACTCGAAGCAGGCGTTTGGCCTGTAGAGCGCGCGCAAACACACATACAAAAAAAAAAACAAACAAACAAACAAACACACACCAAGTGTTTTTTTTAGCAGTAGTGAAATTGATGATTTCGCTTCGCTCGCTACGCTCATCAATAAATGTAACTTTTGCCCAAGGGTTTTTGTGCGGTTGGAGATATATTTCTGCCGCGGACTTACTTTCAAAAACTTGCATGCACGAAGTTGACAAAATTTCTAATATCTGTCACATCTTGAAGTCAACTTCAAGTAAAAAAAAATCTGGTGTGATGTTTCGATGGTTTCCAAAGGCAACAATCAAAAGTGGGAAAATTTGAAAAAAATACGCACTTTTATATAAATTTCCGTACTTTTCCAAACTTGCCCAATTGTCGAACATTGCTCTTTTTTCTGCTTTGAAAGTGAAGGGTATGGAGGATTTTCTTGAAAAACGCAGGGGGTCTAAGTTGAGAACAAAAGTAGACACCCTGGAAATTTCATCCCAATCGAGGCAGGCGTTTGGCCTGTAGAGCGCGCGCAAACACACATACAAAAAAAAAAAAAAAAAAAAAAAACACACACAAGTTTTTTTTTAGCAGTAGTGAAATTGATGATTTCGCTTCGCTCGCTACGCTCATCAATTACGCTCTTGCCTTGCCTTGGCTGGATGGTTAATTCACTAGGGCGAACGCAATTTGTGTTGCGTTGAAGATGAGCGTAGCGGTTTGTATATAGCGCAAAAAAAGATTAAGGCGAGAAGCCTATGCAAAACATGGAGCAGCAAGCCGGACCAATGCTTTCTCAAATATTCTGATCACTTGAAATGTAAGCGATTCTGACCTTTCTTTGTTCCTGTCCGAGCTGTCGGGTAACGGAAATATGCTCATTTTGAGATCATTGAGCATTGTGCATGTTAATACATAGATGTAACTCATGCCCAAGGGTTTTTATTGGAAAAAATCTGGTGTGATGTTTCGATTTGGTTTCGATGGTTTCTAAAGGCAAATCGAAATTGGGAACATTTGAAAAAAATACGCACTTTTATATAAATTTCCGTACTTTTCCAAACATGCCCAATTGTCGAATTTTGCTATTTTTTCTGCTTTGAAAGTTAAGGGTGTGGAGGATTTTCTTGAAAAACGCATGGGGTCTAAGTTGAGAACAAAAGTAGACACCCTGAAAATTTCATCCCACTCGAAGCAGGCGTTTGGCCTATAGAGCGCGCGCAAACACACATACAAACACACAACAAGTGTTTTTTTTAGCAGTAGTGAAATTGATGATTTCGCTTCGCTCGCTTCGCTCGCTACGCTCATCAATCACTAATTTTGCATTTTTAATATTGAAAGCAGTGTGAGATTGGTTTGAAAATAGCTGAACGCATTAGATCGTGACGTTTGCTATCACTAGGGCGAACGCAATTGAAGATGAGCGTAGCGGTTTGTATTTTGCGCATAAAAAGATTGAGGTAAAAGCATTTGAAAATCATGGAGCAACTAGCCGGACCATTGCTTTTTCAAAAATTCTGATCACTTGAAAATGTAAACGATTCTGACCTTTCTTTGTTTCTGTCCGAGCTGTCGGGTAGCGGAAATATGCTCATTTTGAGATCATTGAGCATTGTGCATGTTAATACATAGATGTAACTCATGCCCAAGGTTTTTTTTTTGGGTTTTATCGGGTTGGTTTTTATTGAGAAAAATCTGGTGTGGGTTTCGATTTGGTTTCGATGGTTTCTAAGGGCAAATCGAAATTGGGAACATTTGAAAAAAATACGCACTTTTAAATAAATTTCCGTACTTTTCCAAACTTGCCCAAATGTCGAATTTTGCTCTTTTTTCTGCTTAGAGAGTGAAGGGTGTGGCTGATTTTCTTGAAAAACGCAGGGGGTCTAAGTTGAGAACAAAAGTAGTCACCCTGAAAATTTCATCCCACTCGAAGCAGGCGTTTGGCCTGTAGAGTTTTTTTTAGCAGTAGTTAAATTGATGATTTCGCTTCGCTCGCTGCGCTCGCTACGCTTATCAAAAACAGACCAAAATGTTGGAAATACATATGAAAGCGTAAAAATGCCTAAAGCACCGGATTTGAAAAGTGAGCCTCCACGCTTGTACAGTGTTGCATGCAAAATAGGATTTTATTAACGGGTATCAATCCCACGTGAACTCGCAAATGTTGCTTAATGTGTTTTTCCGCCAGATCAGTCGTTCCCCAACTCTCAAGGCAGAAGGACGTGTTTTCTCACGCTCATGGTCTTATGTCCCGCAAACCATCGCAGTCCAACTCTGCCAATGCTTGCACCATGCTTGCACCATGCCCCCCACCCCCTTTCACAAGTAAGACTTCCAAACCTCAAAACAGAAACAATCGAGTCCCGAGCGACAACTCAACATCATAAATACATGCCAAGCTTATCGCTCCGGACGGATTATTTTTTATCGCTGTATTTAAAAACAATCCACTTGACTATAAAAAAAACCTACAAAATCAGAAAATGTTTAATTTTTTTGATACGTCTGGATTCGTGACGTCATACAGAACGTGTATCATTTTGAATCAAAGTGATCGGGTGAATATTGCGGATATTAGATCGATCAAGTTCGCAGTCTTCTAAACTCGATGTCTGGTCATGGCAAAACCCGGCACTAAGCCGCTTATCGCCTGGCAGATGTTGATATTATGCTACATTCCCAGAAATAATTTGTAGTTGTCAATCTGAAAATCGATTTCTTTCTAATTTAGAATTTTTTAGATAATTCCAATGTAGAGGATTGCTCGTGCGATTGAGAATTCCTTTTGAAACGAAGTTTTCAAGTTAAATTTGACGGAGGTACCTAGGTTTTTTATGTGCAAGTTCATGAATATCACTGACACCTTTCTCTGGGCTGACATAAAGAAAAACTTTCGCCGAAATATGTATGGATCTAATAAAAGTTTATTAAAAACACATCTGAAACGTTTATTGCTATAAGGCCAGCCACAGCACGGTATGGCCTCATGCATGCAAGCAGAATACAGTGTTACATAAATACAGAATACTGCATAGCATGTTACCGAATTATAAGTACATATGAGATCAAATAATAAAATTTGTTATAATACAAAGTGAAAAATACAGTGAGATAGTAATAATTATGATCAGAACTAATAGGGTTTTGCTAACTAGGTAAAGCGTAGCATCATTTTCAGCAAGAGAAAAGTTATGGGTATTAGTGCTCATTAGAGCGGGAATGGAAGTAATTTGACATAGGTATCATTGCATACTTTCCTCCTCCTCATTTTCAAAGCCGAAAGGCTATGCAAAGGTATATGTTGGAGATAAGATATAAAATACGAGCCTCTTTAGGCAGTCATTTATAAGACATACCTAGGTAACTAAGTTCCGCCGGTCCCCGGTTCAGTTGTCAGCTAAAATATGTCGATCGGTAACGGATCGATAACTAAATGTTACCATGCTTATTTCAATAGGTCGTGTTATACCTAAGAACATCGATAACTTTACACAATCGCTACCCTGATCACAATAATGAGGATAACACCGCGTTAGAACGAATGGCCGCCAAAAATGATACAAAGCAATTTTCTTGAACAAAATTCTGTCGCGCGAATTCTGCAGAGCCGGTCGATGCAACCGATGCAACTACGTTTCCACACCACCCGAGAGGTAGTAGTAAAGGGTGCGCTTTTTTTTTTATCACAGGTGTCCCAACTTAGGCCTACTCCTGTATTTTCGTTAGCTTATGTCATCTTTCCGCGTCACCGCGTCATCTTGTCCGCCGCGTGGGAAAGCATCGCTGTTCTCGCGTGAAATATGTACAATATATGTGTGTGTGTAACACAATATGTGTGTAACACAATTGTGCAACACACTGTGAAGTGTCTGTCAGCAACCACGACGTGTCCAGCGCAAGTCCGCCGTCCTTTCGCGATTCTCAGGTGTAATAAAGTGCATCTGTTAAAAAATCTCCGCAACGATTGACAAAATGTAAAACGTATGTACAACCGTATGTAGAACAGCGTTTTCTTCAATTCTAATATCTGTAAATATTTTTAAATAGACTGGTGGCACGACTCGCGCGCGCATATATATTATTTATCATTATCTATCTGTATTTTTATATAGGTACTACTATAGTTCATCGTAAAGATATTATATTCTTTCCGGCACGAAATTGCCACTATGATATCAACTACGATATTTACGGTAAACGTAATGTTGTCCATAGTACTAACGATCATTAATTATTATAGATTGAAGTTTCGGACATTTCAAATACAATGTTTCGTGGTCTAGCTTGCAGAATTGAATCTGACTTTAATGGCACACAACTGGAAAAAGCAATAACACTAGGTCAATCAGATCTCTGATTGTAATAGAATATCAAGGAAGGGAAGACAAAGGAATCGTGAAGCTGCCAATCGCGATATTGTCGCACGGAAGTCCGAGTGCGGTCGTATTGTATTTGCCGCGAGGTTGACTCCTCATCGGCCGGGATCTGCGAGGTGCGGCGATGCAAAATAAGTTGAGAATCTATTTCAACGCTCAGCAAGCGAAACACTTCGCATATCATGATGTTTATTTATACGTATAATTTCCGTCACCGCAAAAAAACTGAACATATAAACTCGGTGATTATAAGATAACGCTCCGCGCAGACTAGTACTTTTGCTCCCACATCACCCAAGGTCGCTCTCGATAGCAAGCACTAGAGACGATTTCAAGCCTGCAGCTATGCAATCCTCGTAAATCTGACCTGCTGGCGGCTCAAAAATTTTAATTCGCGCAAGGGTTTCCACGGACCGGTCAGGCTTCTACACTAATTGTCCGATCAAGATGCGACACACATTTTTGGAATCTACAAGCTTCAGGCTTTATGGCAAGGGGTTTAAATTTCAAAATGTGTCTTATTTTTCTGCTGACAGTTAGTTAAAAAACACTATAATCTTGCCCCATTTTTTTCGAGTTTTCAAAAATCGATATCTCAGCCAATATAACTCTACGATCATGGCTTTTTGCTTGCCATGACAAGACAGTTATTCTGCGTTAATAAAAAAATACCGCAACTTGCTATCTATAATATTGTGTCTTCCTGACCCGTCCAAAGGATTCACCCTTTTTTTTAGGGTTGCCCAAAAATTTTCCAACAGAAAATTACAAAATACTTTCTGTGTATTTGTCTTATTACAAATGGGTCACAACATAACCATTTCCCTAAAATAATTGGTAAAAACAATGAGAACTCCCTGGTAAAAACACGTGGTTTGATACGCCTTAAGTAAGTCTTTCTTTGTTGCTGTTAAAATAGGACTACCTGCCTACGTGATAGATATTTTATGAAATATCAACATGGTTATAACTTTTAGTCCAACCTACATGTACATTATGATATGCACACTGGCATATGCCATGGTCCTAGAGAGAAGATGACTAATTGTTGCCCCCCCCCCCTTCAGGCGAGCTGTCTACCAGGCGAATACCTTGCGCCTCACCCCAGACTGCCAGAGTCAACATCGGCGTACGTCGACCAGCCGAGACAGTACCTTGGATAATACACATCAGGACATGACCAGAGACATCAACACACCTCCGACCATGATGAGGGCAGGCTGTCAAGTCTTGGCTCCTGCACCTTTCTCTCCATCGAAATCCGTTCGCCGTCTCATTGGTGGCGGTGGTATGTGGCGACTCTGACTCTTGACGATTCACAATGCAGTGTGGATGTCAAGAATGAGAAGAAAAACAACGAGTGACTTGGAACTTCGACCGACGAATTTCAGTCTTCAACTTTCATTTATTGTAAATAAATTATTGTTATCTCAAGTTAATAAACATTTACAAGTATGAGAGGAAATTGTTCCTGGTTTAATGGCCACATATTTGTTCCATATCCATTTGAGTTCTGATTAACATAATATTTGGTCACGTGTCTTATGTTGATAACATAAATTAAAATAACCTGTAACTAATAATAAAACATATAGTACAATGCAAAATAAAAATAACAGTCCGGTTATTACATGTCTGAGACTCATGTTTACCCTCTTCATGCATGAATTTAAAAAATTGCAAATATCTTCACAAAGTTTTTAGGGAATATGCTAAAACGTGTCTATTTTGTGAAATAAATACTTAGAAATTGAAAAAAAAAGATAATTCCCTAAAAGCGTCAACATTTGATGTGGCCACATTTGTGCCCATCATGCATTGAAGGTCATTAAGGTTGGGATCTTGAAGGATGAGCAGGTAAACATTACTATTGGTTTTACAAAGTAAGGAATTGTTTATTTCAGAGTACAATTTTTTTAGAATGCTAATTCCTAATCATTCGTGGAAATGCTCGAAACATTCAGGGCACACTGGCTCCGCACATTTCTGGCAGATATACCTAGTTCGCCTGTGGCAAATGGAGCTGTGGCACCGTGGAGGATTTTTGAAATCCATTTTCTTTGGATAGTGTTTGATTCCATCTCGTCGAATTTCTGACAGTGTCTTCGGAGCGAAGAAAACGCTTTTTTGGTGGACCAGCTGTTGATTTTCTTCCTCTTTTCCTCCCACTCTCGGTGCCAACACCAATCATAGTGTGTGCGACGGAACTCTTGAATTACAGGAAAGGCATTTTGATCCCCTTCTTTACCTTATACAAGAGCCAGCTATTGATTAGGGCAATGTTTACGAAGTGGAAAAATACTCTGTGGTATGATTTTCTCCTTTTCTTATGGTGAGGATAGTGGGCGATCGTACGATCGGTAAGGTCTATCCCCCCCCCCCCCCCCCCCCATATAAGCGTTATAAATCTTGATGCTGTGTGGCCGTGTGACTGCCACATACTTCCTTCCTTTGCGATAAAAGCGGTTGCACTTGTCAGTAGATTCAATACCCGCAAATGTAGAAATAGTATGTACAAGGTTATTGTCTACCCATCGGCACACTGTGACGTTATCACTTAAGGTGGCCTCGGCACTAGCACCCCTTCCTTTCTCTTTCAACTCTTTTTTGCTAGGTAAAATGGTGTCTATCTTTGGTATTCTATTCTTCCTAAGAGTTCCCAAAACAAATATCTTATTTAGTGCCAAATGCGTACAGAGGCGTAGCGACGTAAAGAAATTGTCGAGAAACAGTTTTACATTTATGTTTTCCAAAGTATGGCATAGCCTGACTACCATGTCTCCGACTGGGCCCAACTCTGTCACCTGACCGTCATATGAACCCTGATATATTTCAAAACACCTAACATAGCCATTAGCCGATGCAAGGACCCACACTTTGAATCCCCATTTATGAGGTTTATTTTAAATATACTGTGTCACTCTGCTACGGCCCTTGAACGGTATGATCATTTCATCAATAGCATAATTTTCGCACGGATCTGCAGCAGAGTGGAAATTATCGTGCAGAGCAACGAGAATGGGCATTAGCTTGATAAAAGCGTCTTTGTTATTTTCCGGAACATCTTTATTGTTGTGAAAATGTAGATACCTCTCGATCTCCTCAAATCTATTGACAGAAATTGCATCTGCAATCACAGACATCCGCAATTCCGGGAAATGGCGACCAATACATGCGGTTGTTTGGATATCGTATGTAAGTCATAATTATGTATACACCTAAAAACACCTTCATTTCTGGCAGTGAACAAGTAAACGTATATTTTCCTCGCTGAATGGCATAAGCAATTGTCTCATCAACAATTTTTTGTACGAGGCTTTCGGGGAATATATACGTAAAGAAGGATGAATAGAAACGTAAATATATATATATATATATATATATATATATATATATATATATATATATATATATATATATATATATATATATATATATATATATATATATATATATATATATATATATATAATATATAATATATATATATATATATATATATATATACGTAAAGGTGTCGCCGTCAACGTTGATGTTGAACTGGCCAAGGAATGGAGGCTCATTTATCGCAAACTTATTTCCGCGTCCAGAAAACCACGTAGTTCCAACAGGATTTGCTCTACAGTTTGGAATCCTGGGACGTACACCCCCGCGAGTTCTAGTTCCTCCCCTTTGAGCTGGTTGCTGTGCCTTGCGTGCAGTTCGAGCAGCCACGACCCTTCGAGCTGGCTGCTGTGCCTTGCGTGTTGTTCGAGCAGGCACAACCCTTGGATTTCCCTGCACTCCTGCAGGCACCTGCAGACCTGAGTACCTGGCTCATCATCGCTGTCACTAATGGCATTGTTGTTCGGTGGCTGTGTAGCAGGTGATTGAGATCGGCGGTGACTGGGTCCTGGTTCATTGCTGTCGCCCGGTCCCACAGTGTCGCATCTTCCATCTTTATCGCTGTTATCTTCACTCTCCGGATCGCTCGTGTCGAACTCTTCCGAGTCGAGCGCATCGAGAATCTCCGCAGGATTTAGAGTAATGCGAGGTTTCATACTGAAAAATAAATCCGCGTAATTATGTCTCACAACTCATAGTAATGTCGAGAAACTTTTTGAGGTTATCCACTCACATCTAGATGCATGGAACACACAAACGTGTACGTGACTATTTGTGTCCTTATTGACAACCAGGAAAATTACCAAGAGCTTTTATAACAATAATCAACTCTAATATGACATGAAGAACATAATATTTTATTTACCTCTCGTCGGCCGCAGAGAAGCTCTTGTCATCGATCTCAGAAATCGAATGCATTCGTGGAGCTAAAACATAATCTCCCTGAACATACTGTATACACTTACTTGTTAGTTACTTGACTGCATGGATGTTGGATTTTGCGATGTCCTCTTTCCTCATTGCAATATTTATATTAGCAGCGTAGTCTTCTGATTAAATGTTATTTTCTTTCACTCATTATTATCTTCATATCAACTTGAAAGAGTTTGTCACACACCGACTTGCTTCGAACCGGCTTCGGCCATCTTTATAATTGGTGCATGCTGGGTGTAGTGGGGGTGCACCTGGCGAGAAGCAGATCAACTACCGACCTCGAGAACGCCTCGATATTACCGCGATCTCGAAAACACCTCCATACTGCGTCACTTTCGCTGCCTAACCGATTTGAAACTGCTCGATATTGAGGTTATGGTTACCGCCGACAAAGGGCACGAATGTGCACATTGTATTGGTGTAGTATAGAGATCTCGAAATACCGCCGACGAAGGGCACGAATGTGCACATTGTATTGGTGTAGTATAGAGATCTCGAAATACCGCCGACGAAGGGCACGAATGTGCACATTGTATTGGTGTAGTATAGAGATCTCGAAATACCGCCGACGAAGGGCACGAATGTGCACATTGTATTGGTGTAGTATAGAGATCTCGAAATACCGCCGACGAAGGGCACGAATGTGCACATTGTATTGGTGTAGTATAGAGATCTCGAAATACCGCCGACGAAGGGCACGAATGTGCACATTGTATTGGTGTAGTATAGAGATCTCGAAATACCGCCGACGAAGGGCACGAAAGTGCACATTGTATTGGTGTAGTATAGAGATCTCGAAATACCGCCGACGAAGGGCACGAAAGTGCACATTGTATTGGTGTAGTATAGAGATCTCGAAATACCGCCGACGAAGGGCACGAAAGTGCACATTGTATTGGTGTAGTATAGAGATCTCGAAATACCGCCGACGAAGGGCACGAAAGTGCACATTGTATTGGTGTAGTATAGAGATCTCGAAATACCGCCGACGAAGGGCACGAATGTGCACATTGTATTGGTGTAGTATAGAGATCTCGAAATACCGCCGACGAAGGGCACGAATGTGCACATTGTATTGGTGTAGTATAGAGATCTCGAAATACCGCCGACGAAGGGCACGAAAGTGCATATTGTATTGGTGTAGTATAGAGATCTCGAAATACCGCCGACGAAGGGCACGAATGTGCACATTGTATTGGTGTAGTATAGAGATCTCGAAATACCGCCGACGAAGGGCACGAATGTGCACATTGTATAGGTGTAGTATAGAGATCTCGAAATACCGCCGACGAAGGGCACGAATGTGCATATTGTATTGGTGTAGTATAGAGATCTCGAAATACCGCCGACGAAGGGCACGAATGTGCACATTGTATTGGTGTAGTATAGAGATCTCGAAATACCGCCGACGAAGGGCACGAATGTGCACATTGTATTGGTGTAGTATAGAGATCTCGAAATACCGCCGACGAAGGGCACGAAAGTGCACATTGTATTGGTGTAGTATAGAGATCTCGAAATACCGCCGACGAAGGGCACGAATGTGCACATTGTATTGGTGTAGTATAGAGATCTCGAAATACCGCCGACGAAGGGCACGAATGTGCACATTGTATTGATGTAGTATAGAGATCTCGAAATACCGCCGACGAAGGGCACGAATGTGCATATTGTATTGGTGTAGTATAGAGATCTCGAAATACCGCCGACGAAGGGCACGAATGTGCACATTGTATTGGTGTAGTATAGAGATCTCGAAATACCGCCGACGAAGGGCACGAATGTGCACATTGTATTGGTGTAGTATAGAGATCTCGAAATACCGCCGACGAAGGGCACGAAAGTGCACATTGTATTGGTGTAGTATAGAGATCTCGAAATACCGCCGACGAAGGGCACGAAAGTGCACATTGTATTGGTGTAGTATAGAGATCTCGAAATACCGCCGACGAAGGGCACGAATGTGCACATTGTATTGGTGTAGTATAGAGATCTCGAAATACCGCCGACGAAGGGCACGAAAGTGCACATTGTATTGGTGTAGTATAGAGATCTCGAAATACCGCCGACGAAGGGCATCAATGTGCACATTGTATTGGTGTAGTATAGAGATCTCGAAATACCGCCGACGAAGGGCACGAAAGTGCACATTGTATTGGTGTAGTATAGAGATCTCGAAATACCGCCGACGAAGGGCACGAATGTGCACATTGTATTGGTGTAGTATAGAGATCTCGAAATACCGCCGACGAAGGGCACGAATGTGCACATTGTATGGATGTAGTATAGAGATCTCGAAATACCGCCGACGAAGGGCACGAAAGTGCACATTGTATTGGTGTAGTATAGAGATCTCGAAATACCGCCGACGAAGGGCATCAATGTGCACATTGTATTGGTGTAGTATAGAGATCTCGAAATACCGCCGACGAAGGGCACGAAAGTGCACATTGTATTGGTGTAGTATAGAGATCTCGAAATACCGCCGACGAAGGGCACGAATGTGCACATTGTATTGGTGTAGTATAGAGATCTCGAAATACCGCCGACGAAGGGCACGAATGTGCACATTGTATTGGTGTAGTATAGAGATCTCGAAATACCGCCGACGAAGGGCACGAATGTGCACATTGTATTGGTGTAGTATAGAGATCTCGAAATACCGCCGACGAAGGGCACGAATGTGCACATTGTATTGGTGTAGTATAGAGATCTCGAAATACCGCCGACGAAGGGCACGAATGTGCACATTGTATTGATGTAGTATAGAGATCTCGAAATACCGCCGACGAAGGGCACGAATGTGCACATTGTATTGGTGTAGTATAGAGATCTCGAAATACCGCCGACGAAGGGCACGAATGTGCACATTGTATTGGTGTAGTATAGAGATCTCGAAATACCGCCGACGAAGGGCACGAATGTGCACATTGTATTGGTGTAGTATAGAGATCTCGAAATACCGCCGACGAAGGGCACGAATGTGCACATTGTATTGGTGTAGTATAGAGATCTCGAAATACCGCCGACAAAGGGCACGAATGTGCACATTGTATGGATGTAGTATAGAGATCTCGAAATACCGCCGACAAAGGGCACGAATGTGCACATTGTATTGGTGTAGTATAGAGATCTCGAAATACCGCCGACGAAGGGCACGAATGTGCACATTGTATTGGTGTAGTATAGAGATCTCGAAATACCGCCGACGAAGGGCACGAAAGTGCACATTGTATTGGTGTAGTATAGAGATCTCGAAATACCGCCGACAAAGGGCACGAATGTGCACATTGTATTGGTGTAGTATAGAGATCTCGAAATACCGCCGACGAAGGGCACGAATGTGCACATTGTATTGGTGTAGTATAGAGATCTCGAAATACCGCCGACGAAGGGCACGAATGTGCACATTGTATTGGTGTAGTATAGAGATCTCGAAATACCGCCGACGAAGGGCACGAATGTGCACATTGTATTGGTGTAGTATAGAGATCTCGAAATACCGCCGACGAAGGGCACGAATGTGCACATTGTATTGGTGTAGTATAGAGATCTCGAAATACCGCCGACGAAGGGCACGAATGTGCACATTGTATTGGTGTAGTATAGAGATCTCGAAATACCGCCGACAAAGGGCATCAATGTGCACATTGTATTGGTGTAGTATAGAGATCTCGAAATACCGCCGACGAAGGGCACGAATGTGCACATTGTATTGGTGTAGTATAGAGATCTCGAAATACCTCCGACGAAGGGCACGAATGTGCACATTGTATTGGTGTAGTATAGAGATCTCGAAATACCGCCGACAAAGGGCACGAATGTGCACATTGTATGGATGTAGTATAGAGATCTCGAAATACCGCCGACAAAGGGCACGAATGTGCACATTGTATTGGTGTAGTATAGAGATCTCGAAATACCGCCGACGAAGGGCACGAATGTGCACATTGTATTGGTGTAGTATAGAGATCTCGAAATACCGCCGACGAAGGGCACGAAAGTGCACATTGTATTGGTGTAGTATAGAGATCTCGAAATACCGCCGACGAAGGGCACGAATGTGCACATTGTATTGGTGTAGTATAGAGATCTCGAAATACCGCCGACGAAGGGCACGAATGTGCACATTGTATTGGTGTAGTATAGAGATCTCGAAATACCGCCGACGAAGGGCACGAATGTGCACATTGTATTGGTGTAGTATAGAGATCTCGAAATACCGCCGACGAAGGGCACGAATGTGCACATTGTATTGGTGTAGTATAGAGATCTCGAAATACCGCCGACAAAGGGCACGAATGTGCACATTGTATTGGTGTAGTATAGAGATCTCGAAATACCGCCGACAAAGGGCACGAATGTGCACATTGTATTGGTGTAGTATAGAGATCTCGAAATACCGCCGACGAAGGGCACGAATTTGCACATTGTATTTGTGTAGTATAGAGATCTCGAAATACCGCCGACGAAGGGCACGAATGTGCACATTGTATTGGTGTAGTATAGAGATCTCGAAATACCGCCGACAAAGGGCACGAATTTGCACATTGTATTGGTGTAGTATAGAGATCTCGAAATACCGCCGACGAAGGGCACGAATTTGCACATTGTATTGGTGTAGTATAGAGATCTCGAAATACCGCCGACGAAGGGCACGAAAGTGCACATTGTATTGGTGTAGTATAGAGATCTCGAAATACCGCCGACGAAGGGCACGAATGTGCACATTGTATTGGTGTAGTATAGAGATCTCGAAATACCGCCGACGAAGGGCACGAATGTGCACATTGTATTGGTGTAGTATAGAGATCTCGAAATACCGCCGACGAAGGGCACGAATGTGCACATTGTATGGATGTAGTATAGAGATCTCGAAATACCGCCGACGAAGGGCACGAATGTGCACATTGTATTGGTGTAGTATAGAGATCTCGAAATACCGCCGACGAAGGGCACGAATGTGCACATTGTATGGATGTAGTATAGAGATCTCGAAATACCGCCGACGAAGGGCACGAATGTGCACATTGTATTGGTGTAGTATAGAGATCTCGAAATACCGCCGACGAAGGGCACGAATGTGCACATTGTATTGATGTAGTATAGAGATCTCGAAATACCGCCGACGAAGGGCACGAATGTGCATATTGTATTGGTGTAGTATAGAGATCTCGAAATACCGCCGACGAAGGGCACGAATGTGCACATTGTATTGGTGTAGTATAGAGATCTCGAAATACCGCCGACGAAGGGCACGAATGTGCACATTGTATTGGTGTAGTATAGAGATCTCGAAATACCGCCGACGAAGGGCACGAAAGTGCACATTGTATTGGTGTAGTATAGAGATCTCGAAATACCGCCGACGAAGGGCACGAATGTGCACATTGTATTGGTGTAGTATAGAGATCTCGAAATACCGCCGACGAAGGGCACGAATGTGCACATTGTATTGGTGTAGTATAGAGATCTCGAAATACCGCCGACGAAGGGCATCAATGTGCACATTGTATTGGTGTAGTATAGAGATCTCGAAATACCGCCGACGAAGGGCACGAATGTGCACATTGTATTGGTGTAGTATAGAGATCTCGAAATACCGCCGACGAAGGGCACGAAAGTGCACATTGTATTGGTGTAGTATAGAGATCTCGAAATACCGCCGACGAAGGGCACGAATGTGCACATTGTATTGGTGTAGTATAGAGATCTCGAAATACCGCCGACGAAGGGCACGAATGTGCACATTGTATTGGTGTAGTATAGAGATCTCGAAATACCGCCGACGAAGGGCACGAATGTGCACATTGTATTGATGTAGTATAGAGATCTCGAAATACCGCCGACGAAGGGCACGAATGTGCATATTGTATTGGTGTAGTATAGAGATCTCGAAATACCGCCGACGAAGGGCACGAATGTGCACATTGTATTGGTGTAGTATAGAGATCTCGAAATACCGCCGACGAAGGGCACGAATGTGCACATTGTATTGGTGTAGTATAGAGATCTCGAAATACCGCCGACGAAGGGCACGAATGTGCACATTGTATTGGTGTAGTATAGAGATCTCGAAATACCGCCGACGAAGGGCACGAATGTGCACATTGTATTGGTGTAGTATAGAGATCTCGAAATACCGCCGACGAAGGGCACGAATGTGCACATTGTATTGGTGTAGTATAGAGATCTCGAAATACCGCCGACGAAGGGCACGAATGTGCACATTGTATTGGTGTAGTATAGAGATCTCGAAATACCGCCGACGAAGGGCACGAAAGTGCACATTGTATTGGTGTAGTATAGAGATCTCGAAATACCGCCGACGAAGGGCACGAAAGTGCACATTGTATTGGTGTAGTATAGAGATCTCGAAATACCGCCGACGAAGGGCACGAATGTGCACATTGTATTGGTGTAGTATAGAGATCTCGAAATACCGCCGACGAAGGGCACGAATGTGCACATTGTATTGGTGTAGTATAGAGATCTCGAAATACCGCCGACGAAGGGCACGAAAGTGCACATTGTATTGGTGTAGTATAGAGATCTCGAAATACCGCCGACGAAGGGCACGAATGTGCACATTGTATTGGTGTAGTATAGAGATCTCGAAATACCGCCGACGAAGGGCACGAAAGTGCACATTGTATTGGTGTAGTATAGAGATCTCGAAATACCGCCGACAAAGGGCACGAAAGTGCACATTGTATTGGTGTAGTATAGAGATCTCGAAATACCGCCGACGAAGGGCACGAATGTGCACATTGTATTGGTGTAGTATAGAGATCTCGAAATACCGCCGACAAAGGGCACGAAAGTGCACATTGTATTGGTGTAGTATAGAGATCTCGAAATACCGCCGACGAAGGGCACGAAAGTGCACATTGTATTGGTGTAGTATAGAGATCTCGAAATACCGCCGACAAAGGGCACGAATGTGCACATTGTATTGGTGTAGTATAGAGATCTCGAAATACCGCCGACGAAGGGCACGAATTTGCACATTCCCACACAACACAGAGATATCTATAATTTATCCAATGGATATCATTTTACTGATATGGCAGATATCTCCAGGGTACCCAAAAAGTATCATTATGTTATCCTCAAGATATCACCAGCCTAGGCCAAAGACCCACCTATCATTTCCAAAAGATATCATTTATCAGAGTTTACAGAGATGTATAAGTAGGCATTTGGATCTCGGAAAGGGATCTTTAAATGAGGTATAATTGATACCCAAAAAAAGGAAAAAATTAATAAAAAACATAAAAGCAGGAATCGAAGACATTGGCATTTATTGAAATGCATTCTGAATAAAGGCACTTTGATTTCCTAGAATATGTATTTATGCGCATCTAATAAAACTGTAAAAATGAAAATTGACAATGTCTCAAAGTTGACCCATGAATCAATGACTTAGTAACTTTCGACACGTCGTTTATGTCGTAAATTGAGGTTTTGACGTGTACGTGCAATCTCGGTAATACTGGGGGTAAATGTATTTAAAATAAACAAAGGCACTTTGGTTTCCTAGAATAAGGTCGACTGATGCACATCCAATAAAACAGTGAAAATGATCATTTACTATTTTTCTAAGCTGATCGATGACACCTTATGTAAAATAGAAAAAATATAGGCCTAACATGCAGGTCCCTATTGTTATGGACTTAACAATTAACTTTTGCTTTCTTCGCCCGCGCTTTTTGATTGATTCGATCTTGGGCATGGAGCGCCCAAGATTTTGCCTTCACCTCCATCAGGGCAGAGGTGCACCCAGTCAGGTTTGGCATACTTTTAACCGCCGCTGAAACATAAAAGTACATGATACTTTACTTAAACTAAGTAAACAAAGAGTTTTCCGCTGCGTTCTCTGCAGGGCCACGGGGGTGTTTGCTGCCCCAAGGGAAAGTGCTCTGCTGCTTTGTTGCATTAGCCTCCTGTCCCAGCCCCCTAGGTGCCCCCTAGGTGTTCTAGGTGTGTCAGACGAGGTATGGGGGCGACAATGCAGCTTCCATTTCTGCTGGGAGACGCTTCCATCCCTTGACGAGATGCAACCACCTTGCTTGAAGATGACGTGTCTGTAACAAAGAGGTGTCTTCGATTAGTACACCAATAGACGTGAAAGTGAAACAGATTGCAGTCTCAATAAAAGGATGAGGCAAGGCTTACACGAAGATGAGGAACGGCCTTTGTGAACGCTGCCCTTCCTGCTGGGAGATTCATCCATCCGATAAGGAGACGCTTCCATCCCTTTACGAGATGCAACCACCTTGCTTGAAGATGACGTGTCTGTAACAAAGAGGTGTCTTCGATTAGTACCGAAAGAATATTACATGAAAACGCAGAATGGCCACTGTACTGAACCCTTCTTTCCTTTCTTGGAGGTGTATATCTATAGGGCACAGTTTTCATGTATTAATTAAATTAGAACCTTTCGGCCACCTTAATGTAGGAATGGGGCATCTGTTTACCTTCGTCCGAATCTTCGATGAGAGTATTGGCATCAAGAAGTGCAGGAGGATTAGGTAATTTGTTACCGGTTGCGTCATCACTGCTATACGTGAACGATTCGTTCACGAGTGGTCGCTTCTTTCGTCCCTTTTCCCTGACAGTGTCCAGGAGGCCTTCAGTATCGCTGGCCTGATCGACCTTTGACAGCGCCACCCTTCCCTCTTCAAAGTTGTCTACAGTAAAAATGTTATTACATTTAGTTTGATTGAACAGCAAGAATTTGTGAAGAGTGGGCTATGTATCGAAATCAAACATATTTTCATTTACCTACACGTCTAAATAGTAAAAGATTGTTAGATGTGCATTGCCACTCATGTTAAGTTAGGCTAGGCACAGTTTAATTACCAAACTGTAGAACAATCCTGGTAACCAGGTGTTGCCTCCAAGAACTGGCTGGACACAGTTTATTTTTAACCGCGGCAGCCACAGAAAGGCTCTTCGGCGGCCACCAGCAGAACTGCTGACCCTCTTCGACCACAAGCCAAGAGGTGGGAACCAGTTCAGTCGAGCACGTTTCCGTCCCGGCCTCTCCGTAATCGACCAGGCTATACGGTTTAGCCATCTGCAACAAAGATATTTAAATATTAATAAGCAGATCCATGGTACAACTCAACTCAACTCAACTTAACTCAACCCAACTCAGAAAATTGACCTGGCTTAAATATCGGTTACTACTTATTCCTATCTCCAGCACCCCACTAAAACACTATACTTAAAAATGTAAGAAACTTTTTTCTAATAAAATCTCACCATGACTTCATTTCTGCATCCCATGAAGTAGACACCACAGAGAAACTGCTTCCATTGGTCAGTGGGATTAACATTGCTTTTGATTTAATTTCAGCTACAGGCCATTTATTCAGAGAAGTAGACAACTGTTTTGTCATGAAGATCCCAACTTCAGATGACACACAGGGAACTCTGAAAGCATTTTCTCTCTTCAAAAATTTGTGGCCAATTATATAAAGGTCCCCCTCAAACGTCGCAATGTTTTGCACAACGACAATTGACCCACTGTTCAGGATGCAGCAGTTGTCTGATACTTTGCTTGAGTAGGTGAAGCCGCGCAGCTTGATAGACTCGTATTGCGGACTTCTGGCATCACTCACAAGAGGTCCATTTACGTGCCTCCCTATGCAAACAACTTCATTCTCGCTCTTCTTCTGGAGGGATGCATTCGCAACCTTTTTCTCGTGAAGTCTATTTGCAGCCTGCTGCAAAGGGCGGTCACCCTTGCGAATGAGCTTTTTGACAGTCTGCAGATGATTCTCAAATTCAAAACCACTGAAGTTGTCAACTGGCCCAAATTGCAACACATCATCCGACAAATGAACTAAGCCATGAATGTTGTACGAAATGAAATGTTTTCCATACAACAATCCGAAAACTGTTACGAAATGTTTCATCAGCGACTTAGCATATGCATTTCGTACGATGCAGAGTTCGGGAGAAGCTAGAATTCGCATTGCCACGTGGAGACATAGAAAATGATTGTAAAATGCCTCAGACAATAAATCTTTGAAGACATGTGGTCCGATGTACATTAGAGTGAGTCGTAATTCTGTGGCTTTCCAGCTTGCTAGTTCTCTCAGCGATTGTGGCTTGCGTGCAAATTCTATGCACGTGTATTTTCTTAGGTTAACCAACCTGTCACACATTTGATCAATTTTTGAGCTTCGAAGCCTTACAGCAAGGTTTTTACAACTCATCCAGAGTCTTAAGTAACTTTCGCATCACCCCAAGATTCACCAAATGCATGTACTCAAATGCTATCTGCGAAACCATTCCAAATCCAGGAATATTTTCCAAAACCGAGTCTTTAAGGTGATGTTCACATTGAGCTCTATTTCTGAAGCTTAAATCGGTTCTTAAAGGCGCATCATTTTCGGGGAAGCAAACACGATCATTCAAGTAGTCGCCTTCTTGAATACACTTTCCGCACCCATAGTAGCCGCAGTGGCCTTTAATTCCTGCAATGAAAGATCGGGCTGGCGCATCGCAAATTAGCCCTATCAAGCTAAGTGGAATGACCAGGTCACCAAAGGTCATGCCTCCTGTTGTTAAATGAATTGCTTCGTTAACAAAATCTTCCAAATAAATGTTGCAGTCTTCGGGCTTCTTTCTACCGTAAAACATCTCAATGACAAAAGGAGCAATTCTATTTTTGCCGTGGATCGAGCCTAAAATTGGCCATAACTGACCTCCTGTGCGTCCGATGGGAACTCCGTCCACGTTGACAAGAATGTCGATTTTCTCGGGCAAATCCTCAACACGCAGCGTTTTTAAATAATCTTCGAGGCAATTTTTAAGACCAAAATGTACGTACTCTCCAGGCGGAACTTGCTTGAGGAGTGTGGACCTTGGCGTTTGCAGTAGTGTTCTAGCCGACTTCGGGAGATCTGCGTGCCCATGACGTTTTAAAATTGTCAACAACGAACTAACAGAGCTATGATTGACATCGTGCGAGGTCGCCCATACGGCCAGCTCACTTCGTAACAGTACCGGCGGACTTGGCTGCACAGTTCCAGTACTTAATTCGGGGTTCAAGCTATTCTGGTCTGGCTCTAGCATTTCCTCCGTCACATCGCTTTCCAAGTCGCTTTCCGAGTCGACATTATCTTCCAAGGAAGACCAATATTCGTCATATTCATTCTCTTCTGTCCTCCTGCTGCAACTTGGTTGCTCATCATGCAAACCTGCAGATTCCTCCCCTCCCACACTACCCTCAGACGAATTTGCTGCTGAGTCATCCCTTTGGGCAAGGAAGTCAAGGTGGATTTTCTTATTCCTATTTGATTGCCTCTTTGCCAAAATTCTTTTAAACTTTCTCTTGTACATACTTCAAAGGCGTGTGCTGGAATGAAATAAAGTAAAAAGTAAGAACCCCTATTTGAAATTTGCTAGACACCTAACCATAATCTAGCTCGGCAAACAAAATCAATCTGCTGTAACATTTCGAAATCGAACCAAACCAAATAAAAAATGCATAATCAACTCACGACTTACCTCTCAATCCAATGACCAATCCAAGACGATGGTATAGCTATGACAAGACGACGACCGCGGTAGCTAAGACGAAAGGAAATCACTCAAATACGAACGCTTGCAAGCACTAAGAAGACGAGACGACGAGGAAGGTACTGCGTAGAGCGTCCCAACGAAGACGACGAGGACTGTAGGGGTCCTGTGCACACAGATCTGCACATCGCTACCTGCGCAATCGCAGCCCGCGGGATTTTTTGGATTGGAGATGACCACGTCAAGTATGTCACTAACATGTCGATGACATAGGCAACGAAATAACTATGATGTGTCAAATCTCAGCATTAAGTAACACACTTAATTACACGACTTACAAATTATAAAGTACTCGAAGGAATGTTTAATTTGACAGTTCGTTGAAGCAATTTCTCGCCGCTAGGCGGCGCTCTACGGACCTTGGCAATTGGCGCTCGGTGCTGCATGCCGGCTGCGGTCAATTTGTGAACCCACAGCGCGCATCGTTCAAACTCGAACATGCTCACGACGCAACATTTTTGTTGGAAAAGCATTATTTGAAGCGTAATTAGATAAGTTAGATGGCTTAAAACTAACACACAAGAAAGAAAATTCGTATTTTAAAGTAATATATCCATTTAAGCACTGAATTCAGAACATAAACTTTACAAACGATTGGAACTAAAAATTACATTGAGAAATTATACACCCGGCCTGTTGGACGCAACAAATTGAGGAATTGTAGAACTACAGAAAAATGATATCATATGGATAACGTTACGACGTCTCTAAACGACTGAAACTCTTTTTGAATATCGTCTCACTAAGAGATATCATTACGTTGTCCTGTAGACATACGTACATGAATTTGTTAATTAATCAACTTTTTTTAAAATGTGTACTCACTAACTTATATCTATAAGATATCATACAGATATCTGTAAATGAGGTATATCTTCAAATGATGCCAATTGGGGTTATCTAGAATGTATCATTTTAGAGACCTTCTCTCTAGAGATACGATTTGGATGTTGTTTGGATATCCGTGTGTTGTGTGGGTTGTATGGATGTAGTATAGAGATCTCGAAATACCGCCGACAAAGGGCACGAATTTGCACATTGTATGGATGTAGTATAGAGATCTCGAAATAAATTTTTAAGGAAGGAGCTCTAATGTTTGCTGGGTCGGATCTGAAAATCATTTGCCATTACAATGCTCTAAATCGCAGATAATGTACATGTTATGAATTGGGTGTGTTTCGTATTGTTATTTTCAAAGCCTCGGAAAAAGTGTGTTTTTGGAATGTGTTTCCGATGTGAACAGCCACATGCAATACAGAGTTAGGTAAGACGATCGGTTTCGGATCGGATCTAAGTGTTGCTAAAACCAGGTCCGAATGCCGTTGGGATTTCGAATGTGAATCGCATGCAGTCAACCACATGCAATACAGAGTTTGGTAAGACGATCGGTTTCGGATCGGATCTAAGTTTTGCTAAAACCAGGTACGAATTCCGTTGGTATTTCGAATGTGAATCGCATGCAGTCAACCACGTGCAATACAAAGTCTGGTAAGACGATCGGTTTCGGATCGGATCTAAGTTTTGCTAAAACCAGGTACGAATTCCGTTGGGATTTCGAATGTGAATCGTATGCAGTCAACCTCATGCAATACAAAGTCTGGTAAGACGATCGGTTTCGGTACTGGATTGCATCTTGGTTTCCAAAGCCATCGCCTGCTCCAAAGTACGATCGAATCGCTATAGTCTGATATGTTTTACTGTAACTTTTTCATTTAACCACGTACAGTAACAAGGTGTGAATTAAATTGGCCAACATTAAAAAATGATGGTTATATATGTATTTCAGTTCTCTATGATGACTCAAACTAATGCTATATGATGGTTTAAAGTCAGTCTGTAACTACAACAGGCTGCGATGGACATTAGTTCGCCCTGTAGACGTACATCCCTGGCTAGCCAGTCGAAATTCACTTTGAAGGCACAAAACTGGCTTAAACTTGGTGTCGGCTTACCTGGTAAATAAATGTAGCATGTACCGATAAAATATTACCACCAAACGAGTTTAAAAGTGCAGAAACAGTCTCAAAATAAAACTGTTGCAGATACTGATTTTAAATCCCTTACAGCGCGGCAAATATACAAGCCATTCCTTCTGTGCAAATTTTTTATAATTGATGTAAATATAAAAGAACAACCCGTGTGTTTAATTATAACAATTCAAATTGAGTTTTTTAAACGCAATTTATTTTCGTGCGTATACTGTACTATCTTATAAATGACATGTGCATAATTCCTCACCATGTGCGAGATTTCGCAGGGCGCGCCGAAGCGGGGATTCTATTAACCATAATATTTTAATATTATATTACTTCGCAGATTTTTAAAATGCGAAGTTAATACGAGAAAACATGTTAGTTTTTTAGTTATAATAATTCGATTAAGGATTTATAAAAGCGATTTCTTTCCTTTTTAAACTTTTCTTCCGTATAAATTAGTGTGCATTTCTACATGAGCGAGAATTTCGCCGGGCGCGACGTGTAGCGGAGATTGTATGAACCATATTTTGTTTGTTTCGAATCGCCATTGCGAACTGCGAAGTGTGATTTGTCAACTGTGAAGTGAGAAGCTGCCAACCTACTCGCTGCGTTTTGTTTTACCGCATAATACTGTCTAAACCCCCTGCGACACTTTCAGTTCGGATTATTACCTAGTAAGTACGTAACCAATCATTTATTTAACTTTTTATACAAAATCTTGTTCCATGCTTGATTTCATAAGGCCATCCATGCAGGGCTAAATTCCCAACATGGCTTCTGGACCGCTTACAACAAGCATGGGAATCTAGATATGCCGTGATGTTTTGTCATGTATTGTAGGTACTTTACACTCTCCAGCCTATAACTAATGTGTAAAGATAGCTGTACAATCTCTCCGTAGTAATGATATAGTATACACGAACGTATAGTAGCGAATGCATTCGGGAGTTCAAGTGAAGTCAGCTATAGTCTAGGATGGAAAAATGGCGGATATGACGAAACTTACGTTAGGTATCTTTTGTTACAGGATTTGGGATTACACGAATTATGGACGAGGTGCAGGAGAGAGATGCTGATACTGATCAGCATCTGTATCATATCAATACTGATAATGTTTTGATTAAAACATTGAATAAATGAGCTTTATTTGAATGGTATTCGTTTTACTGTTTTCTAGTCTGAGTAATTCAACAGGAACAATATACCATTCCCTGGATAATTGCCACTTTATTGCAACCCCATGAGTGAACTATGAAACATGATACCATAGATATCCAAAACTTACGTTGAAAGTTCAAAAATGGTAAAAACCGATTAATGTCTTATGTCCCGTTCTGTTTGTACATTTAATATCGTTTGATAAAGGTGTGTACATTTTGCTTCCGTAAATCATGTGATTGATGTTTGAGGTTATGGCGCCTACAATTTGGTTGCACTTATATCTTTAAATTATATTTTCATTTTCACAAGTGTAATTTTCAATTTTGTTCATACCATTGTATTTTCATCTGTCAAATTACATGTGCGAACAAGTGCTAAAAAAGTTTCCCCGAGTGTCTCACTCCAAAGGCTCCAAAGTGTTCGTAAAACAGCCACCAGCTGGAGTCACTCCGACTAGCTCCACTCTGTTTTCTGGAGTGAATTTCCGAACACACTGATAGTGGAATACCAGGGTCTGAAATGCGTGCGTATCGCATGCGGAAAAAGCAGGCGCGCTCCCTAGCGCGCGTCTGTTTTACCTCTGAAACAGTGCGTCTGATTTGGATCCGATTTGTTGCCTTTGAAAAGGTGGTGAAGCTTGTTTCATTTCCGCGGGTGATTCAGTGTCACTAAACCACATCTGAATCATGCGTTAGGTACTTTTAAAATGATTCGAATACCATCTGAAACTCATCCACTGTGCTGCCTGGGATTAGTATTAGTTTTGAAAACAGCTGTCTTAAACTGGGATTTGAATGCTAAATAAACAGCTCACTGGTTTCCTGACGCTTCGTAACCTATACTAGTTACTTATTCAAGGGTGACGGCTCGACTGACATTAAAACCGTGAACAAAAGGACCACATAGTCAAGGGGTCAGCAACCTTTTGCGTCATATAGTGCCAAAATGTTATGTGTCGCGCGTCACAGAGGGCCCCGCGTGCGAAGAACACGAACTGGCTCAAATACAAATAGTAGGGTCAATTTTTACCGTCGTCTCAGTGGCTCCCTTGATCTTGCATACTGCGGCTCAACGTAGAAATATCGGGCTGGTACTCCGTAAACTTACGCTTGACACACTTCTCGGAATTGCAGGCAGTGTCCGGCTTCACGATGAACTCGAACATCTTCTCGTGGGCCTGTAGGTCTTTGAATCGCGCGTGGACTTCATAATTCAGCTTTTTCACATAATCCGCTAATCTTGCGTAGCAAATACTTTCATCGGTGGTCTCTTGTAATTTTCAAATATTTTGAAAATATTTGCAAGTCCGGGTTTCAACATCGGAAAGCACACAGCACAGTTAGCTTCTTTCCTTGCAAACTCACATTGAAGTCATTAAGTTGGGCAGTAATGTATGTTAGAAACATGAGTTTGGCTAGCCACGCTGGATCTTTCAATTTTGCTAAATGAAGAAGTGCAGTAATATGTGTTATAAACAATGAGAGAAATCCGGAAAAAATATAGTAAGGTAGGAACTGTGAAGAATAACAAGCTTCTTAGAAATGAAACAAATACTTGCATCATAGAAATATATACCGAGATCCCTAGCTCTGTATTATTTCCCCGCTTAAAACTGAAGTCTAAAAAATGGCGGACTTTCGTCATATGGCATGATCTGACAGCAGATCTGGCGGCCATATTCTATATTTACTCCGCGCAGTAATGGCTGCCCTGTCAAAGTTGCGTATTTTTGCCATAGTTCTGATTCAATAAAAGTGTTTGTAAAGTGGGTGCTGGTGTTGTATCAGTGATTAAAAAGATGTTGTTCAATCGTGGCAGACGAGTGAGGGCAGCTAAACAGTGGAAAATACGACGTAACTGCTGCAATGGCACATGCAATTCCAACACCGTGGATTGTGATATTAATGTAAAATTGTTGCCGTTCCCAAAGCCTTGCTCGATATATTTTAGTTGATGAGCGTAGCGAGCGAAGCGAGCGAAGCGAAATCATCAATTTCACTACTGCTAAAAAAACACTTGGTGTGTGTTTGTGTGTTTGTTTGTTTGTTTTTGTTTTTTTGTATGTGTGTTTGCGCGCGCTCTACAGGCCAAACGCCTGCTTCGAGTGGGATGAAATTTTCAGGGTGTCTACTTTTGTTCTCAACTTAGACCCCCTGCCTTTTTCAAGAAAATCCTCCACACCCTTCACTTTCAAAGCAGAAAAAAGAGCAAAATTCGACAATTGGGCATGTTTGGAAAAGTACGGAAATTTATTTAAAAGTACGTATTTTTTTTCAAATGTTCCCAATTTCGATTTGCCTATAGAAACCATCGAAACCAAATCGAAACATCACACCAGATTTTTCCCAGTAAAAACCAACCCAATAAAACCCAAAAAAAACCCTTGGGCATATAATACATCTATGTATTAACATGCACAATGCTCAATGATCTCAAAATGAGCATATTTCCGCTACCCGACAGCTCAGACAGAAACAAAGAAAGGTCAGAATCGTTTACATTTTCTAGTGATCAGAAGTTTTAAGAAAGCATTGGTCCGGCTTGCTGCTCCATAATTTGCATAGGCTTCTTGCCCTAATTTTTTTGTGCGCTATATGCAAACCGCTACGCTCATCTTCAACGCAACACAAATTGCGTTCGCCCTAGTACTATAATAAACACGGATCCTAATTATTAATGAAATGATGGGATTTTTGGTGTTCCGGGATGCAGCTGTCATTTGAGTGACATGTGTTTTAATACGACATTCAAATGTGGTGCCAATGTGAATGTCGAATATGGACGCCGCCGTGGTCACGCCCCCACAACGCACTATTTTTCAGTCGCGCCACCTAACTTAGATATCTCGGTACATATATGGTCTATGCTTGCATAATTTACAGAAATGTACAGGGTCCTGCTGCGTGTCAACCAAAAACGCGTGGCATCTGCCCATCTTCGATGTTCTACGGGGGGAGTTCGGGATCCACCGGCGGCTCTGCTTCCTGAGAGTCGATCGCTTTGTTGTGAAGGACCGCACAGGCGACAATGATGTCCTGAGCCGTTTCCACTGGGAGACGGATGCCGAGGGAGAGCACAGGAAAGCGCCGCTTCCACACACCGTACTGCAGCAAGACCACATTCCTTGTTTGAATAATTTGGGATTCGTTAAAACAACGCCTCCTCGGCGAGCACAGGGTTCTGAAAAGGAGTTGCTGAAGATTGTCTTGTCGAGGCAGGACCACGGCCACCATGCCACCACGTCAATGATCCGCAGCCACGGACCACTGATTGTCTGTACATTAAGGGGAAAATAGCCCTTGCGGTTGCGAAATGTTTCAGCATTTTCACCGCCTGGTGACAGTAGCTTGACGTGGGTGCAGTCGATGGCTCCGATCACTCGAGGAAAGCTGCTTTTGATGAAGAAACCCTCTTGAACTGCTCTCAGCTCGGCTGGGGTGCTGGGGAACTTGATGTACGTTCATTACATGTACGTTCAGTATGTTTCAGTAGGTACCTGTCTGAAGCCTCTACACGCTAATTGCTGATGTTTCAGTAGGAACCTGTATGAAGCCTCTAGACGCTGATTTCTGATGTTTCAGTAGGTACCTGTCTGAAGCCTCTAGATGCTGATTGCTGATGTTTCAGTAGGTACCTGTCTGAAGCCTCTAGAAGCTAATTGCTGATGTTTCAGTAGGTACCTGTCTGAAGCCTCTAGACGCTGATTGCTTATGTTTCAGTAGGTACCTGTCTGAAGCCTCTAGACGCTGATTGCTGATGTTTCAGTAGGTACCTGTCTGAAGCCTCAAGACGCTGATTTCTGATGTTTCAGTAGGTACCTGTCTGAAGCCTCTAGACGCTGATTTCTGATGTTTCAGTAGGTACCTGTCTGAAGCCTCTAGACGCTGATTTCTGATGTTTCAGTACGTACCTGTCTGAAGCCTCAAGACGCTGATTGTTGATGTTTCAGTAGGTACCTGTCTGAAGCCTCTAGACGCTGATTTCTGGACGCCAGACATGTTATATTCCCGGATTAATTACATGGCGAACCTCAAAGCGGATCTTTCTCAACATGACAAAACTGAACAAAGAAGGTAAATAAGCACCAAGACTATTTAATATGCATTGCTGAAGTTAAGACCAGTTGCCAGCATGTCGCTAGTCCTGGTGAATAGCCAACTGAAATAGGCCATCAGTCGGCTCCAATTCTCAGCGTTAGCTGCTCCCCGATCCTGCTCCGATCCTGCTCTCCGATGTTATGCGCTCCAACTTTGGGCCACTGCAGCGTTGTTTCATTTGTTTAAAATATGACGGGCCTTTTTAAATTCTTACCATTTTCATTCATTTTATGAATATCAATTACCAGAAAAACTTGTTCTTTGGCATTTTCATAATTGTGATCATCCATAAAATTTCACAAATTTCACAAATAACATAACGAAATAGTGAAGGTATATCGTTGTATTTTTTAAATTACCACAGCCATTAGTTCGAGCCACATTCCGTGCAACAAATTTGTCTATTCCAACACACCAATACATTATTATTTGGTATCTGCAAAAAATTTTACCACACTAACGTTGTAAGATTAGGTACTCCAAAGAATTATTTACAGTTTAAATATTGTATCTATGTTCAAGTGACAGAAGAATATCGGTACCTATCTATGGTAAAATTCCTGTAACGAAGAACATAAAGGTTGGAATTTTGCTCCACTGCCTTTTTGAATGTTGCTCCAGAATCCAGCAAGCTCTAGCCGTTGTTACTTGCCATCTAGCTGTTTCAAATGGAACTGGATTTCCTCAAACAGTAGAACTCGCGGTAGAGAGCTGTAGTCTCTGGATCTATTCTTCATTTCACGTTAAGGAGCAGAGTTGATTTGAATCTTCCTCGAGTACTCAATGCTGCTAGACACGAGCTAAGAGTTTTAAAACTGCCTATTATAACCTTCTTGTCCGGCTCAAGACATGGCTTGCAAGTTAAGAAACTTTTAGCTCATGTGTATCAGCAGTGGGTCCTCAAGGAAGATGCAACCACGTTTCTTCTTACTTGAAATGGAGTTTTACAGTAAAGTAGCTCTCCCATTGTTTCAGGGCCGAGCCCTCTGGATCGCAAGCTCGTGGCAGCTAGTCCGCGGGCACTCAGATGCAATCAACGAGGTAAGAACAGGAAGGTTCGAGGCTGTGACTGAAATATCTTCTCAGTCAGGGTCAAGGTCTAGGTCCAATTCTTGAGACCAGCCCAGACTGCTTACCGAAGCATTGATTTTATAAATACAATAATACAATATTACCTACATCAATTGGAGGGGTAGGGAAGCGAGACAACGTGTAGCCGACCTCCTGATTGCCGGTCAGGTGCTCTACCATCTGATCTATCCGGGCACACATTCTTCCACTTTGCTGAGTAGGATAAGGGTACCTTCTGATTGCCGGGCAGGTGCTCTACCATCTGATCTATCCGGGCACACACTCTTCCACTTTGCTGGGTGGGATAATGGGACCTGCTGATTGCCGGTCAGGTGCTCTACCATCTGAGCTAACCATTCTCCCGCTTCGCTGACGGCGCTGTCACTGAGACCATGATCCTAGCCAGCCAAGCAGCATCGGCTCACTGGTATCTGCTGATGAATCACGTACTTCCAGATTCTTCAAGACCCCGAAACCGAACCTAGAATCATCTATCGAATGTAATATCGTGTTGCTATGCTAATTACTTGCTTTTAATGGCAGTCCCCAGGGCCCCAATTCACGAACATTTCCTTACCTCTCACTACCTCGGGGGTGTCTTACCTCGGCCTTACCTCTGTGAGGTAGGTGCCAATTCCTCACGTCGAGGTTACTAGACGTAGAGAAGAGGCAGTCCGAGGTAAGAGAATAAGCCCCGCCCCCGAGGTAGGGTGAGATAACCAATCAGAGCAGCCGTTAAATCTTAATTTCGAGTTTTGAGAGGCATTTGTTCGAAAATGAAATGTCAGCTTCATTGAAACGTAAAAATGGCTGGACAAGCAAAAAAATCTCGTTCCATAAACTATACAGAGTCCGAAATGAGGGTAATCTCCTCAGAAATGATCAAACATGACAAAATAATTAACGGCGAGTTTTCATCAAATTTAACAAATGCTCACAAACACAAGGCATGGCAAGAAATACTGGTTGCCGTCAATGCAGTTGCCCCAATGACCAGGCAAATGGACAGTGTAAGTATTTTTTATTCAACCATCAACACTAGCATTCACGAAGGAAATTCATTGATGAGCGTAACGAGCGAAGCGAGCGAAGCGAAATCATCAATTTCACTACTGCTAAAAAAAACACTTGGTGTGTTTTTTTTTTTTGTATGTGTGTTTGCGCGCGCTCTACAGGCCAAACGCCTGCCTCGAGTGGGATGAAATTTTCAGGGAGTCTACTTTTGTTCTCAACTTAGACCCCCTGCGTTTTTCAAGAAAATCCTCCACACCCTTCACTTTCAAAGCAGAAAAAAGAGCAAAATTCGACAATTGGGCATGTTTGGAAAAGTACGGAAATTTATTTTAAATTGCGTATTTTTTTCAAATGTTCCCAATTTCGTTTTGCCTTTAGAAACCATCGAAACAAAATCGAAACATCACACCAGATTTTTTCCAATAAAAACCAACCCAATAAAACCCAATAAAAACCCTTGGGCATGCGTTACATCTATGTATTAACATGCACATTGCTTTATGACCTCAAAATGAGCATATTTCCGCTACCCTACAGCTCGGACAGAAACAAAGAAAGGCCAGAATCGCTTACAATTTCGAGTAATCAGAAGTTTTGAGAAAGCATTGGTCCGGCTTGCTGCTCCATGATTTGCATAAGCTTCTTGCCTTAATTTTTTTCGATTGGCCTTTAGAAACCATCGAAACCAAATCGAAACATCACACCAGATTTTTCCCAATAAAAACCAACCCAATAAAACCCAATAAAAACCCTTGGGCATGAGTTACATCTATGTATTAACATGCACATTGCTTTATGACCTCGAAATGAGCATATTTCCGCTACCCTACAGCTCGGACAGAAACAAAGAAAGGCCAGAATCGCTTCAATTTCTAGTGATCAGAATTTTCGAAAAAAGCTATGGTCCGGCTTGCTGCTCCATGATTTAGGCTTTTTGCCTCAATATTTTTATGCCCTAAATACAAATCGCTGCGCTCATCTTCAACGCAACACAAATTGCGTTCGCCCTAGTTAATAAAACTTGAATTAAGTCTGTATTTGTTGATGAGCGTAGCGAGCGAAGCGAGCGAAGCGAAATCATCAATTTCACTACTGCTAAAAAAAAACACTTGGTGTGTGTTTGTATGTGTGTTTGCGCGCGCTCTACAGGCCAAACGCCTGCTTCGATTGGGATGCAATTTTCAGGGTGTCTACTTTTTTTTCTCAACTTAGACCCCCTGCCTTTTTCAAGAAAATCCTCCACACCCTTCACTTTCAAAGCAGAAAAAAGAGCAAAATTCGACAATTGGGCATGTTTGGAATAGTACGGAAAATTATTTAAAAGTACGTATTTTTTTTCAAATGTTCCCAATTTCGATTTGCCTATAGAAACAATCGAAACCAAATCGAAACATCACACCAGATTTTTTCCAATAAAAACCAACCCAATAAAACCCAATAAAACCCTTGGGCATATAATACATCTATGTATTAACATGCACAATGCTCAATGATCTCAAAATGAGCATATTTCCGCTACCCGACAGCTCAGACAGAAACAAAGAAAGGTCAGAATCGTTTACATTTTCAAGTGATCAGAAGTTTTGAGAAATCATTGGTCCGGCTTGCTGCTCCATGATTTGCATAAGCATCTTGCCTGAATCTTTTTATGCGCAAAATACAAACCGCTACGCTCATCTTCAACGCAACACAAATTGCGTTCGCCCTAGTAATGTACATTATTGATGAGCGTAGCGAGCGAAGCGAGCGAAGCGAAATAATCAATTTTACTACTGCTAAAAAAACCCTTGGTGTGTGTTTGTTTGTTTGTTTGTTTGTTTTTTTTTTTTTTTGTATGTGTGTTTGCGCGCGCTCTACAGGCCAAACGCCTGCTTCGAGTGGGATGAAATTTTCAGGGTGTCTACTTTTGTTCTCAACTTAGACCCCCTGCCTTTTTCAAGAAAATCCTTCACACCCTTCACTTTCAAAGCAGAAAAAAGAGCAAAATTCGACAATTGGGCATGTTTGGAAATGTACGGAAATTTATTTTAAAGTGCGTATTTTTTTCAAATGTTCCCAATCTCGATTTGCCTTTAGAAACCATCGAAACCAAATCGACACATAACACCAGATTTTTCCTAATAAAAACCAACCCAATAAAACCCAATAAAAACCCTTGGGCATGAGTTACATCTATGTATTAACATGCACATTGCTTTATGACCTCAAATTGAGCATATTTCCGCTACCAGACAGCTCAGACAGAAACCAACCCAATAAAACCCAATAAAAACCCTTGGGCATATAATACATCAATGTATTAACATGCACAATGCTCAATGATCTCAAAATGAGCATATTTCCGCTACCCGACAGCTCAGACAGAAACAAAGAAAGGTCAGAATCGTTTACATTTTCAAGTGATCAGAAGTTTTGAGAAAGCATTGGTCCGGCTTGCTGCTCCATGATTTGCATAAGCTTCTTGCCTTAATCTTTTTTTGCGCTATATACAAACCGCTACGCTCATCTTCAACGCAACACAAATTGCGTTCGCCCTAGTGCAAGCCAATTGTACTTATCATTTATTATTGTTCGGTACAGTATTAGAGTAGGGAATGTCAGTTGACTTTACTACGCTACGCTACTGTTTCAAACCGATTGTTTAAATCTTTCAGCTAAAGAGCAAATGGAAGGATATGAAAAAGGAAACCAAAAAGAAAGTTTCCCTCAATAAGAAAGAGATGCGAAAGACGGGCGGTGGAGTTGCTGATATCCTGGTACTGACCGACACCGAGAAAATGGTGGAGACGCAAATCGGGAAAGCGTCGCTGCATGGATGAAGCGGAGTGCAGTCTATGACAGGTACACATATTTTATTCCAACAAGAAATTAAGTTCCTAAAGATCAGACATTAAATGTGTAAATAAAACAGTAACACAATTGGTCTCAGTCGGGTCTTTCATCGTATTATAATTTAATGTTTTTCCAGATACCATAATATGTGTGAAAAGCCAGTATGTGACTGCTTCAACAAAATTACTATTAATTGATGAGCGTAGCGAGCGAAGCGAGCGGAGCGAAATCATCAATTTCACTACTGCTAAAAAAAAGCACTTGCGTGTTTTTTGTTTGTTTGTATGTGTGTTTGCGCGCGCTCTACAGGCCAAACGCCTGCGTCGATTGCGATGAAATTTTCAGGGTGTCTACTTTTGTTCTCAACTTAGACCCCCTGCGTTTTTCCAGAAAACCTCTTCCCTTCAAAGCAGAAAAAATAGCAATTTTCGGCATTTGAAAAAGTTTGGTAAAGTACAGAAATTTATTTAAAAGTGCGTATCGTTTTAAAATTTTCCCAATTTCGATTGTTGTCTTTAGAAACCATCGAAACCAAATCGAAACATCAAACCAGAATGTTTGACTTGAAGTTAACTTCAAGATTTGACAGATATTAGAAATTTTGACAATTTCGTGCATGCAAGTTCTTGAAAGTATAAGTCCGCGGCAGAAATATATCTCCAGCCTTATAAAAACCCTTGGGCATGAGCTGCATCTATGTATTTACATGCACATTGCTCAATTACCTCAAAGTGAGCATTTTTCCGCTACCCGACAGCTCGGACAGAAACAAAGAAAGGTCAGAATCGTTTACATTTTCAAGTGATGAGAATTTTTGAGAAAGCAATGGTCCGGCTAGCTGCTCCATGATTTTCATAGGCTTTTGACTCAATCTTCTTATGCGCAAAATACAAACCGCTACGCTCATCTTCAACGCAACACAAATTGCGTTCGCGAAGCACAAGTCAAACCACAAATTACTCAAAAATATGTACACCTACGCTAGTCTTTAGTTAATTGTCAAATTATTTTATTCAAAACTATTGCAAAAATAGAAAGAGCTTTTTTAAATGTATACATTTTTCATATGTGTTCCCAGCAACGTCAAATTTAGACAAGGCCCACGTTGGCAGCCCACAAAGCGTACACGATGACACCGTCTTCGTAGATATGCCCTGCGCCTACTTCTTCGAAGTGCAGAACAGTGTTGAGGTCAGCGATACCGACGAGCCACACAATGTCAGCCCCAAGCCTGGCACTTCGAAAGCATTGTCTGCGTGGTCCTCTTCCACGCCCGCCAAGAAGAGAAAGAAGACCTTCGGTGGCGAGAACAGCGAGGAAGATGCACGAAAGTCGTCACGACGCCGCAAGCGACCTGCCAGAGACATGGAGGCCCAATTGCAGTCCGAACTGGTAAAAAATCAAGGCATATTAGTTACCGAAGTGAAGCAGCTGGTTGAGGAAATGAAAATGAGCCGGCAGCAGCAGGCCGAACAATTTGAAGCAAATCTGGCCATTCAAAAACGCATCGCAAATTCTCTGGAAGGTCTTTTGTCTCACATTTCTAACTAATTTATAATATTTGTGGCTAATAAAAAGCATGTAGGTATGGAATGGCGAAGCGGTTCAGAGCCGTGGTGAGATGGTGTAGTGTAGTGCGGTTTTGCTCTGGTTTGAATAACTTTTGGTCCTAAAAAGGTCCGTGGTTGACGTTTCGTCGGCGATGACGCCGACATCTTCAGGACTGTGGTGAGCAGCCGGTGTTCGACTGTAGACTCGGTATCGGCATCCCGACTGTAGACTCGGACTCGGGCGGCCGGTAGGGGCAACCAGGATCTTCGCGGTTGGCCGTCTCTCTTCGGTCTCCATCGAGAACTGGATGTTCGGGTGGATGCTGTTGAGATGCTCGAAAATTTAAAACCGGAAAAAATATACGTTACTCTCGACATAATTGTTGTAAGTTGGGAATGATGCCTGTAGCCTGTAATGAACGAGTGATAACTAAAAAAATTGTTGCTTACCCGTCCTAAATGGGCCACGCTGTATCGCGGACAAGCTGCTGTGCCATCGCGGCAATGCGTTCTTGGACGCCTGCGTCTACTTCATGCTCCAGTCCGGTGTCGAGACAGAGATTGTGAAGGACGCAGCAGGCGGCTGTGATCTGGCACACCTTGACGGGTGAATTGCATAGAATGCCCCCAGAGTCATCTAGACAGCGGAACCGCGACTTCAAGAGGCCAAACGCCCGTTCGATGGAGCATCGGGTTTTCATATGGGCCCGTTGGTAGCCAAGCTCTGAAGGCGTTGCCGGATTGGGGAGAGGTGTCATCATATACGTTTGTAGCGCATATTATGCTGAATCACCTTTCAAAAATGACCACAAATTAGAACTATCTAAATTAAGTACCTGCCAAAAACTTATGCGGACAATACCAGCTTGTAATCATGGAAAAGTATCAAATATCTCACCTAACAGCCTGCCATCGTCTATAGTGTAATTTTCAAACAGGGTCGCAAGATGGCTCTGGTTGAAAATATACGCGTCCCCGTTGCTCCCGGGGTAATCGGCAAACACGTACGTAAATTTTATGCTGGCATCGCACACTGCCATGACGTTCATGCTGAACCTCTGATGCCGATTCACATACTGCTCTTGCCTCTCGACTGGTGGCCTCTTCATAGTTATGTGGGTGCCGTCAATGCACCCCATAACTTTAGGAAAGCCTGCCATTCGAAAAAAATCCCCCTTCGCCCTATCCTGCTCTTCCACGGTTAGAGGAAATCGAATTACTTCTGGGACAAGCCCCACCAACGCATTGGTCACATCCTTGACCACTGCTGCATGTGAAACGCAAGAAACTTGGTGAAACCAAGAAACGCAAGATTAATACGTCCTCTGGCTCGGACAGCGAGTTTCCTCCTCTCCCACCTGTAAACCCAAGACAACTCCAACTTGACTATACTCCAGCGATCCCGACCAGCAATCCCTTTGAGGTCCTGGCCAACCACCCTCCAGAGGCAGAGGAGATGATGCTGGAAAATCCTGAGCCCCCAAAGTCAAAGAAGGAGACATTACCCCCACCGATCCACCTTCGAGAGGTTCCAAACTTCCTTCAACTGGCCAAGACGTTGCAAAGCCTGTGCACCAACCAGCTTACATTTGCTTCCTCCAACCAAGGCAACAAACGTCTGAAGGCAGGAAGCATCACCGACTTTCGAGCCATCACGGCCCACCTCACAGCCCAAGGGATTAGCTTCCATACATTCTCTCTTCAAGAGGAAAAACGTTTGAAACTGGTGATTCGTGGGATCGATGAATCCATCTCAGCCGATGACGTCAGGGCTGCCCTCCGGGAGGAGCATGGAATTGTAGTTGATAAGGTCGCCCAACTGACCTCCTACCGTGACAGCCATGTTGACGACGCAGGCAAGAGGCTTCGTAGGCCTCTTCCACTTTTTGTGGCATATGCCAGCAGCAAAGAGCTAGCCAACAAAATTAGACAGCTTGACAGATTATGTTACTGCAAAATCACTTCGGTGGATGACTTCCGTGCGCCCGTTGGGCCGCAACAGTGCTATCGCTGCCAGGGCTTCGGGCACACGTCGGGCTTCTGCTCCCACCGACCTCGCTGTCTCAAATGCTCGCTCCACCACGAGACTGCTCAATGCCGGAAAGTAAGGAGCGAACCGGCCAGATGCGCCAACTGTGGGCAGGACCACACGGCTAACTACCGTGGGTGCCCTGCTTACACCGAGGCTGTAAAGCGCCTGGAGCAGGGACGTAACCCGCCCAGAGCCGGCAACTATAGGGGTAAGCCTAGGACCGCCACTGTTACCCACAGCGGTGGACCGAATGCCAGGCCCAGTGCAGACCGAGACCCTGACACGGGCAGCACAGCCGAAAATCTGGTCGACAAGCTCCCCCCTTCCAGGCAGGCAGCAAGTGTGTGGGGGGCTCAAAGGACGAGTGAGACAGTTGAGCGTAGGGGACTCGGCGGTGTCCCGGAGCTTCTGGCGGGGGTGCCACTGGGCGGCCCGCGGGCGATGGCGGTCCCCACCGAACATGAAATCCAAGTGAGACACGATCAACAGGCTGTCACGGGCCAGGTATCAACAACCAGTTCTTCCCGGGGTGCCCCTGGCGGACATGGGCGGGAGGCAGAGTCGAGACAAACAAACCCAGGATCGCAAAATCCCTTCAGGAACCAAAACACAGCGCCAGTACCCAGACAGCCTTGGTTATGGCAAGCAAATCGCAATAACTTCCCTGGGCCGCAGCAACCTCTCCAGCAAGACCCGCAGTTAATGAACAACTGGGTGCAATGGGCCAATCAATTCCTTATGGAAATCATGTCCGCTCCTCCACAGATGCGAGTCCAGATCATCTTGTCCCGAGCCATGCCCCTGGCAATAATACAGTCAGTCATGCCCAACAACAACCAAAATGGCAGCACACCCTAATCCAAACTCCAAGGCATTGACACTGGTGATGTGGAACGCAAATGGGCTAGCCTCTAAAAAGCATGAATTCCACCACTTCCTTAGATCAAACAAGTGCGACGTGGCTCTTGTCACAGAAACCCACCTTAAACAAAAACAAAAACTTGCAATTCACCCAATGCACCTGTACAGATCCGATCGACCCACCCCAGGCGGAGGGTCTGCAATCATTGTGAGGAGAGACATCACGCACCATGAAATCCCGCTCCCCCAACTTGACTCCCTGGAGGCGACTGCCATCATAGTACAGACAACTGCAGGTGCCATAAGGCTTATCTCCGCTTATAAACCTCCCAAATCTGTCCTAGTAATTTCAGACTTAGAAAAAATATTTGCAGACCCCATCCCGACCATCCTGGCCGGAGACCTCAATTGCAAACACCAAGCCTGGAACTCTAGAGTCTCAAACACAAACGGCAGGAAGCTTTTCCAACATAGCAGCGGAAACTCGTACAATGTCACCGGTCCCTTAGCACCAACACACTTCCCAGTTCAAGGACACAGGCCGGATGTCCTAGACATAGTCTTGACCAACAATATCTTACAGTCTATCCACCTGCATGTTGTGAACGAGCTTAGCTCAGACCACAATCCTGTAATAATTACCTATGGCGATGAGATGGTAGAGGAAGTACATCAGCCAAAACTCGACACAAAACACACAGATTGGAAAAAATTTTCTTCATACATTGACTCCAAATTAGCTACCATGACAGTGAAACCTGAGACCGAGACAGACATTGAGACCTGCATCGAGCAGCTTACCAACCTCGTGACAGAGGCGGTTAAACATGCCACAAAAGCTAAACCACCTAAAACAGCAAGCCGCCAGATACTCCCCCCAAATATCATGGCAGCAATCAGGGCAAAAAATAGGATGCGCAAACTATGGCACACCCGCAGGGATAAAAACACCAAAACACTCCTTAATAAAATGACGTGGACAATCAAACGACTTATTTCTGACTGGAACAACGAATCCTGGAACCGCAAACTTGTAAAAATAAACCCCAATGACCAGTCTCTCTGGCGTACCACCAAAAGTCTGTTGCGGATCGGCACCAAAGTGCCCCCCCTTCACGGGCAACGCGGCATGGCGTACAGTGGCCAGGAGAAGGCAGAGGCGCTGGCCGACACGCTGGAGTCGGCCTTCCAGCCCAACAATGACCCAAGCGACGTCGACCACATCGAGGCGGTCGACGAGCTGGTTGCCACTTTGCGGCAAAGGCTGACCCCCGTAGAGGAGATCCCCCTGATTCTCGCCAGTGAGTTGTCTGAGGCAATCTCTAGCCTAAAAAACAGGAAAGCCCCAGGAATAGACAACATCCCGAACATAGTAATAAAAAATGTACCAACTTCAGGAAGAGTGGCCCTCCTCGAAATTTTCAATGCCATGATACGACTCCAGTACTTCCCAAAAGCCATGAAACACTCAAAAATTATACTGTTTCCAAAGCCGGGTAAAGACCTGTCCTTTCCCCAAAACTACAGACCCATAAGTCTTTTGACAGGTTTCTCTAAGCTTTTCGAACGGCTAATCCTCAAACGACTCCAAACATTTGTCGACGACAAAAACATTATAAAAAACGAGCAGTTCGGATTTAGAAAGAACCACTCGACCAGCCATCAGCTGCTTAGACTCACGGAGTACATCACGCAGGGATTCAATGAGAAAAAGGTCACTGGAGTGGTCTTTCTAGATGTGGCCCAGGCGTTCGACAAGGTTTGGCACCAGGGACTGCTTGCCAAGTTAATGAATCACGATTTCCCCCCCTATCTTATCCATTTGACTAGGTCCTACCTTGCCGGTCGAACATTCGAAGTAAGCCACGGAAACAACAGATCGAGCACTAGACCGATTGAGGCTGGAGTGCCTCAGGGCAGCCTGTTGGGGCCGCTACTGTTTACCCTTTATATTAACGACATGCCTAGAAGTCCCAGAGTCGAGCTCGCGCTTTATGCGGATGATACGGCCCTAATTTCTAAGTCCCTACGTGGCTCACTGGCCAGCAGGTATCTCCAAGAGGCCCTGGACGAGCTAGAACCATGGTATGAGAAATGGAGGATCAAAATAAATGTATCAAAGAGTTGCGCAGTTCTTTTCGCCAAACGCAGGAAAGCTGACGTAATAGAGACAGCTGAAATATCTTTATTTGACCAACTCATACCATGGACAAAAGAGGCTAAGTACCTGGGCCTTAAAATGGATCAAAAACTTACATGGACCAGCCATGTAGCTGACCTGAAAATCAGGGCAATGAGGCGACTGGGGATTCTAGGCCCAATCTTGAACAGAAGGAGCTCCATGAGCATCCAAAATGGCATCCTCATCTATAAAGCGCTGGTATTGCCGCTACTAACATACGCTTCCCCCATTTGGGGAAACGTCCCCAAAACAAGTATGGCCGGGCTCCAAAGGGTTCAAAACCGAGCCCTTAGGTCCGCTACAAAAAGCCCTTGGTTTGTCAGGGACATGGATATTCGCAGGCAGGCTAATATCCCACTTCTAAATACGACAATAGTAAAACTAGCTAAAGATTTTTATGACTCATTAGAAGAAGTTCCAAATGAACTTATAAAGGACTTAGGAAAATACAACCCTGAAGAAACAACCAAATACAAGAGACCCAAGTCCATTCTGGCGGGTGCCGGATTGGATGGTAGTTTTTAGCTTTTTAGATTAGATTAATTTTAAACAAAACAACTGCCTAAAAATATCCATGTTTCTACAAAGCGGACTAATAGGTAGGGGCCCTTCGGAGCTCGGCCCTATATTTGACCTAGAGGGGACTTCGTCCCCTCTTGCCCAAATAGCAAGTCAAGTCTGGCACACCTTGACGGGTGAATTGCATAGAATGCCCCCAGAGTCATCTAGACAGCGGAACCGCGACTTCAAGAGGCCAAACGCCCGTTCGATGGAGCATCGGGTTTTCATATGGGCCCGTTGGTAGCCAAGCTCTGAAGGCGTTGCCGGATTGGGGAGAGGTGTCATCATATACGTTTGTAGCGCATATTATGCTGAATCACCTTTCAAAAATGACCACAAATTAGAACTATCTAAATTAAGTACCTGCCAAAAACTTATGCGGACAATACCAGCTTGTAATCATGGAAAAGTATCAAATATCTCACCTAACAGCCTGCCATCGTCTATAGTGTAATTTTCAAACAGGGTCGCAAGATGGCTCTGGTTGAAAATATACGCGTCCCCGTTGCTCCCGGGGTAATCGGCAAACACGTACGTAAATTTTATGCTGGCATCGCACACTGCCATGACGTTCATGCTGAACCTCTGATGCCGATTCACATACTGCTCTTGCCTCTCGACTGGTGGCCTCTTCATAGTTATGTGGGTGCCGTCAATGCACCCCATAACTTTAGGAAAGCCTGCCATTCGAAAAAAATCCCCCTTCGCCCTATCCTGCTCTTCCACGGTTAGAGGAAATCGAATTACTTCTGGGACAAGCCCCACCAACGCATTGGTCACATCCTTGACCACTGCTGCATGTGGCTTGCGAAACTTGACCGCACATGCCTGTAAAAAAGAGGTAGCAATTACTTAGTTTTTTGGATGATAGGTAGTAAGCAGGTACACCTCTGGACATTGAAAGCGTACCCGTAGAATTTCGGCTATGTCCTCAGATAGGTTTGACTGAAAACAGCAAAGGCAGGCCAGGTACCGACCATGTGGATGAGCACATGGAGGGACTGGATGACATGCATAGAGGGTCCAAATCTCATAATGACAAACCAGTTTGCTTATCAGCAGCTGCCTTGCTCCGTGAAATGAGAATAGACCAAGCTGATAGTTCGGTCCACTGTCGAGTTTTGTAATGGATTTCACGCAATAATATTGGCCTAAATGCCGTAATTTTTAAGCTAGAAGAAAGTTCAAAAAGCCTCTTGCACCTGGTCTGTACGAAACGCACATAACTGGCACCACTTTTTCCGTACTTGCAAAAAAGTTGGTATTCACAATGTGAATAAATTTAAATTGCATAATTGCTTCTGATAATATCGCGTCACCACCGACTCGACTGAACGAGGTAACCACCGTAAAGCCGAAAAGGTAGGGTATCGGTAATAACCATTAACTTGATGGAAAGATAACAGAAGCAATTAACATGAATATAATTGAATCTGAATATGGAAACATGTGTTTTCTTCAATATTAACAAAGTATTGATATATACGTATCCATAGCAAAACGAAGATGCGATGGGTTTTTTATTTTATTTTCTAACTATAAAATTATGTGTTTTAGGCCAGTGCAGGAGTGTGGGATCTGATACAAAACTTGCCAGAGAACAAATTCACGAGTTTTGCGAGGCAGGTACTGATAATAAAACTGGTTTGACAAAACTAGATTGCGACCGATCAATGAACATGACATCCCCTGCAACCATGTGCTCATCCACGTGGTCGGTACCTGGCCTGCCTATGCTCTTTTCAGACAAACCTTTCTGAGCACATAGCCGACATTCGACTAGCTCTCTTACAAAGTCCAGGGGCCTTACCTAGCGCGGCCACTTGTAGTCCCGGGATTACTAGCAGTCTACCCTGGCTAATTAACACCACCATAGCACCAAACAGAAACCCCGACCTAGAGCGGCAGTATTACGGCCGGGTTATGGTAGCCGGAGCACATCGACTCTGACTTTAAATAAGGAGTAACGTGATTGGTCGAAACGGTAACCCAGGCACCGATTGGCTAAATTATGGAACTAGAAATAGAATTCGAATGTAAAGCGCTAATTGAAAATGGCGACGAAACGCACGAAAAAACCTGACTTCACATACAATGAGATGTTGACATTAGCCAACACAGTAAAAATGTATTGGAAGAGTATTAACGAGAGTTTTAACTCTTCGTTAAATAATGAAAATAAAAATAGATGCTGGGGAATGGTTGCCGCAGCTGTCAATGCTGTTGGGAAATCAACGAGATCCGTCCTCGAAGTAAGTTGTCAAGATATACATACATACATACATACATACATACATACATGTCATGCATACAGAAATGACTTTAAACATACCCATTACTCAATAAATATTTACTCAATGACATCAACAATTTATTTGTATTTTTTTCAGCTAAAAAATAAATGGAAACAGCTAAAAAGTGCTGCTCGAGCTGCGAAGGCAGCTCAACGTGCTGAAAGGAACGGCACTGGAGGAGGCCCTCAAACAATTCCGCACCTCTCAGAAATTGATGAGATTATCATTTCTTTTGTTGCCGAGTCCACCTGCAAGGGCATTGCAGGGGGGCGTGACATAAATGCCGGTAAGTACCTACCATTTCTCAAAACCTGTTCGATGGAAAAGTAACAAAATTCTATTTACTTTTGAAATGTTTTACAAATTGATTTAAAAACATCTTTTTTAAGAACGACGGGCCATTGAGCAGCGCTCCAAGCCGTCTACTTCATCGGCTCCAGCAGCAAGCAAACCGACAGCGGCCGGATCTCGAATGGAAGCTAAACCTGCAGCAGCGGGATGTTCGAGAGAAATGGCAGCCACACCGACATCATCTTGCACCGTAGCAGCAAAGCGTCTGGCAACATCCAGACGGTCAGCGGCAGAAACTGCCTCGAAACCGTCAGAGACAAGACTGCTGGGACCTTATGATGAGTCTCCTCCACCATCGCCGGCAGCTTCCGATGGTTACCATCCAAGCAACGAAATCATGGATTTAGGTGGTAAGTACTGAAGTAGGGAGCTATGAAATGAATAATAAATACACATTCTTGTGAGGATGAAAGCAAAGCAGATTTTTTTTTCATATTTAACACTTTAATAATAGAGGTTGCTGACTTTTTACACCATTGTATTGCAATATATCTTTTTATGCTCTTTGTACATTTATAAACTGACTAGATTTTATGTCAAACTAACTGATATGACAGCATCTACATAATAATGTTAAATTGATATAAATTTGTATTCAATTTTGAGACCTGTACCAAAAGATTGTAATATTGTTCTAGATATCTCCGATGCGCAGCCATCCGAAGGGCATCGATCCCCAGTTCCCTCTCCGCTACCCCCCATTCTTGTACCACCTCCGTTACCACCAAGAGCAACACCAACCCCTTCCCGTGCTGTGCGACCGACGCCGTATCCATCAGCTGGACCCAGTCGTCGTCGCAGGAAGCGATCCACACAGTTCCAGCAGGATGTTGTCGACAGCGGCCAGGCTCATCTGAATGCATTTAATGCAATCAACGAGACGTTGCGGGAGCTAGTAACAGTTGTACGAGTCCAGACAGAAGGCTTTGCAAACCTTCAAGCTGGAATCAGAGGAGTCAACGAAGCCCTGCAAGATATTTATCATTTTGTAAGAGGGCGTTTTGGAAATGATGACACAGATTCAACCGAATGATTGGAAATTCACTACCTACCTCAGTACCTACTCAAATGTTATTTATTATGTATTAAACTGTGTGTAAATTTAAAAAAAAAAAAGGGAAAAAATAAATCAAAAATCTTTGTGACCACTTATGACTAATAATTAATACTACATTTTCAATATATTTCTTATTTCTAGGTTCTAGGAACAATTGTGCTCATTGAACATGCTCTTTTGTGACACATATGCTGGTTCTGAAAAGAACCGATGTGTTCATGACTGAATCTAGGTGAAATAACCACCGCAGAGGAAAATATGAAGAAATTTATAATCGATGACTGGTACTATTCAAATAAAATTGATCTGTGAATGGATGAGAGTCTGCAGAAGTTAATTTGGTACAAAAGGATTCTATGGACTGCTTGTACTGGTTTGAGTTCCAGCAATATGATTAGAAATTGCCAACTGCTAGCATTAGTATAAGACAACAGAAGAAGTACGTGCATTAACCAATTAACAACTTGAACTGCAATTCAAAATTGACTCTATATATGCGTTCAGTGGGTGAAGTCATCTTGAACAAGTCGGTCTCGTAATGCCATACCTTGAGCACGCAAAGCTCCACGAGCGTTACCGTGAGCTGCAGCAGCGGCACCAATACGTGGATAGTTCAAGTCAACTGCGGGGATCATTTCCAGATCTCCTTCAGCGACGTTCCTTTTCACACAGATATTGTGCAGCACGCAACAGGCCACGGTAATGTCGCAGACTCTGTCCACTCGGTACAGCATCTGCCCACCTGACTTGGCAAGGCAGCGGCTCTTGAGAATGCCGTTGACATCCTCAATCAAGCTGCGGATTGTACCAACTGCATCGTTGAACCGACGTTGTGGATCGGTAGCAGGGTTGCGGTACTTGGTGAGCAGCCATGGTTCGAGAGGATAGCCAGTATCTCCTGGAAGTACAATAAATGCAGATATAATGTATGCTATGATGTACAGCAATATTTCTTTTTTACCTATAGCATTAAGTTTTATTGTTGCTTACCTAAGAGCCAGCCATCCGTCTCGACCATGATGTCACGCAATCCACAGTTGTTCCAGATGAAACTGTCGTGGACACTACCCGGCCACCGAGCCACTACATCGGTTATCTCCAGTTTTTGGTTGCAGACAAGTTGTACATTAATTGAGTGACGGCCTTTTCTGTCGACAGACTCTGCTTCTTCAGCCTTAAGAGGCTGAAACTCGATATGAGTGCAGTCAATGATCCCAACAACATTACGTATTCTGCTAGCACGATCAAAGTCGATTTTAGTCGCATTCAATTCGGCAGCCGTAGACGGGAACTTGGTGTGGTCTATTGCTATCCGGTTGAGACCAACAACTACTCGACGAATAATATCGCTACAAGCAGTTTAGGAAACACCGTACAGTCCCCCAACAGTCCACTGAAAGGATCCACTAGCCAAAAATGACAGCCCGACTAAAAGCTGGGTGTCGGTCGGCACAGCTTGATCATTCTGACGCACCAAATCTTCTTCAATCAGCCCCAAAACGTAATGGAAAGTATGTATATCCAGTCTTGTCCACGTACGAAGACCAAAATCATTTAAATCGGTCACACGTTTATAAATATCAACAATATTATCATCGAGATGAGCAGCTGCAGCTGCCAAGTGGAACGCCATTTTGAGATAATGTCAACAAAACCCGTCCGTAGCCGGGCCGTAGCACCGCCATCTAGCGGTATTACAGTAACCGACTCGTAGCCGGCTCGTAGCCGGCGCGCCGTGTTCAAATGGCCGCTCTAGGTCTGGGTTATATAACACCGCCAGCCGGGTTAATTAGCCGCTTGGTAGCCGCTCCAAATGGCCGCGCTAGGTAAGGCCCCTGAGCTGTACCTATTCATGTGGCAAAATATTTCCATGATTCAGATTAATTTGTGAGGACTTACCAGCACTGCGATTTCGTAACTCTGGCCATCGCGATAACGTTGTCGGTTATCGTAACCAACGTAACAGACAACTGCGATTTTGTAACTCCAAACCGTCACAGCTGTTAGCGATATCCACTCTGCCGTATTCCATTACAAACGAGATCGCGCCAAGAGTGACGTCACGGATATGTCAGAAAGCGACCAATGAAATCAGTCGAAATTTAAACAGTAGACAGTCGCTAGCGGGAAGATTGGGAGAATACGTAAATACTTGTATCGTATTAAATTTTTACTTAAGGGAAAAGAAGAATAGAAAGGAAGGATATAATGGCAAAAAGGTAAGAATACACTTGTTTCAAAGTAGTTATTTTATTGCATCCCGTAACATACATATTTTACCGATATAAAACTAAGTTTCATAAATTCCATTTATTACCATGCTAGCAATGCTAAAAAATTGATTGCCTTTCCAATATTTTAGATCATGTCGAACAACTACTCACCAGTATAGAATGCTGATGACATTTATGGAAGACCATCCACGACTTGGTCACGGACTGTTGACGGGGGTGCTTGGCCGGGAAACAAAAGTAAGGCTGCTGGATAGGCTCGTCACCGACCTGAACAGCGACCCGTTGGGACCGGCAAAAACTTCTACACAGTGGTTAACCGTAAGCTTCTTTTAAAGAAGCAAAACACACTCAATTTACATTACCTTGTTATGGAATTTCATTGCTGCAAAACTACATTTCCCTTATAGGTGTGGAACGATTGGAAATCAAACACAAGAAAGAAAGCAGCTGGCATTTTAGAGCACTGCTCGGCTACAGGGGGTGGCGAAAAGTGCAACAAAGAGCTGTCCCCTGTAGAGGAAAGGCTCATTCAATTCATGGGGCCCACAGCTGTGACCGGAGACAAGGACCTCCCTGAAGGTGGTTTCCCTACACCAATGCGGCCTCCTCCACCGTCTGCCAACTACTCTCAAATAAACTCACCGGCACAGCCTGCAGAGAGAATCGCCATGCCTCCAGCTGCAGTTCCGTGGACTCCTGCAAACTACTCTCAAATAAATTCACCGGCACAGCCTGCAGAGAGAATCGCCATGCCTCCAGCTGCAGTTCCGTGGACTCCTGCAAACTACTCTCAAATAAATTCACCGGCACAGCCTGCAGAGAGAATCGCCATGCCTCCAGCTGCAGTTCCGTGGACTCCTGCAAACTACTCTCAAATAAATTCACCGGCACAGCCTGCAGAGAGAATCGCCATGCCTCCAGCTGCAGTTCCGTGGACTCCTGCAAACTACTCTCAAATAAATTCACCGGCACAGCCTGCAGAGAGAATCGCCATGCCTCCAGCTGCAGTTCCGTGGACTCCTGCAAACTACTCTCAAATAAATTCACCGGCACAGCCTGCAGAGAGAATCGCCATGACTCCAGCTGCAGTTCCGTGGACTCCTGCAAACTACCCTCAAACAAATTCACCGGCACAGCCTGCAGAGAGCATCGCCATGACTCCAGCTGCAGTCAACAAGAACGTAAGAAACCCGTCAAGCTCATAAATTAACATATTTAATTAAATACTGTGTCATTAATTATCCCCTTTATCATTTTAGCCACTCAATGGCAATTTGCAAGCAGCAACCTTGAAGCGAAGCAGAGGCAAAGACGTTGAAGGTACAAGTCGAACAAATTACTCTAGAATGTTCCTCAAAATTGTGATACCTACGGCATAGTCTCTACTTCTCTACTTCTTATCATCTCTTGGGTTGTCTTCTTAGATTCCCCAGCGAAAAAAGTATCTCCTTCAGCCGAGGAACACCGCGCTGAAGCTGTGAAGCGGCTGGAGATTATGGCTGAGACATCCGCAATGGGGCTGAAACTGACAGCGGAAGTTACCGAAGTTTTAAAGTCTATGGCTCAGTCCATGAGCCGAATGGCTGAATCGCTGGAAGCAATGGAAAAAACTACTAAAGATATTTCAAAGAATGTTGAAGTTATTGCTGCAAAAATCATGGAGAAAATGTAATTAAAATGTAAAATTGATAGAAATATACCTAGGTACCAAAGACAAAGATGAAATTACTAATTTTTAAGAAATTATTAAAGCATCAAACAGTAGGTACATCTAGAATATGTGTTACAATAAATTACATAGGTAGGTAGTAGGCTTTTGGACAAATGATAACTTATTTTTTTAAATGTCTGTATACCTACCACCTTTGAGGTAAATTGCAATAATTTTTCATTCATATCATGCGTTACCTACCTTCAAGTAGCAAATTTCAAAGGTTACAAATATGGCAAAGATCAGTTGAAGTTCGTACAATCTACACACCACTTCTTGAATCACAATATGCATCGTACACAACATGCATCATTCAGTCACAACCCACAGATCAATCAAGAAATTGAGCATGCTTTTAGAAGATGAATCAAAGTAATAATTAATATGCCTCTTTCTACCTATACCTCACAACAACATGCCTCTCATTACATTCCATCATTGATAACGATTCCTGATTAGTTGATCACGCATTGCCAGCCCCTCTCGGTACAGGTTTACATTGTCCTGGCCGTGTGCTGCAGCTGCATTTACAAGAGGTGGTACTGCAGGCATGTTGTCAATGTCATCGTGAAAGAGCAGAGGAAGAGGCTCGTTTCTATGGAGGGCAATATTGTGAAGAACAGCGCAAGCATTGATTATTAACCCGGCTTTCAGTGGGCTGTAATGCAGGACTCTGTCTTTGCGCAAACACCTCCAGCGTCCTTTCAGCACTCCGATGCACCGCTCTACACAGTTTCGCGTAGAGCACTGCGCTTGAGTGTATCGGTGGCCTGGCGATCCTTCCGGCTGGTTGTTCATCGGCAGAAGCAACCAAGGCTCTTCCGTATATCCTGAGTCTCCTGTCAAATTAAATACATATGTTAATTCTCTTTATCACGTATTTCCTTACCTTGGTTGCCTCTCAATGTTGTAGAATTACGTATTTCTTACCCAGAAGCCATTCATTTCTGGGTTCTCCAGCATTGTATCGCCTCAGAATTTCACCACGCACTGCGCTAAACCTCCAAATGAATTGGTCGTGTCTCGATCCCGGGTGCCTTGCATTTATTGCCAAAATTCTAAGCCTAGAATCGCACACCTAGACAAGAAACAAGAATGTTCAGTTCTATTGCAGACAATAAACTGGTAACATATAGGTAACAATAATTAAGGTTGTAATAGATAGGTAGATCTAGGCATATTGCTAACTTACAATTTGCACGTTCTTGCTGTGGTAAGCCTTTCTATTCACGTACATCTGCGGATTCTGTGCTGCAATGGGGGGCACAATGGCTATCTGCGTGCCATCAACACACCCGATCACACCGGGAAAGTTTTTGTCTTGAAAGAATCTGCATAAAATTTTAAATTTAGTCATGGGTAGAATGCCTATTTTAATATTGGTCATATCATTAACTGCAACTTTTATTAAGATGCCTACAATTTTATAGACTTCATTTCTTTTGGGAGTATTTTAAAAAGTATCAAAAGCAAATTATGTTTGTGGATATCTTTCGATCTAGCCATAGTACTCCTTACCGGGCTTTAATAACATCCCGTTCGTGCTGTTCAATGGGAAACTTAACCCATTGTGGCAGCAATACTTCATTTATCGCCGCAGACACCGCAGTCAAGCTCGTGCTTATCGATGTCTGTGACATTGCTGCCGTAAGGTCGTTGCCAACTCTCCGCTGGTAACTTCCACTTGCATAAAAGTTTATGGAAGACAGCACCTACAGCGAACGAGAAGAGCGAAATGAATAGAATTCACATCCAGTGAATTCAAAAACTACTCTACAAAATTCGAGGCCTCGATGGTTAATTTGACGTATTTATCAACAGTAATACCATAGAGTAAGGATAGTATGGTAATACAGTAAAATAGAAATACTTACTCTCAGAAACGGGGGTACAGCAGTACATCTCTCAGTTTGGCGCATATGAGGAAGGAGCTCCTCAATAACGTATTGAGCCGTCGCTTTGCTAAATCTAAAAATATCCTTGAACGAACTCTCGGGAAGCTCGAAAGGGTTGAGAATATCACGCAGGTTTCTACGAACTACTTTTAATAACACTTCCTCTTCCCCAACTACCTCTTCTTCTTCACCAAATATCATTTCTACTTCAATAGCCGCAAGCAAAACATCTTGATAGATCGCCATTATTAAACAAGCTAGGCTAGCTGTCAGACTTCTGTCTAATGGCTGGGTAGGTAGGAGACGATAACGGTATCTTGCGGAAAGTCAAGTAAGCAGTTACAAAATCGCAAAATGACCGCTTACTTTAAAACGTTCTCGGTTACGTTGGACAACTTTGAGACAACAATGAGAAAAGTTTTACGCAATCAGGAACGACCGAGAACGGCAAAACGTTCTCGGTTCCGATGGACAACGGCGAAAAATAAAATTACGAAATCGCAGTGCAGATAGCCACTGAAAACTACCACTTGCGTAAAACCCGAGGGCAATCAATAATTGCGTATCCTCCGGCAGACCATTGGAACGTCGAGTTTGTCTGGTGAGTTCTGGACGAATTCTATCTAACTAGCAGTATGGGCCCGTGCTACGCACGTATACTGCACTGCATGTGAGGGCATGTTAGTACTTTCCAGTTCAAGGCTCTAAATATTTATTATTTATTGAAATTAATATTTATTAAAACTCTTTGCTCATATAAGTGGTGGAGAGCAAAATCCCCACCCGTCCACAAAGTGAAATGTTTTTCACTGAAAGAACCCGATGAAATTACCGGATCACACTCACAATCACCAAGAACGTGAAGATAATGTTAAGATCATTCAGTGTTAAGCTCCAGCTATAGGATGAAGCCATTTCCATCGATGCTAGTACCCTATGCCCTGCGGGCATACCCGGTAGCCAGGTTATAACTAAAATAGGGCCCTAGGCCATAACCTAGGTCGTAGGACTTGGGACCAAAACGTAACAACATTTTGTTGCTCGTAAATCATAATGTCATTACCCCAATCCAGCTTGCAAGAAAAAACTTTAAGTTTAATTTGCAAAGTGGATTTGAAAATGTCCAACGCCAAAAGGTGTAGCAAATGTCAAAACTCATATTTCAACACAAATTTCATTGTTTAATTAAATTTCTTTTGATATACTATCCATAAGTATTATAATGCACAAATAAATATATATAAATACGTCAATTTTCGTTTGTTAAAAACGTAATTGATAGCATCAATTATCTAGATCTGGCAAGACTGCGCAAAACTTTTCTTGCTGACTACACAAAAATAGTGCATTGAACATTTTAGAAGCTACACGGTATATAACTCCGCCTGAAATTTGTCCGCAATCAATTCCTTACATTTTATGCAAATCAAAATCTTTTATAAGTGTTTCCAGTCGGTTTTAGATGTTTTTCTTTGGAGTTTTGCTTTCTGTACCCGATGACGTGTAAATAGCTACATTCACTGCGTAAAAGATAAATTCATGGATTTATTCACCTTGCTGTGGTATGAAAACAAAACAAAAGAATTCATCTGTCACTCTGAATGCCAAATCATTTCATTTCCACGTAATATGATAGCAAATAGAAGGGTTTTGACTAAATTTCATCAATAACTTCACAATGCATGCGATAATAGTCACCTAGACGCAGCGGATCAGTAAAAACTACCAAATGTAAATACTTACCCCAGTCCATTATTATTAATAACCGGATCACTACCCGTTAGCAATGATCCAACCTAAACCAGTGATAAGCTAACATATAAACATCACTTTTAAGCATAGCACTATTCACTACGACAATTATAAAATTGCGTTGGTATATATACTCAGTATTATATCATATGACATTAGATCTCATTACGTCCTATTATTATTGTTATTATTAACTTTATTATTATTACCATTATAAATATTTTATATCTATTAGGTACTCCTTCATTAGCATTAGATACTAAGCTCATACAGATATAATGTACCTGTCCGCAGCGAATAAAATAAAATACAATACAATACAATACAAAAAAAGGTAAGATTTAAACGATTTAAAAATCGAGCTGGGCTGCAAGGTGCTATAACTCAATCATGCCAGCCAAATTCAATCGGTTTTTTCAATATTTCACCGAAAAAACACTTTCAAATCGCTGTAAGAATGTCGTCTCTGGATGTAAACCAATATTTTGAACATTTATAAACCATTTCCTCCCGTTTTTAACCAATTTTCGCGATTTCTATCAAGAGTTAAACTCGGTGAAACATAGTCCCCAGCCAGCACAGACTAAAAAGTTGAACATCGCCAAATTAACGTAAGCTTTCGAATAAAACTCTGCCAAGCCGTGTTGTTTGCAGCAGGTACCGATCACTTAGTTCGGCCGCCCGCAGACGATGGAAATGCATTGGCTCTTCATCGAATAATCCAAGAAGAGCAGCTCCTTCTGCCATATTTCTAAGGAAATGTGTTGTTAACTCTAGTGTGCTCACTGAAGGCATTAAAAGAATCCACATGTTTAGCCAATCTTGCAAAATGAGGTGAACCTAAAGCCTTTGCGCATATTGAGGTTATAATAAAATATTTCATCTTACTTACCAAGAAAATTGTTCTAGAGACGCAATACTTGAAAACACCAAAAATGAAAAACAAAACACGACGTAGAAGTTGACCTACTAGTAATCAAACTAGCTCAAGAGACGAGTTTGTTGACAATTATTAAAATTTAAAACGCAAGAATGTCAGAATGTCAGCCTAGATAGTCAATGAGAGCTCATTTGACGCGCTCGCCGCTAGGCCACGCCACCGTAGTCAGCAACGTTACCTCGCGCTATTCGAGCTCAGAGGCAGGGGTAGCTGGAGGTAGCGAGAGGCAGCGTTGTCACGGTGATTGCTCTTGTTTACAGTTTCAAGAATTGGCATAATAGACCAGGCAAGGAAGCATTAGACCCGGAACAATTTGCAAGAGTTTTGATTTTTAGTGTACCTTGTTCAGAAAAATTCGCTGATTACGCTCAAGAAAGTCGAGAAAAAAACTCCGATGGGAAATTGCCTAAAATTAGGCTTTAATCCAAATTATGCAATTTTTTTTTTTTTTTTCTGAAATTTATTGATTCACTACAATAATCGTTAAGTACGAAAATTCGATGAATAATTACGCAAGCTATTTTTACATATAAAGATATCAGAAAAATTTTGATTACTTTTCGATTAAATCAAGTTTAATTAATTATGCATAAGTCCAATCAAACGCTCACTGCTCCGAAACTATACGAAATAGAGATGTCAACTTTTTACAAGGGCGTTGGGAATGAATCAAGATATTTTATGCGATAGTATGAACGAAAGTCTATGGCTCGTTTATTAACTAGGGCGAACGCAATTTGTGTTGCGTTGAAGATGAGCGTAGCGGTTTGTATTTAGCGCATAAAAAGATTGAGGCAAAAAGCCTAAATCATGGAGCAGCGAGACGGACGATTGCTTTCTCAAAGATTCTGATCACTTGAAAATAGAAACGATTCTGACCTCTCTTTGTTTCTGTCCGAGCTGTCGGGTAGCGGAAATATGCTCACTTTGAGATCATTGAGCAATGTGCATGAAAATACATAGATGTAACTCAGGCCCAAGGGTTTTTATTGGGTTTTATTGGGTTGGTTTTTATTGGAAAAAATTTAGTGTGATGTTTCGATTTGGTTTCGATGGTTTCTAAAGGCAAATCGAAATTGGGAACATTTGAAAAAAATACGCACTTTAAAATAAATTTCCGTACTTTTCCAAACTTGCCCAATTGTCGAATTTTTCTCTTGGAGGATTTTCTGTGGAGGATTTTCTTGAAAAACGCAGGGAGTCTAAGTTGAGAACAAAAGTAGACACCCTGAAAATTTCATCCCACTCGAAGCAGGCGTTTGGCCTGTAGAGCGCGCGCAAACACACATACAAAAAAAAAAGAAACAAAGAAACAAACACACACCAAGTGTTTTTTTTAGCAGTAGTGAAATTAATGATTTCGCTTCGCTCGCTTCGCTCGCTACGCTCATCAATTACATGCAATCAAACTTTTTAATTAACATTGATTTTTCGAACAAAGTACTTTTCATTGAAATATTGGTTTTAAGCTCAAAATTGATGCTAAATAGGAATTAGTAAGCATGCCTACAGCTGAATGTAAGTAATACCCTTTGTTATTGCGGTTTTTAAAATTTGATTACGTAACAATTAAATCGATTTTAATTGGATTTGCATACGTCCAATCAAAACGCTCCTAGATCCGAAACTACACAAGATAATGTTGTCAATTTTTTACGAGAGTGTAGCAAATGAATGAATGTGCAAAACACGAGAGTATGAACGAAAGTCTATCGCTGGTTTATTAATTACATGCAATCCAACTTTTAAATTAACAATGATTTTTCGAGCACAGTACTTTTCATTAGAATATAATAAAGGTAGTAAATAAACAATTGGTGCGTAGTATGAATAAGTTTGCATGCTCACAGCTGTAGTGAGTAACACCCCTTGAAATTGCGGTATCTTATTTTGATTTCATTTCAATTAAACCGAATTTAATTGAATTTGCATACGTCGCCAATCAAACTACCTGTATACAAAATAACAATGTCAACTTTTTTCGAGGGGAATGGACCAAGGTACCAATGAACCAAGGTATTTTACTCGAAAGTATGAAAAATAGTCTACGACAGATTGATTAATTACAACCTATTAAGCTTTTCTATTTTCCTTTCATAAACTTTAACCACACTTGTTTAAAGTAGGTACATCGTTATCATAACTATAAATTAGAAACAAATACTGAAGTCCGTAGTAAGTTCGATGGTTGTAAAATATTTCTTCCCTTAATATTTCAATGTCAAATATTTGACACGCTATTAGAACGGAGCGCAAAAATAGTTGAGGCCCACTTTCGATCTGGTTGCCGCTAATCGTAAATTGACATCCGGTCCATACGTCGTTTTACTCATTTTACAAGTCGACACGTCTGGTCTTACCCGAGGACAATGTGCGGCTTCTTAGCAATATTACCAAAAACTTTTAATTTTATCTATGAGAGTAGCAGATGGAGCCGACGGTAATTTTTTCTTAGGTCGGCGGTACTTTATTTCGGCTTACTTCAAGTGAATTCTTAAATACAAATGCGGAGATACTGGGAATGCTTAACAAACAATGCCATTGCCTACAGTTGCATATTCGCATACAATCACCAATGCTCGTATTAGGGTAGGTGGAAGTTAGGAATACTCACTTTCACCATATATTTATATCGATTTATATGCATATTATGTGCGAGCAATGTGAAAAGGATATACTTATATAAATTCGTGCGGCCGGATTCTGGCTGCAGACAACGCGTCGTCGAAGTTATGCGTGCATCGATTATATTAATTTGTACCATTCCGTGTATGATATCGGTCTTCTATTTGCTTCGGTAAAAGTAATCCATGTAATCGAACCAAACTTGTAAGAACTTTGATAACTTCGTCGTCCTCTGCAACTTACAAAAATCCGTCACTCGGTTAAAAAGAAGCAAACAGTGTCAATCAGGCAGCAAACATCTAGGTGGTAATCCTTCCAATATTTGCAAGATACTATAATTCTTTCGCCAAAATGTTCCAGAAGTATTCCAGAACAATTGGCACGCTGGTGGAAACAGCGCATGCCATTTTGTAGGATTTCCATAACTCCAAAATACGACAACGATGACGATGAGAAATTCCGAGTACTGAGAAAATATTATAACCGAATTATATTATATTATTTGACACCGTGAAACCGTACATTCAATCGTAGTCCCAGTACGTAATTCATATGAATTCAATGTATTTAATTTCATCATTATACCATTTACAGTATGGCATCAGACAAGTCAAAATATTTTACTCACAACTATATAATTTGAGAATTCTTTTATATTTAAAAAATTCTTGTACTGAATAAAAAGCACGCGGAATTTATTTTTTTACCTTTATTTAAAAAGCGTTCTTGTTCATAAAACTATATAAGTCAGACGAGATGTCAAATAATACTCATAAGATGACTGAGATGTGTCCAAAAGTCACACTCCTAATATTTCCTCGATGTTTGCTGCCTGATTGATACTTGCTCCTTTTTGGCCGAATGTGTCTGTTTGTTTTATGAATTGCAAGGAACAATATTATTAAATTCACATATCTTACAAATTTGGTTCGATTACATGGATAATTTTACCCACTGAAGCAAATATAAGGTCAATTGCGTTAGATATTATAAACTATTCCGGACTCATTCCACGGAATGGCACGGATTAACTATACATCGATGTACACACACCTTCGTCGACTCGCTGGCTTCCGCCAGACTCCGGTCGCTCGAGATTATAAGTATCCTTCACACAATTCTCGAACAGATGTATATAAATCGATGTAAATACATGGTGACAGTGATTATCCACAAGTCACAACTTCAACCAACACCAACGTTACAGCAACGTACCCTTATACGAGCACTGAGCAGTTTATGACCAGCAAATTTGTAAAGTTTAATTGGTTGTAAATAATCAACCTCTAACAGACTATAGTTCATACTTTCGTGTAAAATACCTTGGTTCATTCCCATCACACTCGAAAAATTTGACATCGCTATCTCGTATAGTTTCGGAGCTGGGAGCGTTTTGATTGAGCGTATGCAAATTCCATTAAAATCGATTCAATTTTCACTTTATCAAAATAAAAAACCGCAATTACAAATGGTATATTTTACTACAGCTGTGGGAATGCTAACTAATTCCTACTTAGCATCAATTGTGCGTCCAATACCAATATTTTAATGAAAAGTACTTTGTTCGAAAAATCAATGTTAATTAAAAAGTTTGATTGCATGTAATTAATAAACGAGCCATAGACTTTCGTTCATACTATCGTGTAAAATACCTTCATTCATTACAAACGCCCTCGTAAAAAGTTGACATCTCTATCTTGTATAGTTTCGGAGCTGGGCGCGTTTGATTGGACGTATGCATAATTAATTAAAGTCTATTTAATCGAAAAGAAATCAAAATTTTCCTGATATCTTTATATGTAAAAATAGCTTGCGTAATTGTACACCGAATTTTGGTACTAAACGATCCTATTGGTGAATCAAAAAAATTCAAATAAATAATTAAAAATTTGCATAATTTGGATTAAAGCCTAATTTTAGGCAATTTCCCATCGGAGTTTTTTTCTCGACTTTCTTGAGCGTAATTAGCGAATTTTTCTGAACAAGGTACACTAAAAATCAAAACTCTTGCAATTTGTTCCGGGTTAGGGGTCTTTTTGAGCTTCCTTGCCTGGAGTATAATCCTTACCTCAGCTTACCCTCGGCTTCCTCAGCTTACCTCGCGTTCGTGAATTGGGGCCCTGAACAGGAACCAGCCAAGCAATGGAACTTGGGTTCCTCGTTTGTTCGGGAGCCGAGACACTGCGCAATTTACCGTTCATTCGCACTTCCTGTTTGGCAGCCGACCTGGTCGTGTCGATTATGTTATTTTTTATTTCTACGTCACTTGCCTTCTAAATCGCTACAATGCTAAATCACAATAGATAGTGCATAATATGGCACTAGCATCATCATACACACTATCACTCTCTTATTACACTGCCAGTCGTACAGAAAGAGAGTGACATGTCCGGTGATACCTTTCAAAATCACTCATGGCCCCAGGTCCTTTTGACGTCACCAATCGCCACCGACTCGTCATTCCATGCCGCGTGCTGATTGGTCCCCTGTTTTCCAGGTACACGAAGACGCGGCCGACGGCGCCAGCGATAGCTTCAAGTGCAAGATGCTGACGCTGGTCTTCCTGCGCATGCTCGAAACGGGCCACGAGTTCCAGCTGGCATCCAACATGCAGGCGGCTGGCGCGTTCAACGACATAGTCCTCAGGCACCGAAAGGACTCCAACTCGGAGTGGAAAGTGAGCTACGTGCAACTCAAACACAAGCAGAACAAGAACAAGTCCATCTCTAGACCAGAGCTTCTTGGCATCTCTGGGGACTTCATCCTCGTCAAGTATTGTGATTCTTATAAATTAATGAAGTCGTCAGGCGATGAGGAATTGCACTCTTTTGGCAACTTCGTCGCACACGAAATCATTATTGTCACCAACGCTAGCATAGATGAAAGTCTTGTCGACGTTGTGGAGTCTGATCTCTTGCACAGCACCGGGGGCAAAGCGGTGTCCTTCAAGGCAGGAGGCGAAGTCTACTGGCAACTGTGCGAGTTGGTGGACTTTAAAGAGGCTCTTACCGGTCTGCAAGGCCAGGTATATAGCAAGAGTGAAGGCCGGACGCGGGATTGAAAATCAACGAGGCATTTAAATGTGTCAGAAACAAAAAAAAAAAGCCGTGACTTCATGGAGAGATGCACTGCTGAAGTCCCCAACGATAGTAACACTCAAAGAATTGTTGAAAAAGTTGGCGCCTGTCAGCGACAAGGCTACGTACTCGTCGTTTTTGGCCAAGCTTCGAGTGTACATGAACCAGGCCCACGAGTCGCAACTCGATCATGGAACATCTAGCCAAAGTCTGGATTCGTGGCGATAATCTGGAATCAGACGCAATGTTCCATGCTTTACAAAGACAAGTGAAATCGTGGTGGCAGAAAGACAGTGACTACCTGACCCAAGACTCGCCGTAGTGTCTTGGTATCACCAAATCGCAGACAGAGTTTCTGTCAAAAAGCACGGTGGACGAGTTGATAAAATCCGGCGTGGAGTTTGTGGAAAGTTCCCTGCAAGTTTTGCACGGCAAAATCGCCAGTGTGGCTGCTGGCATCTTGAATCTTCGGGTGGACTCGAGGACCGCGGCGAGTTCGCTGAAAGTGCACCAAGCCCTGGGCAGGTTTGGTGCTAGTGAAAATGTTTTGCACGTCAATTTGCAGACGTTCTTGGAGCGGGAGACGGACGTGCTTGCGGCGTGGTCCACCAGGTGGTGTCGAGTGCTGGTGCTGGAATGCGACCAGAAACTTGAACAATCAAATGCAGATCGGATAACTGAAAAGAGTATCAATGTACTTCACAGGACAAACGGGGGCAAGCTGCTTGTTTTAATTGCACCGGAGAAGCACGCTCTCAACGTGGAGCTGTATCACTACAAATTTTACACTCGTTTGAGCGATAATTTTGTGTGGGGTGACCTGACAAAAAGAGCCAAAGCCGACTTGCTGTCAACGAAGATTGTAACAAATGGTTTATTATCGCAGGTCACTCTGTCAGATGTTGTGGGTGGAGACGTTGGTTTTTTCACCAAGGTCGATTTGGGAGTCATCTCGCAGTTGATAACAGGGGATCATTGTTATGGGAAAGACCTTGACGAGGTGGGCAAATTCTTCGTCACGCGCCGACTGCGAGGGTCAGCTGACGGCGTCCCGTTCGTCGTGGACGCTGTGAGCGACGTTCGACGCAAGGTGGTGCTCGTCGTGGCCGAGCCGGGGATGGGCAAGTCCACTCTGATGACGCAACTAACCAAATCGGCCACCACAGACGACAGAGCCGGAAGATGGGTCGTGCACCTCAAGCTCAACGACTGCACGCGACATCTGAAGCAAATGGACATGAAACATTTCAGCGAGATCGCAGCGAGGAAATTCTTGGAGCAGTTCGCCCTAAGTCTTGGCAACAGTTTAGAGAAACTACTCTTTAGTGTTCTGGAAGACAAGCTCGTCCTTTTTATTGATGGGGTAGACGAAATGTACCCTCACTATGAGAAGCAGATTTTCACGCTTTTAAAATTCTTGAAAGATTTAAATTTCCACCAATTCTGGGTTGCTTCGCGTCCCATCCTCCACAAAAAGCTGGAGAATACGTTGAGCGTTGAAGCATTTCATTTAGTCGCCTTTTCAGAGGAGGATAGAACGAAGTTTTTCAATAAAGTCTGGAAGGCGAATGTCCCATCAGCTACCACCGAGAAATGCCAAAAAGCGACCGTAAACCTTTTGACATGGCTTACCGATTCGCTCGGCAAAGACACCCGTATCTTGGGAGTTCCTCTCATGACCGCCATGATCGCAGAGACGTTCCAGGATCGCATGTTCACTATGGACGGTACTAACCTGGAAATGAAGAACAACGAACGACTCGACGTAATGGGATTGTACAAAACATTTGTTAAAATGAAATTTTTTCGATATTGCATTGAGAAAAAAATGTCTGCAAATAGAGAACTGGCAGCAAATATAGACGACGAAGAGACTCTTATAAGACAAATGCATCACAACCACCGCCTTGCGGCACTGCGAGTGTTGTTTAACCGCGAAGAGATTGCTGGCTTGCAATTCGATGGCAAGGACAAGTTTAACGACGACTTGGAGGTGTACCTGAAGGAGTTGTCGGAAGGCCGGGAGAAGATGGGCATTATTGACAACGTCATCGACGGCAAGCCGCATTTCACCAACAGGTCGTTTGCAGAGTTTTTCGCTGCTTTGTGGCTGGCACAAAACTATCAGAAAAATAGGAAGTTTGCAATCAAAGTATTCCTTAATCCTGCGTACAAGCCAGTGGTTTCAATGTTGCACAGCACTTTGGCTGAAAACCATCCCCTCCATGCTGCTGTCCTCAGCCGAGACACGAAGTCACTAAAAAGCGTTCTGTGTGCCTGGCCCCAGCCTCCCGATGTCAACGCGTTGGACGACGGAGGGCGGACGCCTTTGCACCTTGCAGTGCTTTTGAGCGGCACTGACCCACACCCGGACTGCATTCGCATCGTGCGACTCTTGGTACAAGATCACAAAGCGAGACTTGACATCGCTGACGAGGTCCTCGGCTGGACGCCTTTGGGATACGGGGAATGGGCAGTGGCATGGACGGCAATAGACATAATTTTGAATAACGGAGGGCCTAAATTGGTGAAAGGAAGGGTTGCTTCGTCGAGACCAGACCACAATGTGATGCTTGACGCCACGAAGAACGCTAGTGTGCTGGTAGTTCGCTATTTGTACAAGGATCGCGGAGGAAAGCTAGTCTGCCGAGGACCGAACGGTGAAACCATGATCCACAGAGCAGCCGAAGGAGGAAACATTGCAATGCTGGAATTCCTTATCAATAAGATACTTGCCCACAACGCCAAGGACAAATAAGGAAACACTGCCCTGCGACACGCCTCCCTGCAAGCCGTGCGCTACCTACTCGACCGCGGGTTGGACCTAGAGGCCGTCAACAAGCAGGGTCTGACTGCGCTGCAAGTCGCCGCGCAGAACGGAGAGTACGACGTGATGGCCGCACTGCTCGAGTGCAAAGCCTCGTTCCAAGCCAGTCCGTCTGCCAAGGTCACTAAAGCTCAGCTCAACGCGTGTCTTCTGAGCGCGGCGTTCGCAGGAAGCTTGGGGTCCGTGCAAATGTTGGTAGAGCTGGGAGCTTCGAAACACAACCGAGATAACAACGGCCACACGGCAGCTTGGGTTGCAATGCACCGGGAAAACATCGAGGTCATGGACTGGCTGCTGACGCGCAAATATTTCGGCAGAGACACGCCGCTTCATGGAGCTTGTCACTTCGGGGAGGACGACATCGTTGCCTCCATCTTATCCAGAGGCGCCGACATCGAGGCCATGGGCTTTGACGCACAATCGCCACTGATGGCAGCAGCACAGGGCGACCACTTAGCCGTGGTGCAGCTACTCTTGTCACGGGGAGCCAAAGTCGATGGCCGTGACAATAATCGCTGGACACCCCTGCACCATGCCTCGTTGATAAACCATCCACACGTTGCAGCCCTGCTGATACGTCACGGCGCCGACGTCCACGACAGAGACAACCGGGGTCGGACAGCCCTGCACCATGCCTCAGCAATGAACGAGCAGATAGCCGCCCTGTTGCTACGTCACGGCGCCGACCTGTACGTCGCGGACAACAAGGGTCGGACAACCATGCACCATGATACGAGACGCAACAACGAGGTCATGGTGACGCTGCTCTTGTCGCGCGGGGCCAACGTGGTGTGCCGTGACCAGTGGGGCTGTGCACCCCTGCACACTGCCTCGTTCTGGGGCCACGCTCGAGTGGCAGCGCTGCTGCTTCGGTGCGGTGGCGACGCGAAGCTCTCGGACAACAAGGGCTGGACGCCGCTCGATATGGCAACGCCGCGCAGACACGCGGGTCTGGTGGCGCTGCTCACGGCGGCGTCCGGTCGCCGTGGTAGTCGCCACGGGGCTCGAAAAACAAATACGCGATAGCTCAAAAGGATTTGAAATGAAATGAAATCAAGACGTCTACTCAACCCCCTTTCCCCAAGACAATGCACAATACACAGTGGCAAGGCATTGCAGCGTCTTGAAGTGGAGGTGCCGGGTCGGTGGAGGTGCCGTCCCCGACGAGTTTTTCGGGCATTTCGAGGTTTAATGGCGAAATTGTCGAATATTGAAAACGAACTATTCATTTGTGTCAGAACACTATCATGTTTTCCACAAAATAGCGAATATAGCGACATATAGACATAATATAGCGAACCGCCATCTGTTTGGCTTTTCCAAAATTTGTCGCCCTAGGCGACCGCCTAGCTGTTCACCCTAGAGGTTGCATATAATAATCACATTTATATCATTCTTGAAGAGATTGTTTAATGTCAATTCACATTTTCACAGATGTAATAATGTACACAAATCAAATAAAGGTGCTATTGATAAAGGTACATGCATTTCTCTCCCTTTTATGTATTATGAAAGTATTTTCATAGAACCATGTATTTTGTTAGTACTTTGTCATTAATAAAAACTAATATCACACATTCAAGAATCATAACATAAAGTACGTTAATTATTTAGAGTATAATAATAATATGCATACCATAATATTTTGTAGATATTATTCAGGTTTGCTGACGCTGGCCCCATCTAACGTGCGGTTGCCTACAAGTAGATATTATTGTGTTATGAGTGACATAATTCTAGTAACTCGACGGGGAGACCTCTTCGAGCCGACGAAATCGTGCCTGTAATAGGTACTCCAGTCATTAGCATCATTATTGGCCATCACGGGAGTTTAGTACATTACTGGATATTACACGCTACGTCAACACCTTTTCTACAAAACGATTATGGATATTGATTATTTGTGTGTATACACGAAACATTGCGTTGCCATTTATACACACAAACTACAAGCGTGTTATAAATGTCGCATGTCATGGTATGCTACGTCTCTCTTCTGAGGACCTCAAATCCTGGCCCTGACGTCGTATTATTGGTACTTGGCTAGTCGAGGCTGGTTCACAATCAATTTAACCAATCGAAATTGCAACGGAAGAATACAAAGATCATGAGGATGAAACCAATACATTCATCTATCGTTCAGAAACTTAAAATTGACACAAAGATTTCTTGTTGAAGAAACTGTAATCTAAACAAAATTTGCCCAGTTTGTTTTACAGCAATTGGGCAGTGACTAAAAATTTGACACAATATTTTGACACCTTCTGTTCCTTTTACGTACACACAACCAAAAAATGCGTTTTGTCACCAAAATTCAATGCTCTGTTCACATAGAAATTCTTATTTTTAAAGTGATTGGTAGGTATTATTTCCTATTATTCTATTACTAGGGCTTCGTGAACGCAATTTGTGTTGCGTTGAAGATGAGCGTAGGTAGCAGTTTGTGTATAGCGGATTAAACGGTGCAGGCAGCAGTCACAAGAAAACCATTGAGCACCAAACCTGACCATTGCCTTCTCGAAAATTCTGATCACTTGAATATATATACGAATTCTGACGATCCTTTATTTCTCTTTGAGGTCAACAAAGCTAGTAACCAAGGAAACGAAGGAAACCGGACTCGTATTGAATCAGGCGTCAAATCACGAAAAAACACCACAAAAATGCGAATAAAAACCACTTAGAAAAACCTACCGCACTAAGATTTGCAGGCATGATAAATATTTATAAGGTCAACATGTTTAGAAGTTTTGGTGAAGTTATGTTAAGAGCTTTGAAATTTACAGGGGTTCAAAATTCTGAAAAAATCGAAAAATTTCGTAAAAATTGATTTATAAAACATGTACTTAACCGATATTTACCAAAAACGCAGGGTGTCTAAGTTGAGAACAAAGGTAGGTCTTCTGAAATTTTCATCCATATCGGTTCAGGCGTTTGGTCTGTAGAGCGCACACAAACACACAAACAAAAAAAAAACAAAAAACACAAGTGACTTTTTTTTGGGGGTAGTGAAATTGAAGATTTCGCTCGCTACGCTCATCAAAAAGCCTCGTCTGTTAAATACTATCGGTGGAAACCTCACTGTGTTTTCCCACTGTACATGGACGCAAATCGTACACACATTGTGGAAGATAACAATGCAACAACAGTTTAGAATTACAACAATTTACAACAGAGAAGATCCGAGCGTGAACGTGTTGAAGAGAGAACTCAACGGTAGTGGTTTTTACCGATTTCGCGTAGATTTAACTTTAAAATAGAACTTCTCCTGGCAACAAATAATAATGTAAAATTTTGAAAAAAAAAACACGTGTTGCTAGAGAGTTGCTGGATAGCTGATACTATATTTTTTGTTGTATTTTGAAAACTAACGGCGGAGGGAATTTACAAAAAGTGCCTAAAAATGTCTAACAGTGCCTCAAAAGCACTTTTCCAAAATTCCCTCCGATGTCATTTTTCCAAATACAAAAAAAAAAATTGTATCAGCCACCCAGCAACCTCTTTGGCAACACATGTATTTTTTTTTCAACATTATGCGTTAAAAATTGTTGCCAAGATAAGGTTTATTTGAACGTTAAATCTATGCGAAAATCGGCCAAAAAAACCGTTGAGTTCTCTCTGAATAGAGCAACCAACCCGTCCAGCTGAGCTGTCCTCGCCCTCGATTTGGGAGGATACCCCGAATAGTGTTGTGACTTATCTAGATAAAATTATCTAGATTAGTATCTAGATTATATTTTAAATCTATTATCTTTATCCAGATAATATTGTGTACTGTCATCTTTATCTAGATTTATCTAGATAAAAACCGTTATCTAAACTCCATATTTTAGATAATAGATAATAGATGATTTTAGCCTATTTTATTCCGATTTTTGACATTGTCATTCAGAGTGTCATTAATTTCCAAAACCATTGCCATCCCAATAAAAAGTTTCAAATGTCTAAACTTGAGAGTAATGATTCAGGAATTGGGAATCCGATTCCAAGAGCTGATGTTACACTGTTAGGTAGGTAAAGTATAATATTATCAGTCACTAATGTGGCTTTTGGAATTTCGCAACAATCCATCATCATTTTCCAATATCCTCAATTTAAAAAAGTATCTTTTATCTAAAGAAAATTATCTAGATAGATTTTTATCTATTATCTATTATCTAGATGATTTTTAAAAAATCATCAATTAAACTATCTAGATTGAAAATTTGCCCATTATCTTCATCTTTATCTAGGTGAAAAAAAATCATCTAGTCCCAACACTGATCCCGAATGTCCTGCCGAGTTTCGAGTGAGCGACCTGCTTCCCAATCCAACTGTGGCGGGCACCGCACGTACCGGGTTCGTTTTGCACGCCATCTCCTCATTCCACGCGCGCTGCCCGCGCCGCGTGTTCGCCCCGACTGCCGGGGAACTTGTCGATCTTGTTAGACATTTTGTGTTTTCGCCTGAGCTGCCTCGGACACTTGTCCTGTACAGGTCAGTCCCGGACAGGCTTGTCCTGGACTGCCGGGGTCGGGCAGGCCATTTCAAGATGGCTTATATAGGTTATGTGCGAATAAAAAGACGAATAAATTATACAAATGACTTTGAGAATTAGATAACTGCACCTGTACTTAACTGAAAAATATTTTTTGTGATATAGAAGTCCCATAAATATTTAAGTCAACAGGTTGTGGTAACTTATTATTAATTGTATTCAAACCTTCAAAATCTGTCAGTTGTAAACTCGCGTCATTTTGAACCTGCCAGTAGCCTGCCCGAAGCTACAGCGCGCTGCGAGGCCGGGCAGGATAGCTTGTCCGAACCAGCCCGTACAAGTTCGAACGGCTGAGGCGAATAAGTGTCGGATGCTGCCGGATGCTGCCCGAACTCAACCGAATAAGTCTAAAGCTATCCGGCACTGTCCGCGACAGTCCGGGACTGGTTCCGGCAACTCAAGCGAAAACACTTAATATGTAACGTGCCTCGAGTGCAGAGAAAACATGCGAGGCTGCGATTCGCCGGACTCCTGACATGAGCGCGCACAGAGAAAAAAGGGGCGTGGCCACCGCGTCCATTCAATCCGACATTGAAATTCCATCCGATCCGAAAACACTGAATGCGTGGCCCCCGCTAAATTCTCCGACTTCGGTCAGTCAACCGCAGCAAGGGGCTTGTGAATGCAACACGTTCTCACTTGCAACTCTCCAATAAAGCACTTTGATTGTCCTTTGGTTGGCAGAACCGAGCCTGTAGTTCGAGTCTGGTATTTTTGTGAAACACTGACGTTGGGGTAAACCTGGGAAGTAGAACTTCGTGGTGGTGGGTGGAGGAGGGAGTGGGCTTTAAACTTCCGATGAGTTCAGCTCGCAGCCAGGTAGTGCCTGGAGGCCGTACCTGGAGCTGCGTCAGAGGCGTTACAGCGGGATCACTGACCACATGGCCCACCCCATGACAGCTCCAGAAAGTGCCCAGGGCAAGGAAGGGAGTGCCCACGCCTCTACTTCTTGCGTCCTTTGATTTCGAGCTGCAACAAGCCGGCCACGGCCGACTGGAAGCCCGCGTTGTAGTCGAGCGTGACCTCGTTGTAGACGTACTCCTCGCGCTTGTCCTCATAGTAGTCGTTCTGGTCTGGGCCCGAGACGAGCGCACCGAAGAGCGTCTGGGGGTTGGGTCCGTGTCGCTTGAACGCCTCCCAGCCGCACGGCTCGGGTCGGTTCGGGCACGAGCTGCGTACCGAGCAGGGGATAGGACAAATTATTATTGTTATCGAGGCAAGACCATATTTTTTATTAGATTAGCCAGGCTCATATTTTTTAATAGACCGTTGTTGACCATATTTTTTATGGCCTTGTTCTAGTGGAACAAGGCCTTCAGAAAGATGATGCTGGGACAGTCAATCTAGACTGGAACAAGACCACCTTATTTTTCATGGGATTGTTCCACTGGACAAGGCCATCAGTCAGGTGGCTTTCTGCCGGTTGGACAGAAAATGGCTGATATGGTCTTATTCCAGATGGCGTTATTCAGATCCCCGATTCTCATCTAGGGCCGCCACTCTCTTGGTGTTCGGGGCGTCTCGGGGCAAGGGCCGCCACTCTCTTGCCGTTCGGGGTGTTTCGGGGCTAGGGGCTAGGGCTGCCACTCTCATGACGTTCGGGGTGTCTAGGGGCTAGGGCCGCCACTCTCTTGGTGTTCGGAATGTCTAGGGGCTAGGGGCTATGGCCGCCACTCACTTGGTGTTCAGGGAGTCTCGGGGCTAGGGGCTAGGGCCGCCACTCTCTTGCCGTTCGGGGTGTTTCGGGGCTAGGGGCTAGGGCTGCCACTCTCTTGGCGTTCGGGGTGTCTAGGGGCTAGGGCCGCCACTCTCTTGGTGTTCGGAATGTCTAGGGGCTAGGGGCTATGGCCGCCACTCACGTGGTGTTCAGGAAGTCTCGGGGCTAGGGGCTAGGGCCGCCACTCTCTTGGCGTTCGGGGTGTATCGGGGCTAGAGGCTAAAGCCGCCACTCTCTTGGTGTTCGGGATGTTTCGGGGCTAGGGGCTAGGGCCGCCACTCTCTTGGCGTTCGGGGTGTCTAGGGGCTAGGGACTAGGGCCGCCACTCTCTTGCCGTTCGGGGTGTTTCGGGGCTAGGGGCTAGGGCTGCCACTCTCTTGGTGTTCGAAGTGTTTCGGGGCTAGGGGCTAGGGCCGCCACTTTCTTGGTGTTCGGGGTGTCTAGGGGCTAGGGGCTAGGGCCGCCACTCTCTTTGGTGTTCAGGGTGGCTCGGGGCTAGGGGCTAGGGCCGCCACTCTCTTGGTGTTCGGGGTGTCTCGGGGCTAGGGGCTAGGGCCGCCACTCTCTTGGTGTTCGGGGTGTCTAGGGGCTAGGGGCTAGGGCCGCCACTCTCTTGGTGTTCGGGGTGTCTCGGGGCTAGGGCCGCCACTCTCTTGGTGTTCGGGGTGTCTAGGGGCTAGGGGCTAGGGCCGCCACTCTCTTTGGTGTTCGGGGTGGCTCGGGACTAGGGGCTAGGGCCGCCACACTCTTGGTGTTCGGGGTGTCTAGGGGCTAGGGGCTAGGGCCGCCACTCTCTTGGTGTTCGGGGTGTCTAGGGGCTAGGGCCGCCACTCTCTTGGCGTTCGGGGTGCCTAGGGGCTAGGGCCGTCACTCTCTTGGCGTTCGGGGTGTTTTGGGGCTAGGGGCTAGGGCCGCCACTCTCTTGGCGTTCGGGGTGTCTAGGGGCTAGGGCCGCCACTCTCTTGGTGTTTGGGGTGTCTCGGGGCCAGGGGCTAGGACCGCCACTCTCTTGGCGTTCGGGGTCTTTCGGGGCTAGGGGCTAGGGCCGCCACACTCTTGGCGTTCGGGGTGTATAGGGGCTAGGGGCTAGGGGCTAGGGCCGCCACTCTCTTGGCTTTCGGGGTGTCTATGGGCTAGGGCCGCCACTCTCTTGGTGTTCGGGGTGTCTAGGGGCTAGGGCCGCCACTCACTTGGTGTTCGGGGTGTCTCGGGGCTAGGGGCCAGGGCCGCCACTCTCTTGCCGTTCGGGGTGTCTAGGGGCTAGGGGCTAGGGCCTCCACTCACTTGGTGTTTGGGGTATCCATGGGCTAGGGGCTAGGGCCGCCACTCTCTTGCCGTTCGGGGTGTCTAGGGGCTAGGGCCGCCACTCTCTTGGTGTTCGGGGTGTCTCGGGGCTAGGGCGACCACTCTCTTGCCATTCGGGGTGTTTCGGGGCTAGGGGCTAGGGCCGCTACTCTCTTGGCGTTCGGGGTGTCTAGGGGCTAGGGCCGCTACTCTCTTGGCGTTCGGGGTGTCTAGGGGCTAGGGCCGCCACTCTCTTGGCGTTCGGGATGTTTCGGGGCTAGGGGCTAGTGCCGCCACTCTCTTGGTGTTCAGGGTGTTTCGGGGCTAGGGGCCAGGGCCGCCACTCTCTTGCCGTTCGGGGTGTTTCGGGGCTAAGGGCTAGGGCCGCCACTCTCTTGGCGTTCGGAATGTTTCGGGGCTAGGGGCTAGTGCCGCCACTCTCTTAGTGTTCAGGGTGTTTCGGGGCTAGGGGCTAGGGCCGCCACTCTCTTGGTGTTCAGGGTGTTTCGGGGCTAGGGGCTAGGGCAGCCACTCTCTTGGCGTTCGGGGTGTTTCGGGGCTAGGGGCTAGGGCAGCCACTCTCTTGGTGTTCGGGGTGTCTCGGGGCTAGGGGCTAGGGCCGCCACTCTCTTGGCGTTTGGGGTGTCTCGGAGCTAGGGGCTAGGGCCGCCACTCTCTTGGCGTTCGGGGTGTCTTGGGGCTAGGGGCTAGGGCCGCCACTTTCTTGGCGTTCGGGGTGTCTTGAAGCTAGGGACTAGGGCCGCCACTCTCTTGGCGTTCGGGGTGTTTCGGGGCTAGGGGCTAGAGCCGCCACTCTCTTGGTGTTCGGGGTGTCTCGGAGCTAGGAGCTAGGGCCGCCACTCTCTTGGTGTTCGGGGTGTCTCGGTCCTAGGGGCTAGGGCCGCCACTCTCTTGGCGTTCGGGGTGTCTCGGGGCTAGGGGCTAGGGCCGCCACTCTCTTGGCGTTCGGGGTGTCTCGGGGCAAGGGGCTAGGGCCGCCACTCTCTTGGCGTTCGGGGTGTCTCGGGGCTAGGGGCTAGGGCCGCCACTCTCTTGCCGTTCGGGGTGTCTCGGGGCTAGGGGCTAGGGCAGCCACTCTCATGGTGTTCGGGGTGTCTCGGAGCTAGGGGCTAGTGCCGCCACTCTCTTGGTGTTCGAGGTGTCTTGGGGCTAGGGGCTAGGGCCGCCACTCTCTTGGTGTTCGGGTTGTTTCGGGGCTAGAGCCGCCACTCTCTTGGCTTTCGGGGTGTCTAGGGGCCAGGGCCGCCACTCTCTTGCCGTTTGGGGTGTTTCGGGGCTAGAGGCTAGGGCCGCCACTCTCTAGGCGTTCGGGGTGTCTCGGGGCTAGGGGCTAGGGCCGCCACTCTCTAGGCGTTCGGGGTGTTTCGGGGCTAGGGGCTAGGGCCGCCACTCTCTTGGCGTTCGGGGTGTCTAGGGGCTAGGTCCGCCACTCTCTTGGTGTTCGGGGTGTCTCGGGGTCAGGGGCTAGGGCCGCAACTCTCTTGGCGTTCATGGTGTTTCGGGGCTAGGGGCTAGGGCCGCCACACTCTTGGCGTTCGGGGTGTATAGGGGCTAGGGCCGCCACTCTCTTGGCGTTCGGGGTGTCTCGGGGCTAGGGGCTAGGGTCGCCACTCTCTTGGCGTTCGGGGTGACTATGGGCAAGGGCCGCCACTCTCTTGGTGATCGGGGTGTCTCGGGGCTAAGGGCTAGAGCCGCCACTCTCTTGCAGTTCGGGGTGTCTCGGGGCTAGGGGCTAGGGCCGCCACTCTCTTGCCGTTCGGGGTGTCTAGGGGCTAGGGGCTAGGGCCGCAAATCTCTTGGTGTTTGGGGTATTTAGGGGCTAGGGCTAGGGCCGCCACTCTCTTGCCGTTCGGGGTGTCTAGGGGCTAGGGCCGCCACTCTCTTGGTGTTCGGGGTGTCTCGGGGCTTGGGGCTAGGGCCACTACACTCTTGCCGTTTGGGTTGTTTCGGGGCTAGGGGCAAGGGCCGCTACTCTTTTGGCGTTCGGGGTGTCTAGGGGCTAGGGCCGCCACTCTCTTGGCGTTCGGGATGTTTCGGGGCTAGGGGCTAGTGCCGCCACTCTCTTGGTGTTCAGGGTGTTTCGGGGCTAGGGGCCAGGGCCGCCACTCTCTTGCCGTTCGGGGTGTTTCGGGGCTAAGGGCTAGGGCCGCCACTCTCTTGGCGTTCGGAATGTTTCGGGGCTAGGGGCTAGTGCCGCCACTCTCTTAGTGTTCAGGGTGTTTCGGGGCTAGGGGCTAGGGCCGCCACTCTCTTGGTGTTCAGGGTGTTTCGGGGCTAGGGGCTAGGGCAGCCACTCTCTTGGCGTTCGGGGTGTTTCGGGGCTAGGGGCTAGGGCAGCCACTCTCTTGGTGTTCGGGGTGTCTCGGGGCTAGGGGCTAGGGCCGCCACTCTCTTGGCGTTTGGGGTGTCTCGGAGCTAGGGGCTAGGGCCGCCACTCTCTTGGCGTTCGGGGTGTCTTGGGGCTAGGGGCTAGGGCCGCCACTTTCTTGGCGTTCGGGGTGTCTTGAAGCTAGGGACTAGGGCCGCCACTCTCTTGGCGTTCGGGGTGTTTCGGGGCTAGGGGCTAGAGCCGCCACTCTCTTGGTGTTCGGGGTGTCTCGGAGCTAGGAGCTAGGGCCGCCACTCTCTTGGTGTTCGGGGTGTCTCGGTCCTAGGGGCTAGGGCCGCCACTCTCTTGGCGTTCGGGGTGTCTCGGGGCAAGGGGCTAGGGCCGCCACTCTCTTGGCGTTCGGGGTGTCTCGGGGCAAGGGGCTAGGGCCGCCACTCTCTTGGCGTTCGGGGTGTCTCGGGGCTAGGGGCTAGGGCCGCCACTCTCTTGCCGTTCGGGGTGTCTCGGGGCTAGGGGCTAGGGCCGCCACTCTCATGGTGTTCGGGGTGTCTCGGAGCTAGGGGCTAGTGCCGCCACTCTCTTGGTGTTCGAGGTGTCTTGGGGCTAGGGGCTAGGGCCGCCACTCTCTTGGTGTTCGGGTTGTTTCGGGGCTAGAGCCGCCACTCTCTTGGCTTTCGGGGTGTCTAGGGGCCAGGGCCGCCACTCTCTTGCCGTTTGGGGTGTTTCGGGGCTAGAGGCTAGGGCCGCCACTCTCTAGGCGTTCGGGGTGTCTCGGGGCTAGGGGCTAGGGCCGCCACTCTCTAGGCGTTCGGGGTGTTTCGGGGCTAGGGGCTAGGGCCGCCACTCTCTTGGCGTTCGGGGTGTCTAGGGGCTAGGTCCGCCACTCTCTTGGTGTTCGGGGTGTCTCGGGGTCAGGGGCTAGGGCCGCAACTCTCTTGGCGTTCATGGTGTTTCGGGGCTAGGGGCTAGGGCCGCCACACTCTTGGCGTTCGGGGTGTATAGGGGCTAGGGCCGCCACTCTCTTGGCGTTCGGGGTGTCTCGGGGCTAGGGGCTAGGGTCGCCACTCTCTTGGCGTTCGGGGTGACTATGGGCAAGGGCCGCCACTCTCTTGGTGATCGGGGTGTCTCGGGGCTAAGGGCTAGAGCCGCCACTCTCTTGCAGTTCGGGGTGTCTCGGGGCTAGGGGCTAGGGCCGCCACTCTCTTGCCGTTCGGGGTGTCTAGGGGCTAGGGGCTAGGGCCGCAAATCTCTTGGTGTTTGGGGTATTTAGGGGCTAGGGGCTAGGGCCGCCACTCTCTTGCCGTTCGGGGTGTCTAGGGGCTAGGGCCGCCACTCTCTTGGTGTTCGGGGTGTCTCGGGGCTTGGGGCTAGGGCCACTACACTCTTGCCGTTTGGGTTGTTTCGGGGCTAGGGGCAAGGGCCGCTACTCTTTTGGCGTTCGGGGTGTCTAGGGGCTAGGGCCGCCACTCTCTTGGCGTTCGGGATGTTTCGGGGCTAGGGGCTAGTGCCGCCACTCTCTTGGTGTTCAGGGTGTTTCGGGGCTAGGGGCTAGGGCCGCCACTCTCTTGGTGATCGGGGTGTCTCGAGGCTAGGGGCTAGGGACCCCAATCTCTTGGCCTTAGGGGTGTCTCGGAGCTAGGGGCTAGTGCCGCCACTCTTTTGGTGTTCGGAGTGTCTCGGGGCTAGGGGCTAGGGCCGCCACTCTCTTGGCGTTCGGGATGTTTCTGGGCTAGGGGCTATAGTGCCGCCACTCTCTTGGTGTTCGGGGTGTCCAGGGGCTAGGGCCGCCACTCTCTTGGCGTTCGGGGTGTCTAGGGGCTAGGGCCGCCACTCTCTTGGTGTTCGGGGTGTCTAGGGGCTAGGGCCGCCACTCTCTTGGTGTTCGGGGTGTTTCGGGGCTAGGGGCAAGGGCCGCCACTCTCTTGCCGTTCGGGGTGTCTAGGGGCTAGGGGCTAGGGCCGCCACTCTCTTGGTGTTTGGGGTATCTAGGGGCTAGGGCCGCCACTCTCTTGCCGTTCGGGGTGTCTAGGGGCTAGGGCCGCCACTCTCTTGGTGTTCGTGGTGTCTCGGGGCTTGGGGCTAGGGCCACCACTCTCTTTCCGATCAAGGTGTTTCAGGGCTAGGGGCTAGGGCCGCTTCTCTCTAGGCGTTCGGGGTGTCTAGAGGCTAGGGCCGCCTCTCTCCTGGCGTTCGGGATGTCTTGGGGCTAGGGCCGCCACTCTCTTGGCGTTCGGGGTGTTTCGGGGCTAGGGGCTAGGGCCGCCACTCTCTTGGCGTTCGGGGTGTCTCGGGGCTGGGGCCGCCACTCTCTTGGCGTTCGGGGTGTCTCGGGGCTAGGGGCTAGGGCCGGCACTCTCTTGGCGTTCGGGGTGTTTCGGGGCTAGGGGCTAGGGCCGCCACTCTCTTGATGTTCGGGTTGTATCGGGGCTAGGGCCGCCACTCTCTTGGCGTTCGGGGTATCTCGGAGCTAGGGGTTAGGGCCGCCACTCTCTTGGTGTTCGGGGTGTTTCGGGGCTAGGGGCTAGGGCCGCCACTCTCTTTGGTGTTCGGGGCGTCTCGGGGCTAGGGGCTAGGGCCGCCACTCTCTTGCCGTTCGGGGTGTCAAGGGGCTAGGTGCTAGGGCCGCCACTCTCTTGGTGTTCGGGGTGTTTCGGGGCTAGGGGCTAGGGCCGCCACTCTCCTGGCGTTCGGGGTGTCTAGGGGCCAGGGCCGCCACTCTCTTGGCGTTCGGGATTTTTCGGGGCTAGGGGCTAGGGCCGCCACTCTCTTGCCGTTCGGGGTGTCTCAGGGCTAGGGGCTAGGGCCACCACTCTCTTAATGTTCGGGGTGTTTCGGGGATAGGGGCTAGGGCCGCCACTCTCTCGGCGTTCGGGGTGTCTAGGGGCTAGGGCCGCCACTCTCTTTGGTGTTCGGGGTGTTTCGGGGCTAGGGGCTAGGGCCGCCACTCTCTTGGCGTTCGGGGTGTTTATGGGCTAGGGCCGCCAGTCTCTTGGTGTTCGGGGTGGCTCGGGGCTAGGGGCTAGGGCCGCCACTCTCTTAGCGTTCGGGGTGTCTAGGGGCTAGGGGCTAGGGCCGCCACTCTTTTGGCGTTCGGGGTGGCTAGGGGCTAGGGCCGCCACTCTCTTGGCGTTCGGGTGTCTAGGGGCTAGGGCCGCCACTCTCTTGGCGTTCGGGGTGTTTCGGGGCAAGGGGCTATGGCCGCCACTCTCTTGGTGTTCGGGGTGTTTCGGGGCTAGGGGCTAGGGACGCCACTCTCTTGGCGTTCGGGGTGTCTAGGGGCTAGGGCCGCCACTTTCTTGGTGTTTGGGGTGTCTCGGGGCTAGGGGCTAGGGCCGCCACTCTCTTGGCGTTCGGGGTGTTTCGAAGCTAGGGGCTAGGGCCTCCACTCTCTTGGTGTTCGGGGTGTATCGGTGCTAGGGCCGCCTCTCTCTTGGCGTTCGGGGTGTCTCGGAGCTAGGGGCTAGGGCCGCCACTCTCGTGGTGTTCGGGGTGTCTCGGGGCTAGGGCCGCCACTCTCTTTGGTGTTCGGGGCGTCTCGGGGCTAGGGGCTAAGGCCGCCACTCTCTTGCCGGAAGGGGTGTCAAGGGGCTAGGGCTGCCACACTCTTGGTGTACGGGGTGTTTCGGGGCTAGGGCCGCCACTCTCTAGGCGTTCGAGGTGTCTAGGGGCTAGGGCCGCCACTCTCTTGGCGTTCGGGATGTTTCGGGGCTAGGGGCTTGGGCCGCCACTCTCCCGGCGTTCGGGGTGTCTAGGGGCTAGGGCCGCCACTCTCTTGGTGTTCGGGGCGTCTCGGGGCTAGGAGCTAGGGCCGCCACTCTCTTGCCGTTCGTGGTGGCTCGGGGCTAGGGGCTAGGGCCGCCACTCTCTTGGTGTTCGGGGTGTTTCGGGGCTAGGGGCTAGGACCGCCACTCTCTCGGCGTTCGGGGTGTCTAGGGGCTAGGGCCGCCACTCTCTTGGCGTTCGGGATGTTTCGGGGCTAGGGCCGCCACTCTCTTGGTGTTCGGGTTGTTCCGGGGCTAGGAGCTAGGGCCGCCACTCTCTTGGCGTTCGGGGTATCTAGGGGCTAGGGCCGCCACTCTCATGCCGTTCGGGGTGTCTCAGGGCTAGGGGCTAGGGCCACCACTCTCTTGGTGTTCGGGGTGTTTCGGGGATAGGGGCTAGGGCCGCCACTCTCTCGGCGTTCGGGGTGTCTAGAGGCTAGGGCCGCCACTCTCTTTGGTGTTTGGGGTGTTTCGGGGCTAGGGGCTAGGGCCGCCACTCTCTTGGCGTTCGGGGTGTTTAGGGGCTAGGGCCGCCACTCTCTTGGTGTTCGGGGTGGCTCGGGGCTAGGGGCTAGGGCCGCCACTCTCTTAGCGTTCGGGGTGTCTAGGGGCTAGGGGCTAGGGCCGCCACTCTTTTGGCGTTCGGGGTGGCTAGGGGCTAGGGCCGCCACTCTCTTGGCGTTCGGGTGTCTAGGGGCTAGGGCCGCCACTCTCTTGGCGTTCGGGGTGTTTCGGGGCAAGGGGCTATGGCCGCCACTCTCTTGGTGTTCGGGGTGTTTCGGGGCTAGGGGCTAGGGACGCCACTCTCTTGGCGTTCGGGGTGTCTAGGGGCTAGGGCCGCCACTTTCTTGGTGTTTGGGGTGTCTCGGGGCTAGGGGCTAGGGCCGCCACTCTCTTGGCGTTCGGGGTATATCGAAGCTAGGGGCTAGGGCCTCCACGCTCTTGGTGTTCGGGGTGTATCGGTGCTAGGGCTGCCTCGCTCTTGGCGTTCGGGGTGTCTCGGAGCTAGGGGCTAGGGCCGCCACTCTCTTGGTGTTCGGGGTGTCTCGGGGCTAGGGGCTAGGGCCGCCACTCTCTTTGGTGTTCGGGGCGTCTCGGGGCTAGGGGCTAAGGCCGCCACTCTCTTGCCGTAAGGGGTGTCAAGGGGCTAGGGGCTAGGGCTGCCACACTCTTGGTGTACGGGGTGTTTCGGGGCTAGGGCTGCCACTCTCTCGGCGTTCGGGGTGTCTAGGGGCTAGGGCCGCCACTCTCTTGGCGTTCGGGGTGTTTCGGGGCTAGGGGCTAGGGCCGCCACTCTCTTGGCGTTCGGGATGTTTCGGGGCTAGGGGCTTGGGCCGCCACTCTCCCGGCGTTCGGGGTGTCTAGGGGCTAGGGCCGCCACTCTCTTGGTGTTCGGGGCGTCTCGGGGCTAGGGGCTAGGGCCGCCACTCTCTTGCCGTTCGGGGTGGCTCGGGGCTAGGGGCAAGGGCCGCCACTCTCTTGGTGTTCGGGGTGTTTCGGGGCTAGGGCCGCCCATTCTCGACGTTCGGGGTGTCTAGGGGCTAGGGCCGCCACTCTCTTGGCGTTCGGGATGTTTCGGGGCTAGGGGCTTGGGCCGCCACTCTCTTGGCGTTCAGGGTGTTTCGGGGCTAGGGGCTAGGGCCGCCACTCTCTTGGTGTTCGGGTTGTTTCGGGGCTAGGAGCTAGGGCCGCCACTCTCTTGGCGTTCGGGGTATCTAGGGGCTAGGGCCGTCACTCTCATGCCGTTCGGGGTGTCTCAGGGCTAGGGGCTAGGGCCACCACTCTCTTGGTGTTCGGGGTGTTTCGGGGATAGGGGCTAGGGCCGCCACTCTCTCGGCGTTCGGGGTGTCTAGGGGCTAGGGCCGCCACTCTCTTTGGTGTTCGGGGTGTTTCGGGGCTAGGGGCTAGGGCCGCCACTCTCTTGGCGTTCGGGGTGTTTAGGGGCTAGGGCCGCCACTCTCTTGGTGTTCGGGTGGCTCGGGGCTAGGGGCTAGGGGCTAGGGCCGCCACTCTCTTAGCGTTCGGGGTGTCTAGGGGCTAGGGGCTAGGGCCGCCACTCTTTTGGCGTTCGGGGTGTCTAGGGGCTAGGGCCGCCACTCTCTCGGCGTTAGGGGTGTCTAGGGGCTAGTGCCGCCACTCTCTTTGGTGTTCGGTGTGTTTCGGGGCTAGGGGCTAGGGCCGCCACTCTCTTGGCTTTCGGGGTGTCTAGGGGCTAGGGCCGCCACTCTCTTTGGTGTTCGGGGTGTTTCGGGGCTAGGGGCTAGGGCCGCCACTCTCTTGGCGTTCGGGGTGTTTAGGGGCTAGGGCCGCCACTCTCTTGGTGTTCGGGGTGGCTCGGGGCTAGGGGCTAGGGGCTAGGGCCGCCACTCTCTTAGCGTTCGGGGTGTCTAGGGGCTAGGGGCTAGGGCCGCCACTCTTTTGGCATTCGGGGTGTCTAGGGGCTAGGGCCGCCACTCTCTTGGCGTTCGGTTTGTTTCGGGGCAAGGGGCTATGGCCGCCACTCTCTTGGTGTTCGGGGTGTTTCGGGGCTAGGGGCTAGGGACGCCACTCTCTTGGCGTTCGGGGTGTCTAGGGGCTAGGGGCTAGGGCCTCCACTCTCTTGGTGTTCGGGGTGTATCGGTGCTAGGGCCGCCTCTCTCTTGGCGTTCGGGGTGTCTCGGAGCTAGGGGCTAGGGCCGCCACTCTCTTGGTGTTCGGGGTGTCTCGGGGCTAGGGGCTAGGGCCGCCACTCTCTTTGGTGTTCAGGGTGTTTCGGGGCTAGGGGCTAGGGCCGCCACACTCTTGGTGTTCGGGGTGCTTCGGGGCTAGGGGCTAGGGCCGCCACTCTCTCGGCGTTAGGGGTGTCTAGGGGCTAGTGCCGCCACTCTCTTTGGTGTTCGGTGTGTTTCGGGGCTAGGGGCTAGGGCCGCCACTCTCTTGGCTTTCGGGGTGTCTAGGGGCTAGGGCCGCCACTCTCTTGGTGTTCGGGGTGGCTCGGGGCTAGGGGCTAGGGCCGCCACTCTCTTGGCGTTCGGGGTGTCTAGGGGCTATGGCCGCTCCTTTCTTGTTGTTCGGGGTGTTTCGGGGCTAGGGGCTAGGGCCGCCACTCTCTTGGCGTTCGGGGTGTCTAGGGGCTAGGGGCTAGGGCCGCCACTCTCTTGGTGTTCGGGGTGTCTCGGGGCTAGGGGCTAGGGCCGCCACTCTCTTGGCGTTCGGGGTGTTTCGGGGCTAGGGGCTAGGGCCGCCACTCTCTTGTTGTTCGGGGTGTATCGGGGCTAGGGGCTGGGCCGCCACTTTCTTGGTGTTTGGGGTATCTAGAGGCTAGGGCCGCCACTCTCTTGCCGTTCGGGGTGTCTAGGGGCTAGGGCCGCCACTCTCTTGGTGTTCGGGGTGTCTCGGGGCTAGGGGCTAGGGCCGCCACTCTCGGTGTTCGGGGAGTCTAGGGGCTAGGGCGGCCACTCTCTTGCCGTTCGGGGTGTCTCGGGGCTTGGGGCTAGGGCCGCCACTCTCTTGGCGTTTGGGATGTCCTGGGGTGCGGGGCCCGTGCCGCGTTCACGGGGGGCGTACCTGGCTGCGTGGTGCGGCTGCTGCGGCGGGTTGCGGCCGAAGCCCACCACGAAGCTGCGTCCCGCGTCGCCCAGCATGTAGCCGATCTGCACACGCGCGAACTCGCGGTACTTGGCGGGCGAGATGCCGGCATCAGCGGCCTGCGGGCGACGGGAGTCAATCACGCTGATGGGAGCTAGTTTTATGCACACGTTTTCGCAAGATATTGTGACGGGGGTAAAGTAAGACGCGTTCTACTTCTCTCTTACTTCCGCTCGCTTCGCTCACTTCACTCTCACTATACCTTTGGGGCTCACATAGCTCGACTCGCTTGGCTCTTCTGTGAAAGGTACCCGTCACCTAGGGATCGTTTGGACCAAAAGGACACTGCTTTTTAAACCCAAATATTCCTTTATTTTGACCACATGGATAGTTGCAGTTCGACCCAAAACACACTACGGCCAGTCCGATGTTCACTGTCACGATTTCCAGACTTTCGTACCACGACAAGAACACTGTGCCCAAGTTCGCCCCTTACGTAATGGCAAACAACCGCGGGTCCGTACGTTTGACCACTCCGGTGACACACTGTGCAACTTGCACTCACTCTCGCCAAAAGGTCCTCCAGTCAATCTCGCGTCCAACTCGCCAACTGACTCCTGACTGCCTCACTGACTGACTAACTAACTCAAGTTTCCTTGTCACACTGACCTATATAGAATCTGTCAAACCAACACCTAACACGTGACTTTTCAGCCACGATTACCAAACTGTATCGCTTCATTCGGCCACTACCGCCCAGTCAGCACTTCCAAAGTCCACACCTGATGCAATCTATACCTTCCTCATTACGGCTAAAATCGCCGATGATTTTATAACAAAGAATGCTCCTGTCATCAATACGACATGGCACTACTCGATAATTACCACACATAGCGTTACAATGCTTGAAAACAATTACACAATTTCCTCAAACTTTCTTACAAATGTCCAAAACACACATTCCCCAAATGTACCCCAAAAATGCAAAGACGACGAGACGCAAACGCAGAGTAGCGTCACAATATCATCCAAATCCCCGGAAATGCAGTTTTGAATACTGAATAGACCCCGCGACATTGCAGCGTTCAGCTAGGTTTACAGCAAGAAATGTAAGCGAAACTGTCATGCACATTGAACTGTTTATGCTAGCTAAAGGCGTTGTCTACAACGGCCTTAAGGTGATTCAAGACATCACTGCAACCGATGTAAAAAAAATCTATGTTTTTCCAGTTCTTTCAATGAAGTCATGTTCCAAAATGTTTTTGAAACAATAAAACAATAATATTACAATTATTAAATACTGCTGACTCATGCTTGCAGCTTCAAATTTATCATTTTCGCATAGGCTTCTGCGGGGCATCTTTACAGACACAGCGTCATGGATAAAAGGCAGTGGATTTTTTTCCAATCGCAGAATAACTCTTGCCATGACCAGATAGAGCCTTGATCAAATTTCTTAATATTGGCTGAGAAATCGTTTATTGAAAAATCATGCAAAAATCGACGGTCTTTAATCAACCGTCAGCAGAAAAATATGGCGTATATTGAAATTTTAAATATATAATCATAATGCCAACACCATTTAGGTTCCATAATTTTGTGTCGCATCTTGATCGGACAATTGGTACAGACATAAAGCTGCCCCGTAGAAGCATATGCGAAAATTGTAAATTTGAAGCTACAAGCATTAGTCAGCGGTATTTTATTTTTATATCATGTTTTTAATGTTTCAAAAACATTTTTGAACAAGACCTCATTTAAAGAACTGTAAAAATACTATAGTTTTTTTTACATCGGTTGCAGTTATGTCTTGAATCACACGCGATAGGTATTTGTTGCATTTAGAAGGGAAAGATCGACGATAGTCACACAGGAAATTAATAATATTTCAAAACATCCCTTGTACCCAAGTCCCATGGGTTTATTCCTTATGTGAAATCGTTTTCCAAGGGACAGAGGCAAAACAAAACACAAGTTTTCGACCAACTTTGATAGCGCGTGTGGAAGCTGGACTTTTTTCAGCTCTCATCGACAGAACATATTTGATGTATCCAGTCGAAGACGTCCATACTGTCACTTATATAATGGCGCGGGTGCTATTCGATTATGACCACCAACAAATAAACCTCCCCGTAATGTCAGACAGCCGTTATCAGGCAGAGTCATAACACTATGAAAGCGGCCCTCAGGGGATTGGGTTCATTTCAGCCCCTTTGTTACCGTGCTAGCTTGGCCCTGTGGGATGACCCCTTTGCTCACGCGCAGAGCGTGGCACGCTTGGCTCTGTGAGCTGACCTGCAGACACGCGAAGGCGACGTTGGCCGCGTGACAGAGCGTGCCGAACTTGTCGATGTACACCAGCCCCTTGGGCGTCTTCTTCTGCGAGTCCACGATGAAGTCGCAGAACGACTGCGCCACCTCCAGGTACTCGGGCTGTCGCGTCAGCTGCGCCAACAGGATCTGCGCACCACAAACAAGGGGGGGGGGGGGGTCGGAGTTAATGCCGGGTTACAATTACTTCGTACTAACTTTATTTCTTTCGTTAATTGTATTCTTAGGTTCGTTGTAGACAAGCTGACAGATATGCACATACCAAGCATTACTGTTACTGCTAATTCTAAGTTGATTGTCGACAAGTCAGGGGAATGACATCGCGGTCGAATTATATGGCACCAGTCTGTAACATTGCAAAATGGAGGTTTCTTGTTTCGACAAGTCAGTGGAATGACATCGCGGTCGAATTATGGCACAGTTGAAACTCGCGAACTCGGAAAGATAATATTGTATTGTTTATTTGCAACAAGCCATCGTGAGAACTTATGGTTGGAATTCTAGTGTCATTCAACCGAACCTTGCCGAACATAATTAATTTGGTGTTAGGGTTTGAGCAAACAGGTAAATGCATTTTTTTTACCACATCATGAGAAGATATCGGTATCGAATTCTGACTAGAAAGCTCTGGCCATGACATCCTTCCTTACACGTAAGCTGCAGGTCATGCTTTGCTCGCACGCCATTAACTTTGAGCACGCCAATGCTTGTTAGCACGCCAACTGTTCGTACCTGCACGCCGGCCACCTTTTTGTTGTAGAAGAACTCGTTTGGGCGTTCCTTGAGTCGGAACTTCATGTAGTGGTGCTCAGCCTCGTCCAGGTACTGCGTCTCATTGGTCGCTTTGTACAGCCACGCCGCACCCCAGGTCAGCTCGTCGCCGTAGTCCGTGGACCTGGCAGGGACAGGGCGTTATGCTAAGTTTACAAATTACAGCTAGAAAACATTGTGTTCGCTCAAAAGTCTGGCTTGCAATTAGCCAATCATAGCCCGCGATTCAGTCACGTGACATGCTGAGACTCAATTCTCGTGAGCGAACGTTTGAGATTTCAACCGGTTGAACTTTTTGCTGCGGCAAGCAAGGTTTCGCGCTCACAATTGAAAAGTGGGGTTATGTTGAACGTAATGATTTCGAATTTTCAGTTTTGTTTGACTGGTGTAAAGACAGGAAGTAAAGTGTTTAAAGTATAAACACAAAGCAATACTATTTTCTGATCGAAAAACAATTTGTAGCTTGGAAATCATTCACTAAATGGTACAGAAAATCAGTTGTTGTCGGTCGGCCATTTTTTATCTGCTCTGCTTGTGCGCCCAACATTCCGAGCTGAAAGATTGGGCGAACCGCGAACACTATTTCTTAGCACTAAACGTAGCATTAGGAGCTACCTATCTCCTAACATAACCTACCTAGGCACACATGTCCCTGGCTGCCATTGAAGATGCCACCTAGTTGTACAAACCCATGCTAGCACCGTGCCCTGTACCTTGGCACACATGTCCCTGGCTGCCATTGAAGATGCCACCTAGCTGTACACACCCATATTAGCACCGTGCCCTGTACCTTGGCACACATGTCCCTGGTTTGAACGACCCTTCCCCCACGCGCCCTCTAGCAGACGTCCAGTGTTGCAACTTACTCGTAGTACTGCGCGGCGCCCTTGATGGCCTCGTGGTAGAGGCCCCTGAACTGCGAGGCGAAGCGGTAGAGTTGGCGCGCGTGCTTAAGGCAGAGCGCGGCGTACTCGGGGTTGTGGCGGCGAAAGACCATCGACACCGCCGCCAGCGCCGCCGCAGTTTCGCCGGCCAAGTCGGACCCTGCGCACACCAAACAGGGCTGGTTGTCATCGATGGCCTTGGATGATTTGTGGGTTAGGTAGAGGCGTACAATCCAGCCCGTGAGAGGAGATGCCGTACAGCAAGGCCTGTCCCTTTTTGTACTACCAGCTCACGAAACTATTTTAAATGGCGGGAAAACTAACAAACAAACAAAAAATGAAATCATGAATCTATTTCATAATTATGATACCAAAATATAAAATAATAAAATAAAAATACAATCTTTGATTAGATGATAATGCACTGGAAATGAATATGGAAGAGTAAAGTTGAAGACGTAGGACTTCAGTTGGTTCAAGTTGACGCTTATGTAAGCTGCAGTGACTACCAGCGCTCCCAGCGGAAAGTATCTTTTTAAATAAAATAAACTACACAAAGTGTTGCCAACTTGAACCAACTGAAATCCTACCTTCAACTTTACTCTGAAAATTTTAGGCATTATTATTATTAATGATATTTATTCATGTTGTCATTTTTTGTTTGTAACCGAAAAAGTATATTGTTTTCCCGTCATTGAAATTAAGTTCCATGAGTTACAGGCGTCTGCCTGACATTTGTGGGACGTTTGTTGCTAAACTCCACTGAGAAGGAGAGTATATTCGCATTTTCCTCGAGGACCCACTGCTGCTAAAACGAGCTAAGAGTTTCAAAACTTCAAGCCATTTCTTGAGTCGGACAAAAGGCTCTAATGGGCAGTTTTTAAACTCTTAGCTCGTGCTAGCAACAGTAGGTCCTCGAGGAATATGCAAATCCACACCCCTTCTTAACGTGAAATAGCCAGAATGCATATTTTGCGTTGCTCCCTTCTCCAAGACTGGGGTGCAATGGGCGCGTGCCGCGAACCTGGATGCTGTGCGTCGATTTTGTATGAAGGCCGCGTCATGTTGAGGTCCTCGGCGCGGCCCCAGAACATGTGGTCGAGGTTGAAGTCGCCCACCTGGCCGTACAGCTCGTTGGGACTCACGTGGCACTTGATGAAGTAGTCGGCCGACCACTTGAGTGCGCTCAGCGCGTACTTTTCCTGGCCTGCAAAACAAAACACCACAAAGGCAGCTGGCGTCAATCATTGGTGCTGGTTGATGGTAATTTCCTAATACAGCTTTCTTTGTATTTCCAGCGGGTACTTTTGATACTGATAGACACGTCTCCTTCGGCGATCCCCTTCCTGTCCCACCCGTCGGTGCGGGAAAATGTGTGCCCGGATAGCTCAGTTTGTAGAGCTCCTGCCCGGAAATCAGGAGGTGCCCTTACCCCACCCAGCAAAGCGGGAGAATGCGTGCCCAGATAGCTCAGATGGTAGAGCACCCGACCGACAATCAGGAGGTCCCGGGTGAGTCTTTCCTTTCCCAGCACGAGCATTTTACCATCTTTGATTCCCCTCCATCTATTGCTCACTGGTATTTCGGCGCAATGTCCTTCTCAACTCAAACTATGTTTAATGTGTACCCTTCCAGCCAGCTTTCTCCCATACTGAGGTTGTTGCCCAAGTGCCATGATACCCGAATGCCAAGTTACCCGAGTGCCAAGTTACCCAAGTGCCAAGTTACTCGAGTGCCAAGTTACCCCAGTGCCAAGTTACCCGAGTGCCAAGTTACCTGAGTGCCAAGTTACCTGCGTGGACGTAGGCGTCGTTGTAGGACAGCATGCCCCACGCCAGCAAGGTCGTCGTGCTCGCCATCGTGAACCCGAACTTGACGAAGTCGCCGGCTGCAAGGCACAAACAAAGCGAGAGTCAGTACAAACCAAGGACAAGGGCAAACCAAGCACAAACTAAGATTTTTTTAAAATAATTTTGAATAGTTTTAAAATGATCAAGTCGATTTGCTGAAACGGGCACAGGGTCTATGTTAGAACCTAGTGAAGGACTTCTGCAAATTTTACCAAAACCTGATCAGCCGTTTGGCCAGCAGACCGCAAACAAACAAACAAACAAACAAACAAACAAACAAACAAACAAACAAACACACACATCAAACATAAGTGCTGGTTTTGGAGCTGGCGAAAATGAATACTTCGCTCCGGTCGCCACGCTATAGATTCGCTGCTCCGTGGTGTCGAAATGTAAGGGCCTAGACCCTCGAGTGAGCCACCGTGAGCCAATCCCAGCAGCGGCCAGAGCAATGGTCACCCATCCACTGGCAGGCCCGACGCAGTGTCACTTAACTCCGGTGATCGCTCGGTGGCCAAATCGCCAATTTGCATTCGTTGTCGCCAGCCGTCGCGATTGCGATGCTCGACGAGTGGCGCATGGAAACAGCTGGCGCAACCAACGAGGTCGACTCGGACTTCCTCGCCGCGCGGTCTCTTGGCGAGTGTCAGCACGCAGGCGCACCACAGACGCACGGCCTTCGCATGGCAAACACTGCTCAGACAAGGCAGCCACACGTTGATTCATTTCGATTCGGTGCCAAAGCCCATCAAATCACCCGCAGCGCTTTGAAGGACTGCTATCATCTCGACACGTCAAGCTGTACGCTTATATGAAAGATTTTGCCTTTTTATAACCCATAAAGAAGTAAGAAAATAGGGATAAAAATAAAAATAAATCCACGAATTTCACTATTTAGTCCAATTTTTCCAATTTCAAAATAAAATTTCAAAATGTGAATCGAATCTAAAATATATTGATATTGCGAAGTGATTGCTGTTAAAAGTCACCACCAAAGGGAGAAGCGAATCGCTGCCCAGGGGACGAGATTACAGCCAAAAACAAATCCCAAGGCCCCGAAGACTTCGCAAAGGGCGCCACATAAAGGCTGTTTGAGGCCTCAAATAATAATAATAATAATTGTGAATACTTTGTGCTTCTGCCATTGGTTATAAAAAGTAATAATCTTAAATCGAAGCACACCTTATTGTGTCAAACGCGAAGAAAGGTGACAGCCCTTTCATCGTCGAAAGTGTTTTGCAGCACCCCTCACCAATGACGCCCGTCGACGAGAAAGGACCTTCTGGCCGGGGCCGCGTCAGCTGAGCCCGTCGACGAGGAAGGACCTTCTGGCCGGGGCCGCGTCAGCTGAGCCCGTCGACGAGGAAGGACCTTCTGGCCGGGGCCGCGTCAGCTGAGCCCGTCGACGAGGAAGGACCTTCTGGCCGGGGCCGCGTCAGCTGAGCCCGTTGACGAGGAAGGACCTTCTGGCCGGGGCCGCGTCAGCTGAGCCCGTCGACGAGGAAGGACCTTCTGGCCGGGGCCGCGTCAGCTGAGCCCGTCGACGAGATCGCTGAGTATCGATAGACCGTCTGCACGTCATCTGCCCGCCCGAGGCAGGCTTCTCGACTAACTCACTGACGAGTATGCTAACATCCTTTTACTAGAGACGCCTTTTTTCAGCCGCAGTGAAACGGAGAGATCTCAATTCGCTGGCACGCCGAGCACGGCTTTCGTGATCCTCTCACTCTCTTCTCTTCTTTAAGTCTCTCTCGGATTTCTCGCTTGCATTCACAATCGCTATGATGACGGATTAATGATATGATTTCGCGGACTTTATATGGACGTGTCTATTTAACTTTTACTGTAAACACTTATTTTTCAATCTAGCTGCTGTACTCTTTGTATTGCCCCCATGCCCCATGTCCCAGCCTTGCCTGGAGGTCGTGGGGTATGAATCACACCATGACTGTGCTTGCAGCGTGCCAAGAACCCACCCTGTCCCATCGCGCCCTGTCTAGCGTTGACAAACAATACAACATTAAAAAGAGTCATGTTATATTTTGACAGCATACATATTTTGTAGCAGACTTTTGTCAAAAATGCTCCCATTTAAACGGGGCTTAGCGTGGCCCCTGCTCCATGTCCAATGTCCCATCCCAGTAAACACAAAACGGCTGGCCGACGTCGTGCCAATGTCGGCAGAAAGTATAATCCAGCATCGGCGCAGCGTTGGCCAATAGCAAATGTCCAGCATCGCGCCAGTAAAAATGTGTCACACCTGCCTTCATCGGCCCGGTGCTGGCTGGCCAGCATGTCGGCTCGGTGAAGGACTGGCTGCATGGGGCCAGTAAGATGCCGACACAAGGCCATCAGCAAGCCTTCACCGTGCCGCCGCGGTTGTCCTACATCTTGCCATTACTTTGCCTGCACTATGCCGTTGCCATACAAACAGTGACCATCGTCCACGGACAAAATTATGATTCGAGAAAATTAAAATAATTATACAGGGACGGGATTTTTATGTAGACCATTTAGCGCTGCATATGGTGGAAGGAAATTAATCACTCTAATTTTTCATCGTTGCGAAAACCGAATACATGTTTGGAGCTGGCAGGATTTGAACTGGGTACCCCTCGATCCGTAGGCTGAAGACTTGACGATTGCGCTGCTGACACCTGTGATATGAGGTTGCGATTTTAATGCATACCATCCCCCCAGTTATGTTTTGAACTTTAGGTTCACGCGTAGGATAAAACCATCTAATGCTAGTCTTAAAAATGAATAAAATGCCAGTACTTGTATAATTCGATGTTAATACAACATATGACATGTGCATCCTGGACCTGATTCGCTCGAAATATATCGGTAGGGAATGGCAGGCTGACAGTGCCGCGAAAACCGTATGCCGCCGATACGGGGCCTGCACTGATGACGACACGTAAATTTACGTCGGCCGTGTGCAGGTCAGCCAATGTCGGGTCGGTATTGGCAAAGTGATGGCTCTAGTGGCCTCGAGTATGCTGGCCAAGCTACGTACAAGCGGCATTGGGCCAGCACACACTGGCCTGCACCTCGCCGACGCGCTGGCCAGCCAACACTTTGCCAATGCCTTGCCGGCGCCGTCGGCAATGTGTTGGCCTGCCACTGTTAAGCCAGCACACACTGGCCTGCACCGCGCCGAACCGCTGGCCAGCCAACACTTTGCCAATGCCTTGCCGGCGCCGCTGGCAATGTGTTGGCCTGCCACTGTTGGGCCAGCACTGGAATAGCAGTGGCAGGCCAACGGTCGAGGGACGTCGGCAGACTTTCATGCCGCCAGCATTGACCCGATACTAATGGACGATAGGTTGCCGCCAGGCAGCACTTTGCCAACAGTGGATGCGTCAAGCCAGAATAATGCCATCATGTTGCCGACAGTTTGTGTTTACTGGGATGTCCCATGTCCAATGTGCTATGTCCCATGTCTAATGTCCCATGCCCCATGTCCCTTGTCCCATGCCATCGGCCAGTGTTTCGGGCACGTGTGAACCGAGCTGGCTCGCTCGCCGTCCGCTGCGAGCGCTGCGGGCGCTTCCCACCCGCTGCGTGCGCAGCTTCGCCCCGCCGGCGCAGCACGGCGCGCATGCGTGACCGACTGCCAATTTGACGCACGCGCACGCTGAGGCTGCTGATCTGCACTGCGAAACAAAGCACTGCCTAGCCACTCGCAGTGTTGCTTAGCTTGGGTCACCCGTCCAACGCTCGACTCGGCACAGTGTTGCTTAACTTGGGTCACCCGTCCAACGCCCGACTTGGCGCTGTGATCCTCCAGCTCGTTTTAAACTTGATTCTTGGTAGACATGACGTTGATAGATGAAAGTAACATTAAATTCTTCTATTTAGAAACGATGGTGCAATTTTAAATGAACAGTACAATGTCTCAAGAGCTGCAGTTGCCATTTCCTTGTACACATAATCACTGGAACGGGAAGGAATTCCCACATTTGTTACAAGTGCAATTCAGATGTGGAATAAGGTTGCCTCCCCATCGCCCATCGCCCACTATCGCCCACCATCACCTAACATCGCCCTTTCATCAGGCAGCGTGTCACGACTCGCGCTAGCAGCTCAATGCCAGATGCCAATTACTTGTCATTAAAATCGATTACAACAACAACAACAGCACCAATTCCCAAGACTCAATTTTCTCCGTCGCTTTTTGCTCTCATTACTCCGTGAATTCGTGCCGGTGATGTCATATTAATGGCAGGAGGAAAACTTGCCGATATTATTGTTTTGCTGGTGAAAAAACGAAAACAAATGTAATAACGGACTTGTGCAGCATTGTATGTGCCACTACGATCGGTTTGTAAACAAGGAAGACCCGAACAAAACAGAGGCACCTACTCAATTCGTTGGTCATCGGCAAAACACATGGATGTTAATCCGCAAGTAGACGAAGGCCACCCTCTTTCTCGCCCTCTTCCTCACCCTCTTCCTCACCCACTTCCACATCCTCTTCCTCACCCTCTTCCTCGCTCTCTTCCTCACCCTCCTCCTCACCATCTTCCTCACTCTCTTCCTCACCCTCTTCCTCGCCCTCTTCCTCACCCTCACACTCATCTGCCTACGGCGTCGATCTGGGTATGACCTTCGCCCCTGTGTACAGGGATCGAACCGTCGCTGCCTGGGCGGGGATTGGTTCGAAGTGGAGGGGGCCGAGGGTTCGGGCCTGGGACTCACCGTCGTAGTAGCCCCCCGTGAGGTCCTCGCCGCGCTGCCCGCGGTCGCCCAGCGCCGAGTCGCCCCTCCACGCCACGCGGTTCTCGGCGGGCAGCGGACCCGAGCGCTGCGCCTCGTAGAACATCAGACTCAGCTCCAACACGCGCGCGTAAGCGTGCGCAGCCGACGCCACGCCCAGCGTCGACAGCGCCGTCGCCAGCAGCAAGCCCAGCGTCCGCGTCATCGTCTGCAAGGCATGGAACCGTGGCATTAGTCGAGGGTGGACCTGGCCTCTAAGGAAGTCGAGGGTGGACCCGGTGTCGGCACCAAGGCCGGGAAGGGATCCGAGGGTGGACCCGGTGCCGGCACCAAGGCCTGGCCTGGAAGGGATCCGAGGGTGGACCGGTGCCGGCAACAAGGCCTGGCCTGGAAAGGAGCCGAGGATGGACCCGGTGCCGGCACCAAGGCCTGGCCTGGAAGGGAGCCGAGGATGGACTCGGTACCGGAAACAAGGCCTGGCCTGGAAAGGAGCCGAGGATGGACCCGGTGGCCAGGTACAGACCTGCAGTCTCGTTATGGTCCCGACTGATCGCTACCCGTCGTTACCATATGGCAGCTGCCGTGCGCGAAGAAAGTGGCCAGTCATTAGCCCATCGAGTCACCGCCGCCGGACATTTAATAACCAGCCTCTATTAACGCCGAGATCCTTTATTGCGCCGCAAAGTCGCTCTCTCGCTCTCTCCCTCTCTCTCTCTCTCTCTCTCTCTCTCTCTCTCTCTCTCTCTCTCTCTCTCTCTCTCCCTCTCTCCCTCTCTCTTTCTCTCTTTCTCGCTCTGTGATCAATTCTTCCGCCAAAGGAGCTTGTATTTCCATTCAGAAGTAAGTTAACATGAGGAGCTCGCGCCAGCCAAGAGGTCCTCACGGGCACAACATGTTTGCTTGACAGCATCTTCAATTGATGACAGCGATAATTGGCGTAAGCGAGAGCTAAACGATTATTTAACATTCAACTTCTTTTGGTTACACAAAATTTGTGTAACCAAGATTTGTGTTCATATTTAATAAGAACATAAAATTTTGAAAAAAATACAGGTGTTGTTAAGGATGGCTGACACTATATTTTCTTGTAGGTATTTTGAAAACTTACAGCGAAGGGAATTTTCAATAAGTGCCATTCTTGGCTTCTTTATCGACACTATAGGCACATATTTTGTGATTTTTTTATATAATATCACTCGGCGGACGTATTTGCCAAACGTCTTGACTGAACACCAGAATATAGAGCCACCCGATGGTACGTGTAAGCGAAATCTTGAGAGAACTTACATTTTATCCCTGCATTCCGCTCACCTAAAAACCGAGCATGATGAGTACTTATTCCCTTCAGGGATTCCAGCAACTCCTGTTCCTGTCAGCACATCTCTTTCATTTTATTTGCCCTCTCTCGCTGGGCACATGTACTCTCAATTCTCACGCATCCATTTGTGTCCGCGTAGCCGTCGCATTTTCCTCGAGGACCCACTGCTGCTAGACACGAGCTGGAGTTCCGAACCTGCTCATATAGCCTTATAATATCTGGACATTGCGTGTAAGTTTTGAAACTCTTTGCTCGTGTCTAGCAGCAGCGGGTCCTTGAGGAAGATGCAAATGTACTCCTGTAATCTGAACGTTTTAGGGAGTTTTTAATGCAAGTACTCTGCGCATGCGCCCAGAGAGACTAGGGAATGGCAGTTGGCGACCCGAGCCATGCACTCTCGGTCGAGAGACAGATTGATGCGAGCCGATAATGACAAAGAGAGAGAGAAAGAGAGAGAGATCTGCCCCGGCGATAATGACAATACTTAGGCCGTCGTGTAGTTGGACTTCCCCCACGACTCTGCATTACACCAGCCGACCATTTCGACAATAACAGTGATTTGCGCTCAGAATAAATTGGCAAAACAACAGTTAGAGATCGGCACTTGGTACATTATAAATAATATTATGAGAAGTGATTTTCTGTGTTGGCTTAAATGTATGTCTAAATCATGTTTTGCCTTTGGTCGGTAAGAAAGGGGGGACGCATGGCGGTGATCATGTCATGTTGGGGGGGAAGGGAGGGGCGGCGATTGGGTTGTTCCAGGCAGTGCCAGTATGGCGAAGTGAGTTTGAAAGCGTGAGAGTACAATATATGACAAAACTTATACACAAACGGTCCTGACTTGTGTATGGGAGAGAGAACTGTGTAGCGATGATGGCGCAGAGCGAGTGAAACAGATGTGATAAAAGTAGTGCCGGCATCCCTTGATTGTAATCTCATCTGGATTGCAATCTCGAATTTATAAAAGCCGTTTAGGCACTTTTAGGCACTTTTAGGCACTTTTTTTAAATTCCCTCTGCTGTGAGTTGTCAAAACACAAAAAATGTAGTATCAGGCATCCAGCAACTCTTAAACGACATGATTTTTGTTTTTCAAAATTTTACGTTTATATTTGTAGCCAAAAGAAGTTCAGTTTTAACGTTAAATCTATGTGAAAATTGGCCGAAACCACGTAACCGTTTGGTAATCTCCTACCCAAGTAGCTGCACCACGAAGCAACTGTCAGAGCGCACACCAATAGCACGCGACACGTCGCGTCACGCAATTGCCTGACGTATTGCAAGCAGCTCGGCATTTTGGTCGCTACTGGTTACTAACAGTTCATTAATTATTCTTTTGTCTCGAAGCGGATCGGACATAAGAACGATAATTATCGCTCGGCGCGCACATCTGGTCCGACCCGTTGTGAGTCGCGCAAAAACCCAGCGGCCGCCAACTGCGCATGTGCAGCGTCGAGTGCGTCCTCGGCGCGCGCAGCTCGATGCATCACACGCTGCACCGATGCACTCCAGCCCGTCCCAATCGAGTGCACTCCAGCCCGTCCCAATCGAGTGCACTCCAGCCCGTCCCAATCGAGTGCACTCCAGCCCGTCCCAATCGAGTGCACTCCAGCCCGTCCCAATCGAGTGCACTCCAGCCCGTCCCAATCGAGTGCACTCCAGCCCGTCCCAATCGAGTGCACTCCAGCCCGTCCCAATCGGGTGCACTCCAGCCAGGACCCGGATCGACAAAGCAGAGTTAGCACCTAACCCTCGGCTCGGGGTAAAAGATGAACAGCCAATCACCGACGGGCACTTGCAGATTTCAGGGGTAGTCACCATGGTAATCACAACCTTACCCTTGATTTTACCTAACTCATCATTGTGGATCCAAGCCCAGGTGAGAGTCCACTCTGCGGAGACTTAAAGATAAAAAAACGCGTGTTGTTAAAGAGTTATATACTAGATGGCTGATACTATATTTTTTGTTGTATTTTGAAAACTTACAGCGGATGGAATTTTCAAAAAGTGTCATTTTAGAAACTTTAAAAAAATTCCCACCGCCGTAATTTTTCCAAAAAATACATACAAAAAAAAAAAAAAAATAAAAAAAATATATATATATATATATATATATATATATATATATATATTAAAATTTATTTGTATGTATTTTTTGGAAAAATTACGGCGGTGGGAATTTTTTTAAAGTTTCTAAAATGATACTTTTTGAAAATTCCATCCGCTGTAAGTTTTCAAAATACAAAAAAATATATATATATATATATATTTTTTTGTATTTTATATATATATATATATATATATATATATATATATATATATATATATATATATATATATATATATATATATATATATATATATATATATATATATATATATATATATATATATATATATATATATATATATATATATATATATATATATATATATATATATATATATATATATATATATATATATATATATATATATATATATATATATATATATATATATATCTAATGTCTACGAATCTAGTTAATGGCATGAATACAAAGCAAAACACTGTGCAAATGCGTGTATATAAGATGTTTTGAATAATCAAATCGTTTTCGAAAAAACAAAAATTTCGAACCGATGCGGAATCAAACGCACGACCCCTCGCATGTGGAGTGTGGCCAGCAGACCACTTGCCGCTCGCTGTGATTTTCCGTTCCTAGTACGCTAACCATGCGGTAGAAATTTAACATTGCATCAACGAGGCACGAAACGGAATAAAGCGACCAGGCTGGGGGTGGCTGGATGGACAACTACAGTTCCAGAGTCAATCACTTAGGTATATGGGCAAAAATTGCAATGCTTTTCTTACGGCAACTATTTGCCCACCTACGTTGTAGACTCTGGAGCTGTACGTGTCCATCGAGGGTGGCTGGAAGTGCTTTGGGGACTCGATGCCAGCACTTCGACTTTGTACTTCAAGTGTCGCCGTTCTCGGTTTCAAGGAGGGATTTTTTCCATCAGAGCCGATAATGGCACGATGTAAAAGTTGTAAAATCGCCAGTCAGGGTCTGTGAAGACTGTGGAGTTATCCGAGTCCACGTGACGGACTGACAGAGAAGAGAGGCCGACACAAGCGTCGAGTCCACGTGACGGACTTACAGAGAAGAGAGGCCGACACAAGCGTCGAGTCCACGTGACGGACTGACAGAGAAGAGAGGCCGACACAAGCGTCGAGTCCACGTGACGGACTGACAGAGAAGAGAGGCCGACACAAGCGTCGAGTCCACGTGACGGACTGACAGAGAAGAGAGGCCGACACAAGCGTCGAGTCCACGTGACGGACTGACAGAGAAGAGAGGCCGACACAAGCGTCGAGTCCACGTGACGGACTGACAGAGAAGAGAGGCCGACACAAGCGTCGAGTCAATGTTTGTTCGCTCACTCATCGGCGATGTCAAACACGTACTCGCGCATTTGTGTCACGCAGCCTCGTAACTAATCGAAGACGATCGCCGCACTTCGCTAAAAACTCTGTTTGCCAAATCCCGGAGGCCGCGCCCCGCGTCTGCGGCGACGCTAATTCACAGTTAGAAACACGGTCTGACATCACCGCCAATCCCTGCCATAAACACGGGCACCGCAATCACACTTAGCACAGCATAGGTACGTCTTTACATCTCAACATTATTGCCATGCCTGTGGCATTGTTATTTACCTCTCAAATCGCGGATTAATGGAGCGGAATGATTGATCGAAACACAATCGACCTCGCCGTACGGCACGCAGAAAGACAGTTCTGAGAACGTCGAAATTGCAGACGAAAGTTCGCCGTACGCTTCGCGTCGCGGCGCGGGCGCCTCGCATTCCGCGTCGCATTAATTTCATCAATTGTAGAATGCAATTTCGGTAATTGCAGCGTTGGTTGCCGTCGAGCGCGGTCCCCGGGTCGGCGTAATGACAGGCCGTGCAAATGGCGACCCGGCCCTCGGCGCGCTCCCCAAGTCTCGTCGGCCAAAGTACAGTCATTTGCGTCGCGCCAGCGGCTAGATTGTGCGCTCGGCGTCTATGCTCGGTTCGCCCGCGAGATGGAGAGGGTTGGGTGCACAGTTGCACGCATGGACAGGGGGCAGCCATCGCAAGAGCGATCCAGCCTAGAAGCAGCGAATCGAGTGAAGGATCAAACCGCACAGCTAGATTTCAATGAACGACTGCACTAATGACATAATACAATGTATAAGATGCTGCTGATGTTTGCCACATTTAGATATTTCGTTCTATCGATGCGTTGCCAAAGCGCCGAGGACAATTTCGTGTGGCAGGATAAGCTTGTGCTGCATGCTGCACTTATGCTGCACTTATATGCTGCACATAAAAGCACTTCGAATTCATGTTCGTCAAAATCAGAGAAGAACAAAATTGATTACTATTGGTCACCGTTACCAGCATCGGTTACCACATTCTTTATAATCAGTTTATTGATGAGCGTAGCGAGCGGAGCGAAATCTTCAATTCACTACCCCCAAAAAAAAGTCATTTGTGTATGTTTTTTTTTGTATGTGTGTTTGCGCGCGCTCTACGGACCAAACGCCAGAACCGATTTAGATGAAAATTCCAGAGGACCTACCTTTGTTCTGAAGTTAGATCCTCCACGTTTTTGCAAAAGATCGGTTCAAAAATCTTTGAATAAATACATTTTTACGAAATTTTTCAATTTTTTCAAAATTTTGATTCTCTGTAAATGTCAAAGTTCTTCACCAAAACTTACAAACATGTCGACCTTATAGATATTTATTATGTAGGTCTTCTACCATCCTTCTACCTTCACCTTTTTATCTGCTCTACAAACCGCTACGCTCATCTTCAACGCAACGCAAATTGCGTTCGCGAAGCCCTAGTCTTTATAATCAGCACTAGTTTTGAAACACAACTATTTCAAACTGAGATTTGAATGCTAAATTAAAGTCTCACTGGTTTCCCGAAGTTTCGTAACAAAATACTAGTAACTTCTTCAAGGGTGATGGCTCAACCTCGCCGTGACTTCGAGCGGACGAAATGAGCTTGCGAGGGTCAGAGCGCCCCGATATGAAATCGAGACGACAGTGGGTTTTCAACCTCTACTGGCGCGAACCAACGTCTGCCGAGGAGTTGGCAAGGGCGCTGCGTGACTGGACCCTGCAGGCAGGGCGGCCGAGGGTCGCCGATTTCGGGAACTGGGGGATGATTAGAGGTTGCGTCGGCAGGTGGCACTAGCAGTCATAGCGGCACCCGGTTCAGGCATCCAGGAGATACTGAATTTGGAAGCATCAGTTACTAACTCGCATCAGAATTACAGAATTAAAAACATGCAAAAAATGTGTTCCACATCTGCGATTCCACTAAGGTTCTATCAAACTTGTTGAATACACTTCGAAATGGGTTCCAAGGAATGACATTCGAAGCGCATTGTAATTGTGCCGTGCCGCTTCTGTCTTCCTGGCTCGCAACGAATCATAACCCTCTGGTAGAAGAGTCGGGCCCGAGGCGATGCCCGACGCTTGGCTCCCACAGCTCGAGCACTCTCCAAATGAAGCCGCACACAACAGCGTTTGGTCAACTTGTTAGCGGATTGACATGGAAGAAATATGCCGACATTAACATCTTTTCACGTTAAGAAGGAGAGCGGATTTGCATATTCCTCGAGGACCCACAGTCCACTGCTGCTAGACACGAGCAAAGAGTTTCAACCCGCCCATAGAGCCTTTTGTCCAGCTCAAGACTTGGCTTGTGAGTTTTGAAACTCGAAGCTCGTGTCTAGCAGCAGCGGGTCCTCTAGTTAGATGATAATCCGCTCTCCTTCTCAACGTGAAATGGAGTTTAGTCCACAACGCTAGCAGTTTAAGACCGTGAGGAACCCAGCCCATGGCGCGTCACGTCACCATTTTAGCTGAAAAGGGCAGCTATAGTTTATTTTGTGTCGCGAATTTTAGCAGAATACAATGATATATTTCGCTGCACTCTTAAAGTATTTTTCACGTTAAGAAGGAAAGTATGTATTGTTTTGTAGACTCCAGGCGCTGTCAATCATTCGATACTCAACATTCAACCCTGTATAGCGGAACAATGGGGAACGTGGCAACTGGCCGAAAACCTAACTGGCCGAAAAAAAACTGGCCGAAAATAAAACTGGCCGAATAAACAACTGGCCGAATTTTATATTTTGCGCTGTGACTGTACTGAGCCGGTGGTAGGAGAAAACTATTACCACATTCGAAAACATTGTCTCTGAAATAACTTGGAGACCATTGGTCTTATGGGAAATCGAGTCGTGGTCGGGTCCCTCAGGTGGTTGGCGGGCGGCGAAGCCGTCGCGGCCGGGAGAGTTGTCGGCGTTGGGTGAACTTCAGATCACCGACGTCGCAGAACGGCGACTTTTATTTGTAGGGGCGTTTGACGACGTTGGCGGACGGGCAACGATGCCCGCCCGTCAAGTGCGTCGTCGTTGGGACTTGTGCAAAGTGAGGCGACTGACGGCGTTGGCGGGCAGGGAAGGCTGCCTTGCCGGGAAGGCGTTGCGACCGGTGAAGTCAAGGTCAAGCCTAAGATTAATAATAGTGAGGGCGTTGACGAGGTCAGTTCAATCGCCGGGACCACTTGTCGACGACCGGACTTTGAGAAAAAGTGCGGGCGCTGACGGGGTGAGTGCAATTGCCGCGACCACTTGTCGACGACCGGACTTTGAGAAAAAGTGCGGGCGCTGACGGGGTGAGTGCGATTGCCGGGACCGGTTTTCTACGACCGGACTCGAAAAACGACAATCATTTAACATGGCTCTTATGGGCCAGGACATGGCCGAAATTCGGGTCGAAAAGGTCCGCCGCTGCCGCGGAACTAGCATCGTATTCAGAGCGTTTAAAAAATTCGCCCGGTTTGTTTATCGCCCAGTTTTTTAGTCTCCAAGTTATTTCAGAGAAAATGTTTTCGAAAGGGGTAATAGTTTTCCCCTACCACCGGCTCAGTACAGTCACAGCACAAAATATAAAATTCGGCAAGTTGTTTTTTCGGCCAGTTTTTTTTCGGCCAGTTAGGTTTTCGGCCAGTTGACACCTTCCCGTACGGAACAATGGTACAGTCTGCGATTGTTGACTTCTTACTGCAGGGGACCTCTTTGAGAGTGAAAAACCGCTCTCCTAGTGAAAAATATTATAGTTCATCAAATCTGCTTCTGCGGTTTGGTCCGGCACTCGCTTTGCGGTTAGTGTTAGACATAGAGCCGTGAGCGAGCTTGAGCTGGCCTCTGGCCCCGAGGACCGCGGACCCCGTCGTCGGCGCCCGGCGGACCTGCGAGTCGCGTGGCGTCGGCGCGGTCGGGTCATGGGTCATGTAACATAGGTCTTGAGTAGCGTGCACCGCTCGGAGTCCGCCAACTGCCGGGCCAAGGGTCAACGAGGGCCCGGCCCGCCCACCGAAGGAATGCACTCGCGGTCGGCAACACCCCCCTTTGCGAAGACGACGCCAACGGCACGACAACGAGGCACACAAGTGGCTCGAGGAATGCGACAGGCGGTGACTTCAAGCTCGTTGAGTGCGACGCGTGGGTTCCTGCGCTCGGTGACCGCGGGGCGGGCAGCGAGAGGGTGTGGCGGCGGACGGCGCGAACTGCAGACGTGGTGGTGGTGGTGGTGGTCGAATCGGACGGTTTGATTTCGTAGGGAAATGCCGGATAGTTTCTTCAGCGAGATTTTTACAGGGTCAAAACGGAGGTTGGCGACGGTTAGAAATGGGGCCTTGGCGCTTGGCGCTTTTCGACGCGATTTTATTTCTATACCCTAAAATTGCAAAACCTGGTATCTACATTAAGTGAAATGTATAGTTGACCGAAAAAAACGCGTTCAATATATTAATTGCGGAGATTTAAAAAAATAATAATAAAAGTATGCTTTAAGAATGCAATGAAATGTCATCTTTTGATAATTCATGCAAGTTGGAAAGTTTGCAGTTGGGGAAAGGAATATTTTTAAATTTTATGACTCCGTGTTTTCTTTTCCCCAAAAATGCTGATACGGTTTGCAATTAGGGTAGGGATTTGGCTGTTGTGCATTAAATCTGCAACTTTTGCGGTTGGATTCGGTCCTCAAAATGTGGTACCATGTTGCGAGTGTTACAAACCATAAAAGTGAGGTCCGTCAACTAGCCCCCCCCCCCCCCAAACCGCAGAAAAATTGCGGTTTAAAAAGTGAGGGGGGGGGGGGCAAGTTGACGGACTTCTGCACGTGTCTATACTCCAGTGCAGCAGACTAGTGTTTAAATGCGTGCTCGGTCATGAAAAATCCAAAATCTTGATTTCACGAGCACGCGTTTTTCTCTTGCACGAAGTATCCTTTATTTCTTTTCTTTCAATATAAATAAAAAGGCCTCGTGACGCCGTGAAGGATCGATTCGAGATGACAAGCGAACGCGAACGGAGACCGAGCGATGCCGAAGTTCCGCGAAATCAATTACGTCTCATTACGCGATATTATCGCACATTTTTCGCATAGCTGCTAAATGTTCCCGTGCTTCTCTGGACGGAAACACGAGACAACTGTGTAGCGATGATGGGCAGAGCGAGTGAAACAGTGTTGTACTTACAGTAGTGCCGGAATCCCTTCATTGTATACAGTGGTGTGGTCGAGGGTATACACGGGTATACGCTGTATACCTAAAAAACGTTTTGACACCGAGCGTATACCCAAAAAAATAATACAATGTATACGCTCATTAAATAATATAAGCAAAACTTTGCAATGCGTTTAAAATTGAAATGTTTGAAACTCTGTATTTATTATTGAAGGAAACTTGAAAAAAGGATTCCCTAACTGATATCCATGGTTGATCTGCCCAAATATACATAAGCATGTCTTAGCATGCAGCAATTGCTGGATTCGGACAAAATATTGTGCTTCAGAAACCTTAGAAACGGCAAAATTTTTGTCTGCGGCGCAATGGGTGTGATGAATTGGTGATGAAAAGCAGTGGCCCGGGTCTAGTTTTTAACAGCAACGCGTGGTTTTCGAACCAGTCTGCCACAGTGCCACTGATTGGTGTATAGCCTTTATCAGATTAATGTGTGAAGCCACCTGATTTATAAGATTAAGAAATTTAGTACAGGAACCTTCTTGAAGAATAAGTCAATTATTAAATATGCAGTACTGACCAACCCATTATCAAGCCCCAAATTTACCGAAAACTCGTAGATTTGCTCCAATGAAAACCTTGAACTCTACTTTTTTTTTGGCTACACCCACCAAAATTTTAAATGCAAGTCTGCCCCCCCCCCCCCCCCCCCACGATCAAACTTTTATAGCCGGGTCACTCAGCGTATACCCAAAAAATAATTTAGGACTACACCACTGATTGTATACCCATCTACTTGGATTGTAGGCGAGGGGAACGCCAAGTCGCGGGAGAGACAACTGTGTAGCGATGATGGGCAGAGCGAGTGAAACAGATGTAATAACAATAACAGTAGTGCCAGCATCCCTCGATTGTATTCTCATCTACTTGGCTTGTATATAGGCGAGGGGAATGCCAAGTCACAGTGCCGGGATCCCTTGATTGTGTTCTCATCTACTTAGCTTGTGGGCGAGGGGAATACCGCAATGCAGGATTCACGTGGTCAGCACAGCGAGCGGCTGCAATTAGAAGCTGCGGTTCGTCGAGCAACCGCAAGGGTCGCCACGCTCAAAGGCGGTGATTGCTTAAACGGATAATTACATGGTCCACGTACAAACAGGGAAATAACACTTCTCGACGTTGCCTTCTGTTTGCATGCTTGCTTCTTTTCTTTTTTAACTGTCCGAATTGCCCACGGTGCTGTTACATAAGAAGTGCGACAGGCCAGAGGGATGAGTTAAACACATGGCGACGAATCGCTGTTACTTATGACGTGAGTAGGCCTCACATTGTGAATACCACAACATGCGAGGTTTGCTGCGCTCGTGTTGGCCATTGTACTCTCCCAGTCTCGCACATAAGAACATCCTCGTGGCTGTCAAAGGACAGCCATCCGTCACTCCAAGTGAGAGTTTGGTCGTCAACGGGTGTAGACATGTGCTGGATAGTGGATACCTATGTTATTTTTGGATAATTCTCGGGTTTGGGTGTAGGTAAAGCACGTTAAAGTCAGCCTCCAAGTCCCAAGACGTCCAGCGGAGGCACGTGCCAATGGTATGCACTATATACCAGGGGCGGATCTAGACCTGAATCATGGGGGGGGGGGGGGGCGATTTTATGAGAGACACATATCTGTACACCTGAAAGCATCATGCACCGAGAAGGGGGCCGGGGGGGGGGGGGGGGAGGGGGGGGGGGCCGCAGCCCGCCCGGAAACAGGGATCCGGTTCCTGCGACCCCGGATAAAAATTGAGAAATTAAGGTCATTTACGAGCAAATCTACGCGTTTCAGATAAATTCCAGTAACCTTGCCAATCAGAAACCATCAACAAATTTTAATGCAAAATTGTTTTAAATATATAAGGGAGATGGAAAAGAAATTATGTAAATGAAATATACATAAACGCACTTGTTTTTGAACAGTCATCGATACTTCATTTGTTGAAAAGAAATTGATGGATAATATGGTTGATCAAAATTTCACATTTGAAATCCTTGTTTTCTTCTTTTACTCAATATGGAAAATATTTTATTCATAATTATCACTTACTTGTTTTAATATGTAATAATACTTAGCATAAACATGTCACGTTTTGGTTTACTTTAGTGAAACAATAACCATTAAAAACATTATCCCAAACTGAGCGTGGTCGGCTTTCTTTGGCTGGCGCAGTCTGAATATCTCATATTGAAAATAGATGCCCTTACGTTAGCCAATTTGCATTATAACGAAGTAATTTTAATACTCTGGAGAATCATTGGTGGTGGTGGTGACTGGTGGGGGGGGGGGGTGGGGGGGGGGCGAAAGGCATCGGCTTCATTTTCCAGTTTCCATTTCCATTTGCAGACCCCAACAGCTATACAAAGAGCGCGTTAAAGCAAGAAAAAAACAAATCGTCGAAGGATTCATGGGGGGCCGGTCGCCCCGCCCTCTCCCTGTATCCGCCACTGTTATATACGCCGGTCCGTGCTGATCGCCGCGAATGGGAGCACGGACCAAACCGAACCAAACCGAATCGCCTCGGTGGAGTCGATTCGGCAGGAGAAGGCGCGGATCGCCACTGCTGATAATTTGGCCACAGGTTGCTTGGACCGCGTCCTTTCTACTCGCTGCACATTGTCACTGTCTCCGCCAAATGGTCAAGGGAACCCCCCCCCCCCCCCCTTCCTCTGAGGCGGACGTGCCTCGTGTGCCGAGCACGCCGGAAGTGGAGACGTGAGACGTGCTGTGTCGGCAAAGGTGTGGAGGCCGTCGAGGGTTCGGGGCCTTCGTGGTGCTTAACGACGCACTGTCTTGGCAACGGCTTTAGTGGCACCATGGGCTAATGGCGTCGGTGGATGACAGGTGATGAGGGGTGAATATGAGTAATCCCAACTTAGCCTAAACTCCATTTCACGTTAAGAAGGGGAGTGGGTTTGCATCTTCAGGACCCACTACTGCTAGACACGAGCTAAGAGATTAAACACTCATCAGCCATGTCTTGAGTCGGACAATAGGCTCTTTGGGCAGTTTTGAGACTCTTTTCAAGCAGCAGTGGGTACTCGAGGAAGATGCAAATCCACCCCCGTCTTAACGTGAAATGGAGTAAGGGTGAACGTCTCTTCTGGAGGACGCTTCACACTCATTCGAATAATGACTCATCCATTGATCTTCGCCGTCGAAAGGTAACTGATAAGACAGCTGCTAGTGAAGTGTCAGTCCTCCATCATCAGTGAAACTGACTCGTCTTGATTATGATGGTCGGTCACCCAACCGGCACGAGACGCGACGCAGTGTTGCTTAACTTACTGTGTGGCTTTACGTGAGCTGATGGCTCCAGGACCAGTAATCTGTAACTTTTCTGATGTGAGTATAGAATGAATTGAGAGTGAGAACCTTCATTTTTTCCATTTGATAACATAGATGACCTTGGAGCTAGAAGTTACAGTTACAAAAGTTAAAAGTTACAGAATAAGGGTCCAGAAAGCTGAGCTGCCTCTCCTGAATGCATTTCTGTTTCAACCTTATGACCAACTCGTGAATCATCCCTTTAGCAAGCGTCATAGGCCTGAACAGCTGGGACGAGGAAATAATTGCAACATGATTTATCAGATAAATATTCGCCAGGACTTCTTATTCGAGCCATAGTCTCCTCAATGGAAATCAGTGGAGTCAACACCTCGTCCGTCCCGCACAGAAACCTTTGCCCCCGGAACGGAAGGGCGCGTCGACAGCGCACTGAGGCAACACCCGCACCCCACGTGACTCACGTGACCCTAGTGGCCATCGTGACCCGCCGCGCGGCATTTCCCATTGGAAGGCGCAAGGGAAATAAGCTCCAAGCAATCGCCAAGATGTTCACGCAATCCCCCGATAATGCAGTGCCATTACACCGCGGATTTACCCATTACCTGTACACAATAACTTACCCCCCTCACCAACCTATATGGAGTCAGTGCGTGAGAAATCAAATTGGCCCATTTGGAGTAACGGCTCCTCCCCTAAATGAGGTATGATGCACCTAACAAGTTACAAGGGTACTTTACAAAGCAACCCACCCCCGTAGATCGGAACATGCGACTACCGAGGGGCAGCACGCTCGCCCATAAACTCTGACACGATGAAATTGGGCAATGACTACTCGAACAAACCCATTGCCCCCTGCCCCCTCCCCCCCCTCCCCCCCCCCCCCCGAACGACACTCGCCTTCATGTCAGTCGGCGATAAAGAGCAGAGGCCGCGTCACAGAACGAAGTTTTGGCGTAAATAGTGGTCTTATCTTCTAGTTACGACATACCGTATTACAGAAACTTTTTCCGTTTTTAAAAGTTAAGTTCAGTGTTGAATATCCGTGGTGAGGGTCCGTGACGAGGGTCCGTGGTGACACAGCACGCAGTCGCGGGCTGGACGGTCTATACGAAATCTCTTCACAGTGACGCTTTCGGAAACTCGACTGCACGTGATGAGTGACAGACTGACGCGGTGAGGAGGAAGATGTCGGACGAGCTGGGCCGGACATCCGTCTGTCGGAGTCCGGTGCGCGGCGAGTGGACATCGACCGAGTGGACATCCACTGAGTGGACATCGACCGAGTGGACATCGATCGAGTGGACATCGACCGAGTGGACATCGACCGAGTGGACATCCACTGAGTGGACATGGACCGAGTGGACATCGACCGAGTGGACATCGACCGAGTGGACATCGACCGAGTGGACATGGATCGAGTGGACATCGACCGAGTGGACATCGACCGAGTGGACATCGACCGAGTGGACATGGACCGAGTGGACATCGACCGAGTGGACATCGACCGAGTGAACATGGATCGAGTGGACATCGACCGAGTGGACATCGACCGAGTGGACATCGACCGAGTGGACATCGACCGAGTGGACATCGACCGAGTGGACATGGACCGAGTGGACATCGACCGAGTGGACATCGACCGAGTGAACATGGACCGAGTGGACATGGACCGAGTGGACATGGACCGAGTGGACATGGATCGAGTGGACATCGACCGAGTGGACATCGACCGAGTGGACATCGACCGAGTGGACATGGACCGAGTGGACATCGACCGAGTGGACATCGACCGAGTGAACATGGACCGAGTGGACATGGACCGAGTGGACATGGAACGAGTGGACATCGACCGAGTGGACATCGACCGAGTGGACATGGACCGAGTGGACATGGACCGAGTGGACATGGACCGAGTGAACATCGACCGAGTGGACATGGACCGAGTGGACATCGACTGAGTGGACATGGACCGAGTGAACATGGACCGAGTGGACATCGACCGAGTGGACATCGACCGAGTGGACATCGACCGAGTGGTTCGAATCCAGCGTTGGAACATGTCAGCCCGCCGTGCGTTGAGTACAAATCGGTATCCGAAAGGCGCTGGGCGGGGACATCGGAAGAGGACATCGGAAGAGGACATCGGAAGAGGACATCGGAAGAGGACATCGGAAGAGGACATTGGAAGCTAGGACATTGGAAGCTAGGACTGAGAGCGACCAGATCACTCTAAACTCCATTTCACGTGGAGAAGCAGAAGGGGTTTGCATCTTCCTCGAGGACCCACTGCTGCTAGACACGAGCTAAGAGTTTCAAAACTCAAAAGCCATGTCTTGAGTCGGAAAAAAGGCTCTAGACAGGAAGTTTCTCATGGCGTCTTTGAGGAAGCTGCAAATTCAATCATCTTTTAATGTGAAATGGAATACTACCTACATACAATAAATCAAAATTCTAGCAAAATCTAGAAGAGTCCAGCCAAGCCCAGGAAAGTCCAGCAAAGTGCAGCAAAGTCCAGCAAAGTGCAGCTAAGTCCAGCAAAGTCCAGCAGAGTCCAGCAAAGTGCAGCAAAGTCCAGCAAAGTGCAGCAAAGTGCAGTAAAGTGCAGTAAAGTGCAGCTCCTCGCGAGACGCCGTCTAGCGCACGCGTGCTCGCGTGCGGGGGCAGCGCTTGGACCATGTCAAGCGCCGGACAAAACGTGCACGCAAACGGCGGCACAATAAAACACATTTGCGCCGTGTCGGCTCCCGCCACGCAGGCGAAAGAAACGAGTCCGAAATTGGTCTCCTCTCGATGTAATTACACCGCACGGCCTTGTTTTCGGTTTTTAATGCGTTGCATGCGAAAATAAATGGATCAATTATCAATGAGCGGCTCGCCATGGGCGGCGTGCATGCAGCATGCAGAGAGTGTGTGAGATTTCTCCTCAGGTCAGCGTCGCCTGCGGCCGCCGACGTCGACGCCGCCTCGGTCTGATCTCGATCGGTGACTAACTCCAGTCGGTCTCGTCGCGCGGTCTCGTCGCCCGGTCTCGTCGCCGATAACGCCCGGTCGGCCCGTCGGCCCGGACAAGGTAGCTGCAGTCGCGCAAACCGCTCGGGGGTTTCCGAGAAGTGCCCGTCGCTATTAATATCGCGGTGAATCGACGAATGCGGTAGCGGACATGGGCGTTATGAATCACGGTGTAGGCACAACTTTGCGGTATGTCTACTATCAAGGCTGGCTAGGTATAACAATTCACTTGACCGTGTATTACGAGCTAGATTTATTGCATATCTGTTCCGAAGTCAAGTGATCTGTCTATAATGAATGACAGCATAATTAAATGTTATGGCATTTGACATTTAGATCGTATTATTTACACCAAAATGAGTGTGGTAATTCAACGTTGTAAAACATAATATAAGAGGAACTCATTCATCAGTTTGCCCATCATACTCCATTTAAACGATGGAGTAATAAAAGCTACTATAGATTTCATTACTCCATGGATTTAACGTGAAGAAGGAGAGTGGATTTGCATCATCCTCGAGGACCCACTGCTGCTTGACACGAGTTAAGTAGAGTTAAGAGAAAAAAGGCTCTATGCAGTTTTGAACCTCTTCGCTCGTGTCTAGTAGCAGTGGGTCTTTGAGGAAGATGATAATTCACCCTCATTCCTAACGTGAAATGGAGTTCAAGTTACAACATTACCGCTTACGCAAAAGTCTTGCCCGGTCAAACATGCCGTTTGCGTCAAGTTGGCCGGCGTGCCCTGCATGATAGGCTGAGTGAACTCATGGTCCCCGTGCAGAGACACACAGAGAAGCACAATATGTCCTGCCGGCTGCTAAGTCGATCGCGGGGTTCGGCTGCGGGGACCCCGACGCCTGACAGCAGAGCAGTACCATCAACGGCCCAATGGCGCCGTGGCGCTTCGAGCCATCGACGGCCCGCCAGAGGAAGGTAGGTGCACCTCACGCTCGATCTGGGTCAGGCCCGGCCACGCTAGTATCACACTCGCTATCTACAAGGGAAGCAATGCCGATCAGCCGGCTGTGAAATTACGCCGCGCCGATAAACAAATCGCCTGCAGCACGTGCTCGCGTTTGCTATGGGCGCTACGTCGCTGGTGATGCTGACGTTCGACTCTGCCCACTTTGTTGACGCCACGCTCGAATGCAGGGAGGTGCTCGAATGCAGGGACACGCTCGAATGCAGGGCGGTGCTCGAATGCAGGGACACGCTCTAATGCAGGGACACGCTCGAATGCAGGGAGGTGCTCGAATGCAGGGACGATGTCATCGGGGCGCGAGACAGCGTTTGTTCGTCGCCAAGGCAATCGGCTGGTTCACACGGCAGCACGCGGAATGCGACATGGGGGCTGACGACGCTCGTCCCGGAATTCGCCGAGCCAGCCGAGTGCGCGTCGGATGTCGCCGTGATAGCGCACGCGCGGAGACGCGACACGGAGACGGAAGGAGGTCGTCGCTAAACGCTGGATGCAGCGTGCGAGATACCAAATACCACATGGTGTCGAGCGCCATCAGCATAGCGATCACGTAACTTTCACGTCATGCCGTTATCGGTTCTGATGGATAAAATCCCTGCTGTTGTCCATGTTATTAACTTTCTAACCGGGAACGGCCATGTCGAGTTACAAAATCGCAGTGCAGTTACCGTGTGCCTATTCAAGTGCACGTGCACTGGTACACGTACTGAAATGAGTTCGACATTTTGCATCGCGCGTAAATCGCTCAAGAACTTCTCCCTTCCTTGCGTCCCAAACTCGGATCGAAACGACGGATATTTTGTGTGGACATTTCGGGGACATTTCGTGGACATGTCGTGGACCAATTCGTCGTGATCGCTTACCTTCATCGGTGACACTCAGAAGGCGACGGCGGCCGAGACGACGCGAATGCACCACATGTCACCAAGTTGTCCAAACAAACACCGCAAGTCACTTCGTCACTATTGCACGGTCACAAGACCAGACGGTTTGGCGGGCAGCGGGCTCGATCCTCCCGGTCACCAACTCGATCTGCGGTCGCCGATATTCGCAAGACTCGACCGATTTGGGGCAGCGATAGTGCAGTGGGGTGTGCGTTCGACGATGTCCCACGTAAGACTGGCCGGTCTCGGCGCGGACTCGGACTCCTAGACTTCGAGCGCCCGACGGCACCTGTCAGCGCGACCACGCCCATTGGCCGGTACAGCCAATCACGGCGCAGCGCGCGACTTCGAGGGAAAGTGCGCTGTACGCTGGGGGTGGGTCGAAGGGTGCATGGCCTAAGGGTGCAGCACAGATATCAGGTTACCCAGACATTCTTTCTCCCATACCTAGCTGTGGCTACGGAAAAAAATATGGTGTTAGTAATTTCACCGGCAATCGCTGGGGTGCGTTGGCAACCTGTTCATCTACCAGGCCATGGCCTAACCATATATGAATAATTCATCTATGGCCTTACCTAACCAGACCAGGCCATGGCACAAGGTCAATTAAAATCCAGGGACCCGATGTTCCTCAGGTGGTAATAGTTTCCTTGGTTATTGCTTGGTGAAACAACAACAAACAGTGGCTCCAGCCCTTGACAGCCGGCGAAGCTAATATTGCGGGTGGCTTTCGTGTAGCTGCTTTAGTATGGGAGTGGAACATCTAGGTAACCTTTATATCTGTAGTACATGGCAATGGGTGCACGCCACGCCGATTTCCCTCGGAAAGGCCAAGGTGAGCCCCAAACGTGCATGGGGTGGAAACGCCGATTTCCCTCGGGGAGGCCAAGGTGGGCCCCAAACGTGCATGGGGTGGCACGCCGATTTCCCTCGGGGAGGCCAAGGCGGGCCCCAAACGTGCATGGGGTGGCATGCCGATTTCCCTCGGGGAGGCCAAGGTGAGCCCCAAACGTGCATGGGAGGCACGCCGATTTCCCTCGGGGAGGCCAAGGCGGGCCCCAAACGTGCATGGGGTGGCACGCCAATTTCCCTCGGGGAGGCCAAGGTGGGCCCCAAACGTGCATGGGTGGCACGCCGATTTCCCTCGGGGAGGCCAAGGTGTAACCCAAACGTGCATGGGGTGACACGCCGGTTTCCCTCGGGGAGGCCAAGGTGAGCCCCAAACGTGCATGGGGTGGCACGCCGATTTCCCTCGGGAAGGCCAAGGTGAGCCCCAAACGTGCATGGGGTGGCACGCCGATTTCCCTCGGGGAGGCCAAGGCGGGCCCCAAACGTGCATGGGGTGGCACGCCAATTTCCCTCGGGGAGGCCAAGGTGGGCCCCAAACGTGCATGGGGTGGCACGCCGATTTCCCTCGGGGAGGCCAAGGTGTAACCCAAACGTGCATGGGGTGGCACGCCGATTTCCCTCCTCGCGAAGGCCAAGGTGGGCCCCCTACACCAGTGGAAGCTTAGCCATGGAACCAGTTTCAAAGGGTGGGTGGGTATCTGGATCAGGGATCCGAACCGGAACCATAACCGTAACTGGAACCCGAAAGAACCGCTATTATAATGGAACCAGAACCGGAATCAGAACCGTAATTACAATTTTCAGTGGGACCGGAATCGTTACTGGGATCAACTGGAATTAAATTCATTACATGGGAAACAATAAACGGAGTGCATTCAAGGTAACTCTCCGCGTGCGTGAACGCTAGCGAACTCCGCGCGTGAGTCGCGACAGAACTCCGCGCGTGAGTCGCGACAGAACTCCGCGCGTGAGTCGCGACAGAACTCCGCGCGTGGGTCGCGACAGAACTCCGCGCGTGAGTCGCGACGGAACTCCGCGCGTGAGTCGCGACAGAACTCCGCGCGTGAGTCGCGACAGAACTCCGCGCGTGAGTCGCGACGGAACTCCGCGCGTGAGTCGCGACAGACCTCCGCGCGTGAGTCGCGACGGAACTCCGCGCGTGAGTCGCGACAGAACTCCGCGCGTGAGTCGCGACGGAACTCCGCGCGTGAGTCGCGACGGAACTCCGCGCATGAGTCGCGACGGAACTCCTCGCGTGAGTCGCGACGTGAGACGCGCGTGAGTCGCGACAGAACTCCGCGCGTGAGTCGCGACAGAACTCCGCGCGTGAGTCGCGACAGAACTCCGCGCGTGAGTCGCGACGGAACTCCTCGTATGAGTCGCGACGGAACTCCTCGTGTGAGTCGCGACGGAACTCCGCGCGTGAGTCGCGACGGAACTCCTCGTGTGAGTCGCGACGGAACTCCTCGTGTGAGTCGCTAAGGAACTCCGCGCGTGAGTCGCGACAGAACTCCGCGCGTGAGTCGCGACGGAACTCCTCGTGTGAGTCGCGACGGAACTCCTCGTGTGAGTCGCGACGGAACTCCTCGTGTGAGTCGCTAAGGAACTCCGCGCGTGAGTCGCGACAGAACTCCGCGCGTGAGTCGCGACAGAACTCCGCGCGTGAGTCGCGACGGAACTCCTCGTATGAGTCGCGACGGAACTCCTCGTGTGAGTCGCGACGGAACTCCGCGCGTGAGTCGCGACGGAACTCCTCGTGTGAGTCGCGACGGAACTCCTCGTGTGAGTCGCTAAGGAACTCCGCGCGTGAGTCGCGACAGACCTCCGCGCGTGAGTCGCGACGGAACTCCTCGTGTGAGTCGCGACGGAACTCCTCGTGTGAGTCGCTAAGGAACTCCGCGCGTGAGTCGCAAAGGAACTCCGCGCGTGAGTCACGACAGAACTCCGCGCGTGAGTCGCGACGGAACTCCGCGCGTGAGTCGCAAAGGAACTCCTCGCGTTAGTCGCAAAGGAACTCCGCGCGTGAGTCGCGACAGAACTCCGCGCGTGAGTCGCGACGGAACTCCTCGTATGAGTCGCGACGGAACTCCTCGTGTGAGTCGCGACGGAACTCCGCGCGTGAGTCGCGACGGATCTCCTCGTGTGAGTCGCGACGGAACTCCTCGTGTGAGTCGCTAAGGAACTCCGCGCGTGAGTCGCGACAGAACTCCGCGCGTGAGTCGCGACGGAACTCCTCGTGTGAGTCGCGACGGAACTCCTCGTGTGAGTCGCGACGGAACTCCTCGTGTGAGTCGCTAAGGAACTCCGCGCGTGAGTCGCGACAGAACTCCGCGCGTGAGTCGCGACAGAACTCCGCGCGTGAGTCGCGACGGAACTCCTCGTATGAGTCGCGACGGAACTCCTCGTGTGAGTCGCGACGGAACTCCGCGCGTGAGTCGCGACGGAACTCCTCGTGTGAGTCGCGACGGAACTCCTCGTGTGAGTCGCTAAGGAACTCCGCGCGTGAGTCGCGACGGAACTCCTCGTGTGAGTCGCGACGGAACTCCTCGTGTGAGTCGCTAAGGAACTCCGCGCGTGAGTCGCAAAGGAACTCCGCGCGTGAGTCACGACAGAACTCCGCGCGTGAGTCGCGACGGAACTCCGCGCGTGAGTCGCAAAGGAACTCCTCGCGTTAGTCGCAAAGGAACTCCGCGCGTGAGTCGCCAAGGAACTCCGATTTTGTGTGGACCGCGCAGGGCTCTGTTCGGAGTCAATATATTCCGAATACAGAATACAGCCCGAATACAGAGTGGACACTGAGTGCACACTCACACTGAGTCCGCACTCAGTGCACACTTAGTTGGCGTTTGCAATGGTAAATTGTCCCCTCAGTGAGCATCGAGAGCGGTCTCAGTGCGAGTGTGCACTCAGTGTCGACTCTGCATTTAGGTCTAGCTCTAAGTATTACACCAGAGGTCTTTCTAGGTGTGCGCAGTGCCGCGGTTAGGCCTATCGACTCACTCTACACGACCCCCAGTTGTCGAATGGGCCCCAAGAAATGTGCTGAACCGACTTGCCACAGTTGAAGACTGCTAGGAAACGCTACCGAAATGTTTTGTAATTGAAATTTTAAATTGTAATTGTTCATTTATTTCCAATTTTTAGAAGAAAACACTCTTAACATGTAGGAGCAAGGAGACAAGTCTAAATTTTACATAAGTGTACATATATAGGTATTTTCAATAAAAATTATCATCGTCACATCCATTCTAGAAATAATCCCTACAGTAATTACAAATACAATTCTTTGATGCTTCAAATTAGTCTGGTGTATAAAATGCCTGGTTCAATAAAAACATTTTTGTCAATTGTTTAAACCCCTGTCTGCTGGAACTTCTGATTTTGATACGCTCAGGTTAACTGTTAAAAATCTTTGCTCCTATGCTCAATGGTGTTTTTTCTGCAATAGTCAATCTTGTTTTCGGTTGTCGGTAGTTGTTACCTCGTCTTGTATTAAAATCATGTACATCACTTTGCTTTTTAAAACTTTCAGGATTGTCAACAGGATTGTCAGGATTGTTGGCAAACAAGACTAAATCTAGGATAGAAAGACATGTAATAGTTAAGATCTTCTACTTAATAAATAACGGTTTACACGTTTGTCTTTTTCCTGCACGACTGATTATTCTTAGGGCCCTCTTTTGCTTCATGAAAATACTTTTTGTATTTTTGTATTTTTATTTTATCTGTATTTTTATTTTTATTGTATTTGTATTTGTATTTTTGTATTTTTTATCCCCATAGCAGGATAGTACTATATTTGATTTTTGATTGTACCATTGCGTGAAAGGCTATTACGGACGTGTGCTAGCTGACCTGCCTTCTTAAATTATCTAAAACATAACACGCAGAGCTTATGTTGCTTGAAACCTTTTTTACGTGTTCCTTCCATTTAAGTCTAAAATCGACTGTAGTGCCTAAGAAGTCACAAGAGTCTTGTGCAGTTAGGGTCGGATTGATGTCGCAGTTCACTTCCGCAAGGTCTGCCTTCCCCTTCCCTTTAAAAATATGTTCGCGTTGACGTTGAGCGAAGCTGTTTGTAGCAGAAGAGTTGAATACAGAACGTCGGTAACAGCCAATGAGTTAATTAGTATTTCCGTTTGGTCACACACAGTCGCAATAAATGTTTGCGATAATGTGGATAAAATACGCACTTTTAGATAAATTCCTGTATTTTTCCAAACTTTCCCAATTTTCGAATATTGCTATTTTTTCTGAATTGAAGGGGAGAGGTGTGAAAGATGGGTCTAAGTTGAGAGCGAAAGTAGACACCCTGAAAAATGTCATCGCAATCGACGCAGGCGTTTGGTCTGTAGAGCGCGCGCGCAAACATACATACAAACAAACAAACAATTACAAAGAAATAAAAAACCAAACACACAGGTGTTTTTTTTACCAGCGATTTCGCTACTCTCGGTCCGGGTCTAACTGCAGCAAGGCCAAGCCACAGAAGGCTACTGCACCACAATGAGCGTCTGGCAGTTTAGTTATCTTATTTTTATGCAATGAGTTTGAAGCGAGCGTGGACAGGCAAACACGCACCTTTCCTCGCTGGAAAGTGTAGACTTTCACCAAAATTACGTTGAACTAACTAGGAAACGCTGCCAAAGTGTTCGCGTTGAGCGCATGAGCGTATGGGCGCAGCGGTACTCAGTTAAGAACAAAGGTAGACACCCTAAAAATTTCATCGCAATCGACGCAGGCGATTGGTCTGTAGTGCGCGCGCAAACACACATACAAACAAACACACACAAGATGAAATGAAGAACGAAATTGACAAAATATCTGGCAAACTTGAAGTCAACAAAGCTGGTGTGATGTTTCGACATGGTTTCGAAGGTTTCGAAGAGCAATATTCGAAATTGAGAAAATTTTGAAAAAATACGCACTTTTAAATAAACTTCCGTACTTTTCCGAAATTTCACAATTTTCGAATATAGCTATTTTTCTGCTGTGAAGGGGAGGGGTATGGAGGATTTTCTTGAAAAACGCATGGGGTCTAAGTTGAGAACAAAAGAAGACACCCGGGTAAATTTAATTGCAATCAAGGAACGCGTTTGGCCTGTAGAGCGCGCGCAACTACACATAAACAAAAAAACAAAAAAACAAACACACACAAGTGTTTTTTTTTAGCAGTAGTGAAATTGATGATTTCGCTTCGCTCGCTTCGCTCATCAAAAACAATCTCGGGACTTAGCCCCTAAACTCGTTTTCCTTTCCACTAGGGCTTCGCAAACGAAATTGTGTTGCGTTGAAGATGAGCGTAGGTAGCGGTTTGTATATAGCGGAAAAAAAGGTAGAGGCAGAAGACGAATTGGTAGACGCAAAGGTAGCTTGCATTGAGCCCCATGCCAGACCATTGCCTTATCGAAAATTCTGATCACTCGAATATTTAGACTATTGTGACCTTCCTTTGTTTCCCTAGAGCAGCGAGATAGCAAAAATATTCTTATTTGAGCTAATTTAGTAATTTGAACATATACACATAGATGTAAATTACGCCAGACGGTTCTTATTATATTGGAGATATATTTCTAGCGCGTGTTTACTTTAATTACTTTCATACAATAAATGTATAACACATAAATCACTCCAAAAATGCGAATAGAAACCAATCGGAAAGTCCTAACGACCTTAGATTTTCAGGCAAGATAAATATCTATAACGTCGATATGTTAATAACTTTTGGAAATATATGTAAACAACTTTCGCAATTACAGAGATTCAAAAATTTGAAAAAATCGAAATATTTCGTTAAAATGTATTTATTAAAAACTTTCTGAACCGATCTTTTCCAAAAACGCATGGGGTCTAAGTTGAGACCAAAGGTAGGTCCTCTGAAATTTTCATCCAAATCGGTTCAGGCGTTTGGTCTGTAGAGCGCGCGCAAACACAATACAAATAAAAAAACATACACATGTGACTTTTTTTGAGGGGTAGTGAAATTGACGATTTCGCTCCGCTCGCTTCGCTCGCTACGCTCATAAATTACCGCCTTTTCGGCTTTGGCTGTATCAAATGTCTTGGAAGTACGGGGCCCCAAAAGCCGACTGCGTCTCGGGGCCCCTCAGATCCTAAACGCACCTCTGCGTTGATGCAAATTTTTGTGGTTTTAATGTAACCGCAATCTTTCTCACGAACTAGTCTTGGCCTTGGAGCGAAAACGCGCGACTCTAATAGGGTAGCTATCCGTCCAATGGACTTGTCTTAACACCATTTCACGTTAAGAAGGGAATTGTGGATTTGCATCATCCTCGAGGACCCACTGCCGCCAGGTATGAGTTGAGATTTAAGAGTCTCAAAACTAGAGCCTTTTGTCCGGCTCAAGACATGGCTTGAAAGTTTTGTAACTCTTAGCTCGTGTCTAGCAGCAGTGGATCCTCGAGGAAGATGCAAATCCACTCTCCTTCTTAACGTGAAACGGAGTTTACGTCTTGCCGTAATACCCAAGGGACCTCTTAGGGGTCCTAGAGGCACTTGGGGAGACCTAAGTAAACTAAAGTGAACTAAAGTAAACGCAGCAGTTAGTGCGGTACTTACGGAGCGAAGTGTGGCTTGGAGGTCCGACCAATGAACGCGCTCCACACCGACCCACGGCGTCCTCTGCACTGCACTCACTGCCAGCATCCCCAAGCGAGCGTGCTTTATACCGGACATGCGGACTGAAACGCGCGTCCCTTGGACTTCCCCGAAACACTTGCCGCTCGAGTCACGTGGCTTGGGTCGTCCGCCCATGCGCACTGCAGCGTGCTTCCAACCATATTCGGCGCGCCGGCGCAATGGAAGTCGGGATGCCGATTTGCAAATGATGTTCAGGGGATAGCTCGATCGGATTTTCAGCCTTTCCATTGGCCTTGCGACTCGAGGTCCTCCAACTCCTGCTCGTTGCTCGGCACCAAAGACTTTTTGGAAGCTGCAAGTGAATCTCATTCCGTTAACCTTTGCCAACGAATATCTACCAAACATGTTTACAGGCAAACTATTAGTGACAGCCCCACAAAAATAGATCACCTCCTTGGTAATATATAAAGCTTTCAAATAACGTAATGATTATTTTTGTGCTATGATTAGTTATGCTATGGTTAGCTATTTTGGTGGGGCTATCACTTAAAATTTGACTATAAACAATATGTTTGGTAGATATATACGTATGCCAAGTTGATAATTCCACTTAAACTTTTATAGATGAATCTTGATCAACTACATTTGTAAAAAATCTTTCAAAATGCAACGTATGGTCGAAGCAAAGAGCATCGGTGGACGGTGGTCGGTGTATCTCGAATAGTTGCAGCGATAGCAAGCAAAACGGGTGATCACGAGATTTTCATTTTCGATGGTTTTTTAGTTTCATACTAAAAAGTCCAACTCCAGAATGTGAGGTTGACCGAATGCTGGAACCCGCCGGGTAGTTCGCTCCGCACGTTTTGTAACCACGCCGCCCTGCCAGTCACAGTTCGCGCTAACTCGCTAAGTGGGCGAATGTCCGAGCCTCCGAGGCGAGCGAAGACGACGTCCGAGGCGAATCAATCAAATTGCCCGACTTCGGGACGTCGAGAATCCGCCAAAATAAATCAACCGCGATCGGAATAACATTATTATTCCGGCGAATCGAAACGAAATTGGTTCCCGCCAACTGCAGGCGGCGCCTCCTCGATATCTGTCAGCCATCCATCAACTTCGTGTCCGCATATCTGTGAGCAATCTGCGCTCGACGGCTGCGGTCTCCGTCGCTGCTTTGACTTATTTGACAGCGAAATTGCGGGCATTACACATGACTCCCAGACTCGCTTGGCTGGAGTGATTCACTCACGGATCTTGACAAACATTCCCCATTAAATTTCTTGTAGACTCGTGTCTATACTATGTCCTATCTTTAGCACTAGTTTTGAAAAAAAACTATTTCAAACTGGGATTTGAATGCTACATAAAAGTCGCACTGGTTTCCCGACGTTTCGTTACACAAACTACTTACTTCTTCTAGGGTGATAGCTCGACTGACGTCAAAAACGTGAACGATAATGTGAATTCACGTTTTTGACTACAGTCGAGCGATTCACCCTTGAAGAAGTAACTAGTATATTAATATGTTATGAAACGTCGGGGAACCAGTGAGGCTTTTATTTTGCCTTCAAATCCCACGTTCCCAATTATGTCCATGGCAAGCTATTTGCGGCTGTTGAGTGAAACCTCCAAACAGGGTCGCCATCTTGGGAGAGCCTAACGCATCTTTCAATATTTACCACACATTTTAAAGGCATTTTTACTAGCAGTACCCGCTTTCTACGCTGGCACCGAGGCGGTGTGGAGTCGCCGGGGTCGAGGCAAGGCTGGATCTCTCTCTCTCCCTCATTGGCGTAACTACCGTAGGGACGACTGGGGCGGCCGTCCCGGGGTCCAGAGGTTTTTCCAACTAAGGGGGGCCCACGAGCCGATGGCTCGGGGGCCCGCCGGCCGACGAAATCATGTATTATGGCTACTCCAGCCTCGACTCACTTCCAATTTATTATTGCTTTGCGTTACCATTAGAACGGAAAAACAACATGGGAATTCCAAAGATTTCTGGCAACGCTGCTCATTCAACGTAATATTGAGTTATCCTTAGAGGGGTTTCATATAGTGGCAACAGTAAACATGAACAGAACAAGGTAGGTCCCTTCATTCGTATAGATGCGAGTAGCGTATTATGACATTGCGTTCGGGCTCTGGCGACAGCTGCTTTCGAGACTTCTTTATGTTGTCATTTTCGGATAGGGAGGCTGTGCCCCCCAAACCCCACCTCCACTTAACAAAAAGCGTGGAATTGAAAGCATTTACACGTTTTACGGCTCCACGGAAAAAACAGCCTAAAACAGGATACAGCCACAAATATGTCTGATTGAGGGGCCTCGTCTCCCAAACCCCCGCGTTAGTTCTCCCACCCAGAATACTCACCCATACACAGTAACAAAAGGGGGAACGTAGGACAAAACGTATAAGCCAGGTAGCGCCCCCCCCCCCCCCCCCACACCCCCACAGCACGGAACCAGCCGTTTTCGTATAAATTCGTGTTTCGTATAAATCCTTTATATTCTGTTTTATACGTCCATTTTTGTTTACATCAACATTTTATCTATCATCAAAATTTTATCTTATAATTTTTTTTATTGTTATTATCTTTGATTTTTTTTTAGCAACAATTTTTAATTACGCGTTTCTGATTTCTATTCATCTTAATTTAAGCAGTCTCACATACTGAGTGCTTCCAATCGCATGTTACCGTTAGGAACCTAGTCTACAATATTATACAACATTTTCTCATTTCATTGATCTCTATTTAATACTGTCGAACTGTTTGTGGTTTTACATTCCGAAGGCTAGACCTGTACTTAATTTTTTTAGCATATTGACGCAAAATAATTTTGTTGTCGTGCAACACAATGTACAATATATATTTTTTTCGTCGCCGTCTGACGCTTCCCCCCCCCCCCCCCCCCACTAGTGGATAATTCTTGCCCCGAGGCCCTGATATTTACCAGTTAAGCCACTGATCTCTCTGCTGATTGAGACGTTTCGTGGCGTTTTCTCCACGATCGGCTCGTTACTCCTGTTCGTCGCCACAAATGGGGCGTTCAAACCCTCTCCACAATGCCCGTGGTGCGACTTGTCTGGTACAGCACTACACATGATCATCGAATGCCCAATGACTGACAGCCCTTGGCAGCTCGTCCGAATTTTCTACCGGAAAATTAATAACAAAGCTTCCATCAATTAACTCCTACCAACCTCCACATTAATCAACGGCCTATCCTCAACAAACGGCAATAGCTGTTCTCGACTCAACAATTTTTTGAATTAGTTTAGCAAAAAGCACAATTTATCGTACGTACTCATGCACACTTCCTTCAGACATCAAATACACCTGTACCACAATTCCGCAATGTCATCTGTAACCGCCTGAAATTTAGATTATTAAGATTAGAAATAAGTAAATATACACAAAAATTTCCCCAATTAGATCCAAAAGAGGCGTATGGAGTGGTGGAACAACAGAGGCAGTGTCTGCAAACGAATTCACGGTCAATTGCCTTTTTTTCTAGTTTCGTCTGGCAATTTTGATTGAAATATGTAGTCATCATACTGTTTAATTGATGAGAGTAGCGAGTGGAGAGAGCGGAGCGAAATCTTCAATTTCACTACCCCCAAAAAAAGTCACATGTGTATGTTTTTTTTGTGCTTGTGCGCGCTCTACAGACCAAACGCCTTAACCGATTTTAATGAACATTTCTGAGTACCTACCTTTGTTCTCAACATAGACCCCTGCGTTTTTGGAAAAGATCAGTTCAGAATATTTTTAAGAAATCAGTTTTTACGAAATTTTTCGATTTTTTCAACATTTTGAATCTCTGTAAATTTAAAAGTCGTTAACATAACTTCACCAAATTTTCTAAACATCTTGACCTTATAAATATGTATCATTCCTGCAAATCTTAGGTCGGTAGGTCTTTCCAATTGGTGTTTATTAGCATTTTTGTTGTTTTTTTCGTGATTTTCGGTACTTTTTGACGCCTGAATCAATTTCCAATGCAATGATTTGACAGATATTTCAGATATAAGTAATTCTCATTTATGGAAGTAATTGAAGTAAATTCTTAATAGATACCTATCATACCTATCCTATACCATACCTATCCCTTATAATAAGAATCCACGGACGTAATTCACTTCTATGTATATATGTTCAAATTACTCAATTAGCTCAAAATAAGCACATTTTGGCTATCTGACAAGTCTAGAGAGAAACAAAAGGAAGGTCATAATCTTCTAAATTTTGGAGTGATCAGAGTTTTCGAGAGGGCAATGGTCTGCCTTGGTGCTCAATGGTTTTCATAGGCCTTGGGCCTTTTTATCCGCTGTATACAAACCGCATACCTACGCTCATCTTCAACGCAACACAAATTGCGTTCGCGACGCCCTAGTGTGATACAATTGTGTATCTAAGTCTATCGTTACTTTGAAAATAAAAAACAAAACAAAAGCAAACTCTCTCTCTTAAATTTCTTAGACACATGTCTACTATTTCCGATCCTTAGCACTAGTTTTGAAAAAAACTATTTCAACCTGGGATTTGAATAATAATAATAATAATAATAATAATAATAATAATAATAATAATAATAATAAAAATAATAATAATAATAATAATAATAATTTTTTTTTTTTTTTTTTTTTTATTCATCAACATGTCTCAAAGACTTACAATTTCTCTCTCTTGAAACAGTCCACAAAGCCCTTAGGGCTCATCTGTGGGGGATTTAGAAAAAATATAAAAAAATAAAATAAAAAAATAAATAAAAAATATATATATAAACTTATTTGTGTATATGACAGTATGATGAAGTAACAGAGCGTAATTGTAAAACCAAAAAAAAAATATATATACAAACAAATAATTTAACCGTATCGGACAGGCATAAATGACAAAAAGATAATAACAACAAGCACTATCAAATAATTATACTGAAACAGGCAAATTTTCTAATAATGATTTCTTTAATTTTAATTTTACTGCGGAAAATGATTCTAATTGCCGAAGCTCTGGTGATATATTATTAAAAATGAAAGGTACATTATATTCAAGTAGTCTCTTTCCATGTTTATTTGAATGAGGTGGGATTAAGTACGGGCATTTGTTTCGTAGCCTAGATTTCATTAAGAATTTAGAATTAAGAATTTTATAATCATCACTGAAATAGAATTTTAGAAGCATTTTAAACACAAACAATTCTCTCACTGGTAGAATTTGAGAAAAAGTGTACAGAACATTAATATTATTTAAGTTTTTGTGTGAAATTGAATAAGGGGTAAGTATTTTCATAATGCTATTTTGAATGGCCGAGATTTTTGCAAGAACGTACTCCGAAGCATTACCCCATGCTAATAAGCCGTATAAAACATGCGATTCTGCCAACGCGAAATACACCGATTTAAGTAAATAGAAAGGAGTTCCTACGGATTTTAATTTATATAGACAAAAAGCTGCGGAATTGAGACGCATGCACACATGATTTACATGAGGCTGCCAAGAAAGAAATCGATCCATCACTATACCTAAATACACAAATGTGTCAACCTGGTTAATTAAAGTAGTGCAATTACAGTGCTGTGTACCTTGAACAACGTGTAGACAGTCGAACGAGTGATGAACAATCTTTACACTTGCATTAACGTTATGATTCAGAGGGGAACAAAAGTGCATTAATTTTGTCTTTTTTGGATTACATATAAGATTATTGTCGTGTGTCCACTGTAAGACCCGTGTGAAGTCAGCCTGCAATAAAATTTCCGCACCTTTTACATCTCTATGGGAAGACACTATAACAGTATCATCTGCATACATGAAGATTTTTGAACTTTTTGCACATTGAAACATGTCGTTTACATAGATGAGATAGAGGATCGGGCCTAGTATCGAGCCTTGAGGGACTCCCGAACACACGTACTTAGTGTCACTTACAGTATTACCCACTTTAACTAAAATTTGACGAGAATCTAAATAATTTAAAAACCATTGTAATATGGGACCTCTCACACCAATATTGTCCAAAGCAATAATTAATTTCTTGTGGTTTAGAGTGTCAAACGCCTTGGTAAAATCTATAAACAAAGCTAAAACGTGCATATTATCATTTAAATTTTGGTTTATAAGGTTAGAAAATTTTAAAAGAAGGTCTGACGTGCTTTTACCTTTTTGGAACCCGAATTGATTGATATTTATTAAATTATATTTAGAAAGATAGTTGGATAATTTTGTAGCAATGCAACGTTCCATCACTTTTTCAATTATCGGAAGAATGGATATCGGTCTATAATTAGAAAATGACATGTGATCCTCTTTTTTATAGACTGGACGAACAATTGACAATTTTAATCTTTTTGGAACCATCCCGTCATGAACCATTAAATTAATCAACTTAGCCAGAACTGGACACATTTGTTTATTTAAAAATTGCAAATCTTTGACTCTGATACCGTCAATTCCTGGGGATTTTTTTGTGTCCATCTCAGAAATTACTTTAAAGATGTCACTGTTCGTTATCGGCGGCAAATACATCGATTGCATTGCAACGGTGTTTTTAACGCTAGTTAAAGCAGATACATTACACTCATGTTGTATCTGTGCAATTTCATTACTAAATGTGTCTAAAAATGTATCTACTATTGATTTATTTGGAAAACGTTTCCCCAAGTATCTACTAATTATTTCGTCAACAGACATATTTCGCTTCCTCCCAAGCATTTCATTAATATTTTGCCATGAGAGCTTCATATCACCTTTCGATGTATCAAATTTAGATTTATAAAATGCAGCTTTAGCCTTCTTTATTTCTGTTCCAACTCGTTTTCTGATTTCTTTGTATGCTTCTAGATTTACTTCTTTAAACAAATGCCCACACTTTTTCCATTTATGGAACGCTTTGTCTCTTTCTTTTAACATTTGCCTTAGATCCTTAGTTATCCATGGTTGTTGGAATCTGGTAAATTTATTAGCGACAACAGTGTCCTCAACCAATGCCTTATTGTAACACCTATCAAATATAGCAACTATGGAATCATACATTAAATCACAGTCATTTATCTCAAGTAGTTGAGTCCAATCACATTTTAAAAGAGCCTTTTTGAGAATATTTTCATTCAGCTTTCTATTGTTATTGCGCTCTGTGTTTAAATAGCTTTTAGAGGCTGCATTATAATTCGCGTCTATTGAAACACCTGTAATGTAGTGATCCGATAGCTTTGACTTGACAACAGCGGAATTTATTTGTAATGCTTTGCATCGCAAAAATATGTGATCAATACAGGACACGGTCAATTTACCCGACAGAATCTCCTCTCGTGTATTCACAGAGATACATTTAGTAAATCCATTGACCGCAAATAGTCGTTCATAATTAATCACGTCTGTGTCATTAATTTTATTGAGGTCGAGATTCGTATCACCAAAAATGATGTAGTTATCACACTTACTTAGTTGAATGTATTTTTCTAATTCAGAATTAAACATTGGTTTGCTCAAATTAGGAGGTCGGTATACAGCCAATACTCGGATGGAGAATGGCACCAGCTCATTTAGAGTTAATGTGCAGCAAAGCCCCTCAAAATGCTCGAAATGATTTTCATGGATCTCAACGCTTATACTTGAAAGTACATACAAGAAGAGGCCGCCTCCTCTCCTATTGCATCTCGTTTTGTGGTACAAGGTATATCCAGGCAATGAATAATATGATAATACACTGTTGTTAATTTGTAACGACACCTCTGATAGCAGTAACACATTTATACTTCCAAGTTTGTTTCCCAACAGTATTTTCAGCTCGTCCCAGTTTTTACCAAGTGACCGTACATTTAGATGCACGAAACTAATATTACAGTCTGAATGAGTTACCTGCCATTCATCAATGTCATTTATTTCCACCTGATGAACATCAACGATCGAATTAACCTCGGTCTCAGTTATATAATAATAATAATAATAATAATAATAATAATAATAATAATAATAATAATAATAATAATAATAATAATAATAATAATAATAATAATAATAATAATAATAATAATAATAATAATTTGTTTATTGTCAGCAGGAACATTGTATACATATTGTGAAGACAGTCAATCCTTTAAAACTAAAACAAAGTACAATAGAAATGTGACTCATACACTATAGTGCAAACCATCGTTGCAGTGTGTTGTCTACTTATGTAAAAAATCATCTTTTTTATAAAAACATTCATTTAAGAGAAATTGTTTTAGCATTTTCTTAAAATTGTCTCCCTTTTGGATTTTAATATTGGCTGGCAGTTTGTTATATAATAGAGCTCCGGCATGCATAGGGCATTTGTTAGATTTTTTAAGTTTATTTTTCTTTACATACATTTGCTCGTAGCCTCTGGTGTAGTGCTGGTGGACATCTGCGTTTGCAGTTGTCAGGCTATTTAAAATTACATACATAATGGCTGAGTACATATACAAACTAGGTAAAGTTAAAATACAGAATTTTTTAAAGAGAGTTGAGCATGAGTCTTTGTAGTACACCTCGGCACATGGGTCTTTGCTTGCTTTCCCAAGTATCCTTACAGATTTCTTCTGTAATATAAATAGTCTTTTGGCATGTGGTTTCCAGCCCCACAATATTATACCATAGCTTAAGCGCGATTGTATTTGAGCAAAGTATACAAGTTTGGCCGTCTCTAGGTTACAGGTAAGCATTAGTTTCCTTATTAAGTAACAGCTAGATGCTACCTTTAGGCAGGTCTTTGAAATGTGCATTTCGCAGTCAAGTCTTTGGTCTATGATCACACCGAGGAAGTTGGCTGATTGGTGGGTTTCAATGCAAGCCCCCTCTATTGTTATTTGTAGGTTGTCGTTGGTTGACGTCTCCTTAGAGCCGAATTGCATCATAATCGTTTTTTATGTGTTTATGATCAAGTCATTGTTTAAACACCATTGTTTCAAATTGTGTACCTCTGATCGGCAATCATTTGAGATCAATTATTTCCTCCCGCAAATGAGGTTGTCATCAGCGTAAAGTGTAAGGGATCCTGTATTGACACAGTTTGTAATTTCGTTCGTATACAGGATGAATAGCAAGGAAGATATTGTTGCTCCTTGGGGCATTCCGACGTTAATGATTACTTCCTTTGAAAGACTGGTCCCATTTTCCCCGCTTATTTTGACCACTTGCCGTCTGTCCTTGAGGAATGACGCTATCCAATTGTTTGCTTTGCCTGAGATTCCCATATTGTTTAGATTATTTAACAGATGCATATGGTTTAGATTGTCAAATGCTTTGGAAAACTTTTTTTTAGCACCCTTGCAGATATTTCGTCATAACCTACCGAGAGTTTATTGAGAGCTCTGTCCGCTATTTCGTATAGTTCTTTCCGGGTTATCGGAGCTAGAAAAATGTTTTTTACGCTTCTTGTCAGCTGTTGACTTCGATTAGTTTTATTCCGAGTTCTATTTTCCAGTAGGTCAGGGACTATACTGCAGAAATAGTTATTTAGAACGTTAGCCACGTCTTCTCCAGATTCTATGTCTTTTCCACCGTGACGTAATTTTATCATATCTTGGGTTTTTACCTTATTAGTCGTACAAGAGTGTATAATATTCCATGCTGTTTTGTGTTTATTTTTAGAGTTCCTGATTTTTTTCTCGTTATGATTTATTTTTGCTTGTTTAATTTCCTGTTTATATATATTTTTGGCCTTGTTTCGCTCTTTTTTGTCATCACGATTCCCTGTTCGTTTGTATCAGCTATCCTCTAACTGAGATAAATTTTGGCCAATTTGTTTCAGTTTCTCCGTGTACCATTCATTACTTCTGTTTCTATGTTTACCTCGTGGTCTTTTTTCTCTACAGGGAAATGCCTGATTGAACACGTTCATAAACAAACCCATGAATATCTCGAACATGTCATTCATTTCATCAGCTGTGTGTACTTTGCTCCAGCATACCGAACTGATACCTATGGAAAACATTTCCATTTGTGTGTCACTGAACGTCCTTGACCAAATCTTTCTGTCTTTGTTATTGTTTTTTAGCTTTTGCAAATATGGCACTGAAACGATTTGGCCTAGGTGGTCAGACAGTCCTACTTCTATGTTACCATTGAAAACAATACTTTCGTCATTTGACAAAATATGATCAATGCAGCTATGGGTGTAGAGTGATTTTGTTTTGGCTATCATAGTGTTACCAGAATTGATAATTTTGAAGACATGTAAATAAATTGTTTCCTCGAGATATTGTCTTAGTTTTTCGTCATTAATGTTATAGTTAAAATCTCCCAGGATTATGACTTTTGACTTTTGCGCGTTTTTCGTTGCTTTTTTGATAAGTAGCTCTAGCTGGTCCCCAAATTGATCACATTTTGTTGCCTCTGGGGCCCTGTAAACAGTGATTATAACTATATTCACCGGTGTGACGAGTTCTATTGCACATAATTCCATTTCACGTTCTATAGACATTTCACAAATATCATTTCTTACTATATATGTTACCATTGGGTCATTTCTAACATAAATGCAAACTCCTCCACCCCTCTGGACTTTCCTTGACACATGTGTGGCTAATTTAAAATTATTTATTAGTGCTGTTTCTAGTTGCGGTTCTCTCAGCCAGGTCTCAGAAAGGCACAAAATATCTGTTTTACTATGGCTTTCATTCAAGTAGATTTCAAGCTGGTCTATCTTGTTATATAGACTCCTTATGTTGAGATGCATTATGTCTAGTGTTTCGCTTACTTGTTGAGTCTTGAATAAGAGGCGTCGTGACGTCGGCTCTTCATTTCTTCTTCCCTTCGCAGTTTCCTTATCCCATCAGTCTTTCTCTCTTTCGTCTTTCTTTCTTCCGTCTTCTCTTTCTCAGTCTTTGTCTCTTCAGTCTTCTCGTTTCCAGTCTTTGTCTCTTCAGTCTTCTCGTTCTCAGTCTTTGTCTCTTCAGTCTTCTCGTTCCCAGTCTTAATTTCGCTGCTGTCCTCCGATGGTTGCTATGCTTTTTCTTCCACTTGCCGTGCCATTTCTGCTTCGATTTTTTCTAGGATGAGTTTGCCCAGGAGGTTGGCGCCCTCGCGGTTGAGGTGAAGACCATCGCGTGCTAGATTATTCTTCGTGATGGAGATGTTCGGGTCATAGAACCCAAGACCTCTCTCGTCAAACAGCCATTTCGTCCCGTCGTTTAGTTTGTCGATTGTTGAATCGTATACGTCATTTCTGTACATCAGTCCGTCGACTACCCATTTGGCCTTGGCCCACTTCTCTTGGATTGTATCAATCAGGCGATCTAGTTCAGTTATGAGATGGACCTTAGAGCGCTTCTTTATATTATTTGTACCTACGTGCAGCACGATTACCTCGGGTTCGCTTGCGTTCCCTTGTATGTCGCATAGCTGGTTTTCTAGGTCATTTACCTTTATGCCAGGGAACACGGATTCTTCACAGCCACTTTGTTTGCAAATCTCTCCCGCCCCGCGAATCATCGAGTCGCCAGCCAGTAACACTTGCCCCGGGGTCCATTTGGGAGACGTCTTTTCTTGAGGCGCTGTCTTCTTCCGAGCGAGCAATCTTCTGAACTTCTCGTCGCGTGATTCTATTACAGTGCGCTTCTCATCATCGCCATTCGATCCCTCTGTGTTGCGTTCCATGTTTCTGACAGTCTGCTGCTTGTCGTGCGCCCAATAGTTTTTGACGGGTTTCTTACCTTGCTTGCTGTTTTCATGATTTATCTTCTTAGGAGAGTCCCCAGCGTGGCTCTCTTGATCCCCAACGTGGCCCTCTTGCTCGGAATTTCTATTTTGCTTGTGTTCTTGCCTGTTACGATTGAGCGGTGTCTCGAGTTTGTTCACCATTGACTTCACTGATGATCGGAAATCCACGTCACGTGACGCTCGGCTTCCATCGCAGCTGTCCAGTTCGTTTTGCAAGTCTGTGGTCTTTGTTTTCAGCATGAAAATTATTTCTTCAAGATTACTTATTCTTTTTTCTTTCTCGATTAGTAACCTTTCCTTATCCGCTAACCTGCTGTGAAGTTGCATGAAGGCATATGCTTGGCATCCTTTATCGCCGCATTGCGTGCCGCCATGTTGCTCGGAAACGCCCCCCTCGCTACTGCTGTCTTCCTTTAATTTAGCGATTTCTTCTTCAATCGCGACCCTTAGGCGCTCCACTATCTCGTCTTTTCGACCCGTCTTGGTTAAGCCCAGGCGGTCACACTCTTTCTTCAGGTCAGGCACACATAGATCACTAATAATCAATAATTTTGCGCGGAGCGAACTCACTAGCGCGTCTACACAGTCCGCCATCTTGGCCAGCTAAATGCTAAAAAGCCCGGAATCGGAAGCCCAGCTGGAATGCTATATCAGAAGTCTCACTGGTTTATCGACGTATCGTAACATATGCTAGTTACTTTATCAAGGGTGAAAGCTTGACTGGTGCGTAAAAAACGTGTAAAAAAGAACCAACAATTGTTTTTTTTTATCTAAGCTTCCTAAATTCTAATGTAGTAACTGTCAAAGTCCAAAAATAATAAAAAATTTGAAATTTTACCCCACCTATATTTTAAAAACCAATCAAAATCCCAATGATTTAGCATTCAAATCCCAGTTTGAAATAGTTTTTTCAAAACTCTCTCTCTCTCTCTTTCTCTCTTTCTCTCTCTCACTCCCTCTCTCGCTGACTAGCTGCTTTTGGCTGGATCTCTCGTGGCATGGGCTCTATTAGGACTGGCTGCTATTGGCTGGATCTCTCGTGGCATGGGATCTACTGAGGCTGGCTGCTGTTGGCCAGATCTCTCGTAGAATAGGGACGGAGGCAGTTTCGTTCCGTTTCGTTTGGTTCGATCTATAGGTCATATCACTCGCAGGAAGTTAATATTAACATACCATTTAGTGCCAGACCTGGCTACCAGAGCTCTCCGGTTATGACCAGCGAATCAAAAAATGGAAAATGTGGTCTGCTTTGAGAGTACACAGAAGAAACAGGCATAGGCGTGCGCATGCGGGGGGGGGGGGCGACCGGGGGCCTTGTACCCCCTTAATGAATCTACGATGATCCCCTTTTCCGATACATATATTATTATTTAACAGTAAAATTGCCATTTTGAGCCTCAAAAAAATATTCTTGTGAGTTGTTTGTATAAAATAGGGCTTCGCAAACGCAATTTGTTTTGCGTTGAAGATGAGCGTAGGTAGCGGTTTGTATACAGCGGATAAAAAGGTGGAGGCCGAAGGCCTATGAAAACCTTTGAGCACCAAGCCAGACCATTGCCCTCTCGAAAACTCTGATCACTCCAAAATTTAGACGATTATGACCTTCCTTTGTTTCTCTCTAAACTTGTCAGATAGCCAAAATGTGCTAATTTTGAGCTAATTGAGTAATTTTAACATATAAACATAGATGTGAATTACTCCCGTGGATTCTTATTATAAGGGATAGGTATGGTATATGATATGGTATGATAGGTATCTATTTAGAATTTACTTCAATTACTTCCATAAATGAGAATTACTTATTTCTGATATATCTGTCAAATCATTGCCTTGAAAATTGATTCAGGCGTCAAAAAGTACCGAAAATCACGAAAAACACAACACAAATGCTAATAAACACCAATTGGAAAGAACCGACCTAAGATTTGCAGGCATGATAAATATTTATAAGGTCAAGATGTTTAGAAAATTTGGTGAAGTTATATTAACGACTTTTAAATTTACAGAGATTCAAACTTTTGAAAAAATCGTAAAATTTCGTAAAAACTGATTTCTTAAAAATATTCTGAACTGATCTTTTCCAAAAACGCAGGGGGTAATGTTGAGAACAGAGGAAGATACTCAGAAATTTGCATTAAAATCGGTTTGGGCTTTTGGTCTGTAGAGCGCGCATAAGCACAAAAAAAACATACACAAGTGACTTTTTTTGGGGGTAGTGAAATTGAAGATTTCACTCCGCTCGCTTCGCTCGCTACGCTCATATATCAGGCCGGCAAATCTTAGGACGGTAGGTATTTCAAATTGGTGCTTACTTGGGCTACGCGAACGCAATTTGTGTTGCGTTGAAGATGAGCGTAGCGGTTTGTAAATAGCACATAAAAAGATTGGGGCAAGAAGCCTATGAAAATTATGGAGCAGCAAGCCGGACCATTGCTTTCTCAAAAATTCTGTTCACTTGAAAATGTTAACGAATCTGACCTTTCTTTGTTTCTGTCCGAGCTGTCGGGTAGCGGAAATATGCTCATTTTGAGATCATTGAGCAATGTGCATGTAAATAAATAGTTGTAACTCATGCCCAAGGGTTTTTATTAGGTTGGAGATATATTTCTGCCGCGGACTTACTTTCAAAATCTTGCATGCAAGAAATTGACAAAGTTACTAATATCTGTCAAATCTGGAATTCAATTTCAAGTCAAAAAATCTGGTGTAATGTTTCAATTTGGTTTCAATGGTTTCGAAAGAAAACAATCGAAATTGGGAAAATTTGAAAACAAATATGCACTTTTAAATAAATTTCCGTACTTTTCCAAACTGTCTCAATTGCAGAATATTGCTCTTTTTTCTGCTTTGAAAGTGGAGGGTATGGAGGATTTTCTTGAAAAACGTAGGGGGTCTAAGTAGACTCCCTGCAAATTTCATCGCAATCGTCGCAGGCGTTTGGCCTGTAGAGCGCGCACAAACACACATACAAAAAAAAACACACACACACACAAGTGTTTTTTTTAGCAGTAGTGAAATTGATGATTTCGCTTCTCTCGCTACGCTCATCAATCATTCCATGGTTTCGGAGTAAAGAGTTTGAATGTTATTTTAATGATTTGCCATCGCTATAGCTATCGCAAGCTGGTTTGGAGCGCAGAAAAATGTATAGTGTGAACAGCACACTTGGAAAAGAGGGTGATGATAGTTTAGGGAATGGGATTTTGGAAAAGCGGGAGACGTTTTTTCAGGGGTTATTTTGAAGAAGAAAAAAGTGGATGACGTTTTTTTAGGGAGTGGATTTTTTGTGTTGCCCCCCATCTGTGACCCTGCGCACGCCTATGGCAACAGGTTATTCTGTCTCAGCCCGAGAGACGTCAGTCGAGCTTTTTCCCTTGAAGAAGTAACTATAGGTATGTGTTACAAAACGTCGGGAACCCAGTGAAAGGTTATTAAGCATCCAAATCCCAGTTCTAAAAAGGGTTTTTTTAAGAAAAAAAGGACATAGTGAACATGAGTGTCTAAAATTGTATGAGCTGCTAATCGTGTGCAATCTTCCGCTACTTTGACAGGAAAAAGTGCGCTGCCTGCTCTGCCCGCTCTGCGCGCTGCCTGCTCTGCGCGCTGCCTGCTCTGCGCGCTGCCTGCTCTGCGCGCTGCCTGCTCTGCGCACTGCCTGCTCTGCGCGTTGCCTGCTCTATGCGCTGCCCGCTCTGCGCGCTGCCTGCTCTGCGCGTTGCCTGCTCTGCGCGCTGACTGCTCTGCGCGCTGCCTGCTCTGCGCGCTGCCTGCTCTGCGCGCTGCCTGCTCTGCGCGTTGCCTGCTCTGCGCGCTGCCTGCTCTGCGAGCTGCCTGCTCTGCGCGCTGCCTGCTCTGCACGCTGCCTGCTCTGCGCACTGCCTGCTCTGCGCGCTGCCTACTCTGCGCGCTGCCTGCTCTGCGCGCTGCCTGCTCTGCGCGCTGCCTGCTCTGCGCACTGCCTGCTCTGCGCGCTGCCTGCTCTGCGCGCTGCCTGCTCTGCGAACTGTCTGCTCTGCGAGCTGCCTGCTCTGCGCGCTGCCTGCTCTATGCGCTGCCTGCTCTGCGCGCTGCCTGCTCTGCGCGCTGCCTGGTCTGCGCGCTGCCTGCTCTGCGCACTGCCTGCTCTGCGCACTGCCTGCTCTGCGCGCTGCCTGCTCTGTGCCGTGACGCTCGTGTCGCGTGGAAAGCCACCTGGCCCTGGAATCGCCAAGCCTTGGTTGTGTAAGGGGGGGGGGGGGGAAGGGTCACGGCATTCCTGGCAGCACCAGGACGTCACGATGCAACTCACGCGTCACGCCGGGAGGCAGCTTGATAGCTTGATAGCCCTCAGGGCAGGGCCCGTCGGAGCCCGAAACGCTCTGAGAGGCCGAGAACTAGCCGAGCCCAACTCGGCTACACACACTCCATGTGTGCAGTGATCCTGGTGTATGTCTATCAGACACTCCATGTGTGCAGTGATCCTGGTGTATGTCTATCAGACACTCCATGTGTGCAGTGATCGTGGTGTATGTCTATCAGACACTCCATGTGTGCAGTGATCGTGGTGTATGTCTATCAGACACTCCATGTGTGCAGTGATCCTGGTGTATGTCTATCAGACACTCCATGTGTGCAGTGATCCTGGTGTATGTCTATCAGACACTCCATGTGTGCAGTGATCGTGGTGTATGTCTATCAGACACTCCATGTGTGCAGTGATCGTGGTGTATGTCTATCAGACACTCCATGTGTGCAGTGATCGTGGTGTATGTCTATCAGACACTCCATGTGTGCAGTGATCGTGGTGTATGTCTATCAGACACTCCATGTGTGCAGTGATCCTGGTGTATGTCTATCAGACACTCCATGTGTGCAGTGATCCTGGTGTATGTCTATCAGACACTCCATGTGTGCAGTGATCGTGGTGTATGTCTATCAGACACTCCATGTGTGCAGTGATCCTGGTGTATGTCTATCAGACACTCCATGTGTGCAGTGATCCTGGTGTATGTCTATCAGACACTCCATGTGTGCAGTGATCCTGGTGTATGTCTATCAGACACTCCATGTGTGCAGTGATCGTGGTGTATGTCTATCAGACACCCCATGTGTGCAGTGATCGATGGTGATCGTGGTGTATGTCTATCAGACACTCCATGTGTGCAGTGATCGTGGTGTATGTCTATCAGACACTCCATGTGTGCAGTGATCCTGGTGTATGTCTATCAGACACTCCATGTGTGCAGTGATCGTGGTGTATGTCTATCAGACACCCCATGTGTGCAGTGATCGATGGTGATCGTGGTGTATGTCTATCAGACACTCCATGTGTGCAGTGATCGTGGTGTATGTCTATCAGACACTCCATGTGTGCAGTGATCCTGGTGTATGTCTATCAGACACTCCATGTGTGCAGTGATCCTGGTGTATGTCTATCAGACACTCCATGTGTGCAGTGATCCTGGTGTATGTCTATCAGACACTCCATGTGTGCAGTGATCGTGGTGTATGTCTATCAGACACTCCATGTGTGCAGTGATCGTGGTGTATGTCTATCAGACACTCCATGTGTGCAGTGATCGTGGTGTATGTCTATCAGACACTCCATGTGTGCAGTGATCCTTGTGTATGTCTATCAGACACCCCATGTGTGCAGTGATCGTGGTGTATGTCTATCAGACACTCCATGTGTGCAGTGATCCTGGTGTATGTCTATCAGACACTCCATGTGTGCAGTGATCCGGGTGTATGTCTATCAGACACTCCATGTGTGCAGTGATCGTGGTGTATGTCTATCAGACACTCCATGTGTGCAGTGATCCTGGTGTATGTCTATCAGACACTCCATGTGTGCAGTGATCCTGGTGTATGTCTATGAGACACTCCATGTTTGCAGTGATCCTGGTGTATGTCTATCAGACACTCCATGTGTGCAGTGATCCTGGTGTATGTCTATCAGACACTCCATGTGTGCAGTGATCCTGGTGTATGTCTATCAGACACCCCATGTGTGCAGTGATCGTGGTGTATGTCTATCAGACACTCCATGTGTGCAGTGATCCTGGTGTATGTCTATCAGACACTCCATGTGTGCAGTGATCGATGGTGATCGTGGTGTATGTCTATCAGACACTCCATGTGTGCAGTGATCCTGGTGTATGTCTATCAGACACTCCATGTGTGCAGTGATCCTGGTGTATGTCTATCAGACACTCCATGTGTGCAGTGATCCTGGTGTATGTCTATCAGACACTCCATGTGTGCAGTGATCGTGGTGTATGTCTATCAGACACCCCATGTGTGCAGTGATCGATGGTGATCGTGGTGTATGTCTATCAGACACTCCATGTGTGCAGTGATCGTGGTGTATGTCTATCAGACACTCCATGTGTGCAGTGATCGTGGTGTATGTCTATCAGACACTCCATGTGTGCAGTGATCCTGGTGTATGTCTATCAGACACTCCATGTGTGCAGTGATCCTGGTGTATGTCTATCAGACACTCCATGTGTGCAGTGACCCTGGTGTATGTCTATCAGACACTCCATGTGTGCAGTGATCGTGGTGTATGTCTATCAGACACCCCATGTGTGCAGTGATCGATGGTGATCGTGGTGTATGTCTATCAGAAACTCCATGTGTGCAGTGATCGTGGTGTATGTCTATCAGACACTCCATGTGTGCAGTGATCCTGGTGTATGTCTATCAGACACTCCATGTGTGCAGTGATCGTGGTGTATGTCTATCAGACACCCCATGTGTGCAGTGATCGATGGTGATCGTGGTGTATGTCTATCAGACACTCCATGTGTGCAGTGATCCTGGTGTATGTCTATCAGACACTCCATGTGTGCAGTGATCCTGGTGTATGTCTATCAGACACTCCATGTGTGCAGTGATCGATGGTGATCGTGGTGTATGTCTATCAGACACTCCATGTGTGCAGTGATCGTGGTGTATGTCTATCAGACACTCCATGTGTGCAGTGATCGTGGTGTATGTCTATCAGACACTCCATGTGTGCAGTGATCGATGGTGATCGTGGTGTATGTCTATCAGACACTCCATGTGTGCAGTGATCCTGGTGTATGTCTATCAGACACTCCATGTGTGCAGTGATCCTTGTGTATGTCTATCAGACACCCCATGTGTGCAGTGATCGTGGTGTATGTCTATCAGACACTCCATGTGTGCAGTGATCCTGGTGTATGTCTATCAGACACTCCATGTGTGCAGTGATCCTGGTGTATGTCTATCAGACACTCCATGTGTGCAGTGATCGTGGTGTATGTCTATCAGACACTCCATGTGTGCAGTGATCCTGGTGTATGTCTATCAGACACTCCATGTGTGCAGTGATCCTGGTGTATGTCTATGAGACACTCCATGTGTGCAGTGATCCTGGTGTATGTCTATCAGACACTCCATGTGTGCAGTGATCCTGGTGTATGTCTATCAGACACTCCATGTGTGCAGTGATCCTGGTGTATGTCTATCAGACACCCCATGTGTGCAGTGATCGTGGTGTATGTCTATCAGACACTCCATGTGTGCAGTGATCCTGGTGTATGTCTATCAGACACTCCATGTGTGCAGTGATCGATGGTGATCGTGGTGTATGTCTATCAGACACTCCATGTGTGCAGTGATCCTGGTGTATGTCTATCAGACACTCCATGTGTGCAGTAATCCTTGGGTATGTCTATCAGACACCCCATGTGTGCAGTGATCGTGGTGTATGTCTATCAGACACTCCATGTGTGCAGTGATCCTGGTGTATGTCTATCAGACACTCCATGTGTGCAGTGATCCTGGTGTATGTCTATCAGACACTCCATGTGTGCAGTGATCGTGGTGTATGTCTATCAGACACTCCATGTGTGCAGTGATCCTGGTGTATGTCTATCAGACACTCCATGTGTGCAGTGATCCTGGTGTATGTCTATCAGACACTCCATGTGTGCAGTGATCCTGGTGTATGTCTATCAGACACTCCATGTGTGCAGTGATCCTGGTGTATGTCTATCAGACACTCCATGTGTGCAGTGATCCTGGTGTATGTCTATCAGACACCCCATGTGTGCAGTGATCGTGGTGTATGTCTATCAGACACTCCATGTGTGCAGTGATCCTGGTGTATGTCTATCAGACACTCCATGTGTGCAGTGATCCTGGTGTATGTCTATCAGACACTCCATGTGTGCAGTGATCGTGGTGTATGTCTTTCAGACACTCCATGTGTGCAGTGATCCTGGTGTATGTCTATCAGACACCCCATGTGTGCAGTGATCGTGGTGTATGTCTATCAGTCACTCCATGTGTGCAGTGATCCTGGTGTATGTCTATCAGACACTCCATGTGTGCAGTGATCCTGGTGTATGTCTATCAGACACTCCATGTGTGCAGTGATCGTGGTGTATGTCTATCAGACACCCCATGTGTGCAGTGATCGATGGTGATCGTGGTGTATGTCTATCAGACACCCCATGTGTGCAGTGATCGTGGTGTAAGTCTATCAGACACCCCATGTGTGCAGTGATCGATGGTGATCGTGGTGTATGTCTATCAGACACTCCATGTGTGCAGTGATCGTGGTGTATGTCTATCAGACACTCCATGTGTGCAGTGATCGTGGTGTATGTCTATCAGACACTCCATGTGTGCAGTGATCGTGGTGTAAGTCTATCAGACACCCCATGTGTGCAGTGATCGATGGTGATCGTGGTGTATGTCTATCAGACACTCCATGTGTGCAGTGATCGTGGTGTATGTCTATCAGACACTCCATGTGTGCAGTGATCGTGGTGTATGTCTATCAGACACTCCATGTGTGCAGTGATCCTGGTGTATGTCTATCAGACACTCCATGTGTGCAGTGATCGTGGTGTATGTCTATCAGACACTCCATGTGTGCAGTGATCGATGGTGTATGTCTATCAGACACTCCATGTGTGCAGTGATCCTGGTGTATGTCTATCAGACACTCCATGTGTGCAGTGATCGTGGTGTATGTCTATCAGACACTCCATGTGTGCAGTGATCGTGGTGTATGTCTATCAGACACCCCATGTGTGCAGTGATCGATGGTGATCGTGGTGTATGTCTATCAGACACTCCATGTGTGCAGTGATCCTGGTGTATGTCTATCAGACACTCCATGTGTGCAGTGATCCTGGTGTATGTCTATCAGACACTCCATGTGTGCAGTGATCGTGGTGTATGTCTATCAGACACTCCATGTGTGCAGTGATCGTGGTGTATGTCTATCAGACACTCCATGTGTGCAGTGATCCTGGTGTATGTCTATCAGACACCCCATGTGTGCAGTGATCGTGGTGTATGTCTATCAGACACCCCATGTGTGCAGTGATCCTGGTGTATGTCTATCAGACACTCCATGTGTGCAGTGATCGATGGTGATCGTGGTGTATGTCTATCAGACACTCCATGTCTAGCCACGATGATGGCGGCATCGCGTCGTAATGGACTTCCCCCAAGAATCAAACTCGACACGACGCAACGCGCAAGCGCAGCTCGAAACACACACGGACAGGGTACACTGACCAGGGTACAGAGAGCAGGGTACAGAGATCAGGGTACAAGCAATGTAAGTGCAGTTAAGAAAATACTGTACCGTTTATTTCGTAAGTTGGTTATAATTAGTGCGAATACTCAGCGATACAAACGTTTGAACAAATCACGTTCGATCGTCAGATCGCCCAAGTTCACGGCTGCATGGATCGGTTAGTTTGGGGGGACGAACACGTCGAAGAGAGCCAACCGAAACTGAACCTTTGAATGAACACTTTTTTACAGTCTAGGTTTTGTTTTAGCACTGACATTTCTTATGAAGGCTTTTCAGTTCGTTAATATTAAGATTAAACTCCATTTCACGTTAAGAAGGAGAGTGGATTGGTATCTTACTCGAAGAACCACTGCTGCTTACAAGAGTTTAGAGTTTCAAAATGCACAAGTCATGTCTTGAGCCGGACAAAAGACTCTATATGGGCAGTTTTGAAACTCTTAGCTCGTGTCTAGCAGCAATGGGTCCTTGAGGAAGAATCAAATCCACCCTCATTCTTAATATGAAATGGAGTTTAGTGAGGTTCCGACTGCTGCCGCCTTTCACCACCGAAGCGTTGCGGTGTCTGATGCTCGACCAATCGCAGTCGACTATATTCCTGTAGCTACTCGCCCCGTTGTTAGGTCGGCAAAGAAGACCCACTTCTACTGCGGCGGCGAAACTCTGAGTGCTACAATCGGGGCTGGTGCCTGCTTGCTTCGAAAGGATGAACTCATTCCATTTGTCTAAAGCCTTGCAATAACATCAACCGATTGCTGGTTACCTACAACGAAAGAGTTTTAAAGTGCAGTTCTTAGCAACCTTGCATAGGCACTTTGATTTCGTAACTCTGACTTTGCCGTTCTCGGTTTCAAAGTTAACAAATTAACATGGACAACAATATGGATTCATCCATCAAAATCGATAACGGCATAACTTAAAAATTACTAAAAAGTTTGAAAAACTAAAGGTAACTTAAAAAGTAACTTTAAGGTAACTTAAAAGTTAGCAGATTTTGGACACGCCCCCAGTTGCCGGTAGGACCGGCAGATGTCAGTCGAGACTGAGTTGCCGGAAGGAGCCCTCGATGCCGAAGATGCCCTCCTGGGTCTTGGGCTTGCCCACGCGCTTGCGCTCGTCGCTGCGATGCACCTCGTCGGCGAGGAAGAACTCGCGGTAGGCCTCCACCTTGGTCTTCCACTCGGCTGCAACGTCACGTAGGTATTGTGTTAGGCAGTCGGGTTCAGGTGGCGACACGTAGGTATTGTTTTAGGCAGTCGGGTTAGGTTAGCAATCAGTAGTTTAAAAAAACCAATTATTTCAAACTGGGATTTGAGTGCTAAATAAAAGTATATCACTGGTTTCCCGTCGTTTCGTAACCAAGCTACTTCTTCAAGGTTCTTTTGTTCTCCTTTTTGACGTCAGTCGAGCTATCACCCTGAAGTAACTAGTATGTGTTAAGAAACTTCGGGAGACGAGTGAGACTTTTATTTAGCATTTAAACCCCAGTTTGAAAGAGTAGTGTTTCAAAACTAGAGCTAAAGATAGGTGATAGTAGACATGAGTCTACGAAATTTAAATGGCGTAAACTTGCTGTAGGTATTTAGATTAGAGACGCCATGGCGCCACGTACCTATCAGGTCTGCGATGGGCCCTGCGTCGCCTCCGTACTCGGCGGGCAGGATGGAGCGAGGCACTTCCTTGTAGAGGGCAGCCATGTTGTCGGCGTGCACCTTTACCTGTGCGCACGCGTCAAGAGCAGCGGTTTAAACTTGGAAGACCCCATGTTCCAGGCCACAGTGCTTGAAATGCAGTGCCAGCTATCCTATGCCTCTTTTGTTTCACTTTCAAGCGAGGATCAGGGGGTCTAATGTAACTTTCAGTGGTTCAAACTCATTCGTTTTCAATTTCACTGCCTGATATAAAGTCCATTCGCGGAGTACTGGTCAAAACCACTTGAGATTTTCGGATAGGAATTCCTACTCTTGTAAGATCTGATGAGCTCACCCGTATTCTCTTCGAGAGTGACAACTGACGGATCTCCTTGCAGATAGCTGCGTTGTCAGTTTGGCCACCTTGCGTGCTTACCTACCTGACGATTGGCAATGAAGGGGTTTCCCCGAAAAATGGCAACACATGGCTGTGAAAGGGACAGAGTTGGTGCAAATTCTTGACACATTTCAAGATACATATCTGTGTTAATAAGGCATTGGCCGAAGCAAGTGGTTTTGAACAGTAATTCGTGTATGGACTATAATACCAAGTTTAACATGGGGGCAGTGACTTGAAATTGAGTGGTTACTAGCCAAATCGCGTAAGAAATGTTTTATGATCGCACCCCAGGCCCTCGCCGATCTTTGCTTGTGGCTTAGTTTTAGTGTTAAGTTTCTGTGCTTGTTGACATTAATAGTGGCCCATAAAATGACAAGTTAGGTACAACTTTTGTGATTTATCGAAGTATTCAGTACAATCTACACTACTCTGTTTGTCTCGCTAGGAGCAGAGCTGTTTGCACAAGCACCTAAACTCCATTTCACGTTGAGTAGGAGAGTGGATTTGAATCTTCCTAGAGGACCCTCTGCTGCTAGACACGAGATAAGAGTTTCAAAACTGCTTATAAAGCCTCATGTCATTCTCAAGACATGGCTTGTAAGTTTTGAAGCTCGTGTCTAGCAGCAGTGGGTCCTCGAGGAAGATGTAAATCCACTCTCCGTCTCGACGTGCAATGGAGTTGCGATTCCTGTTGTTACTTGGATGAGGCTCATTTTGGAGTCGACGCGTGGTGTACGACAATACGCACCCTTTTTCGCAGCTTCTCCTTCATGACGACCTTGAAGAGGTTGAAGGCGGTGTCGAACATGGGCGGCGTGTTGACGTAGTTGACTCCTTTCGGGCGCAGAGGGAACCCTTCCTGCGAGCAAACACAACCACTCATCTCATATAATATTAATATGACATATTATTATTCAAGGGCTTAGCGAACACAATTTGTGTTGCGTTGAAGATGAGCGCAGTGGTTTGTATAGCGGATAAAACAGGGGAAGGAAAACCACGGAGCACTAAACCAGATCATTGTCTTCTTAAAAACTCTGATCACTCGAAAATTTAGACGATTGTGACCATCCTTTGTTTCTCTCTAGAGTTGTCACATAGCCAATATATGCTTATTTTGAGCCAATTGTGTGTTTTGAACACATTGTGGGTTCTTAGTATATTAAAGATATATTTCTAGCGTGGATTTTCTGCCATAATAATAATAATAATAATAATAATAATAATAATAATAATAATAAAAATAATAATAATTTTTTTTTATTTTTTTTATTTATTATATAACCAAAATCATACAATGCTTCACTTCTGCTTACACCAGTGGCTGCGATTTCCCACAAAACCCGAAAGGGTTGTCCGTGGAATAATGTTATAAATAAATAAAAATAAGTTTTAATTAATAGCCTGTGAACAAGCTGACATAAGTAAACTGTAAGTATACGAATGAATTAAACAAAATAATTGCACAACAAGTATCCGTGATCTACTTAGTACATCTTGCTTAAGATATAAAGTTTAAAGTTTGGCGTTGTTGATAAGCACATTCTTAGTTGACATTTTAATTTCAGCATATTTCGTAAGTTTTTTTATATTATGCGGAATGGAATTAAATATATCTGGAACTAGGTAGTTTAAGCGTCTCTGACCAAATTTGTTATTAAAACGAGGAACTGTAAGGATGCCATCTGAATTTGAGTTTAATCTAGTGGTGAGCTGGTAAGTTGAAGAATCTTTAATTTTGTTATCATCAGAATAAAAGTATTTTAAAATAAATCTGTATTTGAATAACTCCCGTACTGGTAATAAGTTGAAATGTATGTATAGTTCATTTAATTTAGAATTTTGACTATTCCTAGTTGAAATTGGCGAAATTGACTTTATAACCCGATTTTGCAGCGCTTGAATTTTACCAATGTGATACTCTGACGCTGTTCCCCAGGCCAGAATTCCATATTGTAGCAGCGACTCGAATAGGGCACAGTAGGCCATTCTAATTATATCAAAGGGCATGTCGGAGATTTTTAATTCGTATAATTTTAGAGCACAGGATTGCAGTCTTTTGTGCAGCACATCAATGTGGGGTCTCCATGTAAAATTTCTATCAATAGTGACCCCAAGGTAAATGTGCTCGTCTGCATTTTGGATTACAACATTACAATTACAATTTTTATGCAAAACAGGTCTAATAGTGTGCAAACATTCAGCAGAATGATAAATTATTTCGGGTGAATGGAAACGCGAGGAGTTTAAGACTGTACTGAAGTGCATGCACCTTGTTTTGTTTGCATTTATTACTAAAGAGTGGTCATGACAGAACTTTAAAAGACTTATGAAATCGGCCTGGAGGTATTTTTCCGCTGTATTGACTGATTTGTGATCTGCTATCAGTAGAGTATCATCAGCGTACATAAATATTACGGAATTTGATATACATTTGAAAAGGTCATTGACATAAATGAGATACAGGATGGGCCCCAGAATTGAGCCTTGTGGAACTCCAGAGTGGCATGGCTTGATTTCACTGGAGATGTTATTGACTTTCACAGTAATAAATCTATCTTGTAGGTAACTTGTAAACCATAGCAACATAGGACCTCTTATTTCTGCATTTTCTATCAGTTTTATCAATATTTTGTGGTCTAGGGTATCGAAAGCTTTAGAGAAATCAACAAATAAAGCTAAAACATTCATATTATTATTGAGGAGTGAATTAATATGGTCAGATAGGAGGACAAGTAGATCTGAGGTCCCCTTTCCCTTTTGGAATCCGAATTGTGATTTATTTATAATGCCAAATTTTTCTAGATAATTAGTGAGTACGTCTGCGACACATCGTTCCATGATCTTGTCAATTACCGGTAAAAGTGAGATTGGACGGTAATTTGAATAATGAAGGTGATCTCCCTTCTTGTAAACAGGTTTCGTAATTGCAATTTTAATACCTGGAGGGACTACCCCACCTTTGAATGATAGGTTACAGATTTTAGTGATAAGAGGTCCAACAATTTTTACTAATAGTTTTAAGTCTTTAGCCCTTATTCCGTCTATGCCCGGCTGCTTCGCTTCGTTTAGTTTGTTTATTGCGATGCTAATTTGGCTCTCGGTAACTGAAGGCATGTACATAGAATGATTTTGAACCGTATGATAAGGAATAGTGAAAGTTTCTAATGGACAATCATGAACGATATCCCTGACTTCTTTTACAAATGCATCTGCGAAGCCATTTACCACAGTTTCGATTTTGTATTTTTTTCCCAAGAATTTCATTATTACATCATCCATGCTGCGTTTTGGATTTTTACCTATAATCTTATTGATCGTTTGCCATGTTTCCCTAAAACCAGAAGAATTTTCAATATTATATTTGAAGTATGCAAGCTTTGAGTGATTGATTAGTTTCTTAACTTTCTTTTTACAGTTCCTGAAGTCAAATTCTAACATATTTTTGACCAGATTATTGGTACAGTTCTTCCATTTTCTAAACATTTTGTCTCTATCGTTAATAGCTGCCATTATTTCCTTGGTTATCCATGGGTTTTTGATTTTCTTTGCTTTTTCTGTTTTATCATACATTCGTGTTGTTTTTTCATAGCATATTCTAAACATATCAGCCAAAGCATCATAC